>CM047872.1:10857512-10991099 GCA_026212405.1 Petrea volubilis | reverse complement strand
CTGGATTAATATACTCACAGGCATCTCAGCTAAGCTGGTGTCAGAAAACCCACGATAACCGAAAGGGATTCCAACAATCTTTTTCACACCATATATCTCAAGGGTAATGACTATCTGCAGCAATGAAAAAAAAATAGGAGTTAAAATACGAGGTGACCATCTTGAACAGCTTTAGGACTCCATATACTTTACTAACGAATCAATAAATTTCAAAAGATTATGAGAAAGTCATAGTATCTCTAGTCTCCCAAATTTAGCTTATGTTCATCTATTCTAGTTGTGGAAGTTGGCTTTTTATGTCCTCTCTTCTAAGAGAAGTTATGTAAAACTAGAGCGTACAAAGCACATATTTGATGCTACTAAGCCAAAAAAAAATAAAAGGAAGAAAATAAAAAATTAAAGTTAAACATTGGTCTCCAGATGATTATACTGCAGCTATTTCTGAACTACGACAATGCTAAAGAGAATGAAAACATTAACATGCAACTACAATCCACTTTTTCATGTATGAAATACCTGTCGTATGACGTCATTGAGACCAGGACAAAGGCCCCCACAAGTAACAATTGCTGCTTTTACATCTTCTGGTTTGAAGTATATTTTTTCTCGGGGCCCAGCACGGTGAACCCTGAAATTTAGTAGATTGACATTTTCTACGAGTTCATACATCACTTAGCACATATGGGCCATCATGTAATTTGGCGCATGTGATTGAAAAATTAAAAGCTTGATAAAACTATCAAAAATTATAGCACATGTCGCAAAAGACAATATAAGATTCAACATAATGAGGAATAACATCTTTTCAATCAATTTAGCATTTAGATCGGATCAAGTTGTTTTTTTAATGCTCGGTTCTGCATCATTTGATCCCTATCCCCGGAAACCAGGGGAAACCTCAGGGTTACATATCGAAGCAACATGCTTAAAGAATGTCATAGCTCTTAGTAGCTCTCTATGTTGATTAACCTCATAAAGTCAAAATTACTTGATAGATTTTTACCATTGCTCAACCCATGTACAACCTGGATCAATACACTCAGCACCTGCAGATCTAGGAGATGAATAATGTATAACCTGAAAGCATTGAGTCAAGAAATTTTCAGAGACAAATCAGCATAAGAAAACACAGCCATCAACAGAAGGAAGAAAATCTCTGGTGCCGAGAGTTTTATGAAGTTATATATATATATATATATATGTTTTATTTTTCCAGCAAGCTATATGTAAGCTGAAACAAATATCGAATGCATATACTGCAAGTAATTATCTAATAAGACTTGAGAAACATGTGAAAATACAGTTTTCTGTGAGTTAATTGCTCAATCTTATGCAACTTCCCCAATAGCATATCTACTCCAGTTGGTCCCACACGTGAAACTTTTGACAAGTCTTAAACTTCAAAGATTAGTAATTATAGAATTAACAATAGAAGCAATTCATAGACTTTAGTAAGTTAATGAATATAAGCAATGGATGCCAACTTGATTAAATGAGATCAAACAATCAAAGTGCTGCATTCATTTTGACCTCTTTTAATGAAATACACATATTGAACAGACAAAATTTAAGGAACACGAAGACAGATTTTTTACCTAGTCACCAAATTAGGGCATGTAAAGATAAAATAGAAAATGCTGATAAATTATTTGTGAAGAAATTAACAAGATATCTAACTGCATCATTCTCTCTGGACTGAGGGTATCTAACTGCATCATTCTCTCTGGACTGAAGGTATCTAACTGCATCATTCTCTCTGGACTGAAGGTGCAAACATCACAAGTCTCTGCCTAGATGTATATCAAACCAGTATTTCAATCATGAAATGAAAAATATAGAGTTATAGACCATCCTCCGGTAGGACTATGATCCACAGTGTAAGACCAAAAAAGGGTCAAAATTTTGAATTTGAGACTGCATCAGACACACCTCTAGAGCAACTCTTGGACTCTACTTGTGCATCATCATACATAATCGTACCATTTATGTTTGCTCTAACTAGAAAAGAAAGGAAGGGAACCACTGGTTATCCTTCTGTATTCGACATTTACTAGTCAACTTCTAATGACTCCACGAAAACCACAAGCAGTAAAAATGTTAACAGATCAGAAAGACTACATATATAAGAAGCTGCCACAACAATCCAGCCACATGATTACGAATGAAGATTAAAAGATAAAAATAAAATAAGGAATTAAGGCCATGCCTTAAGCAGTACTCTATCGTTGTTGTTAATGTATCCATGCCATTCCTCATCAGATGGATAACCTTCCGCAAAATCGGGACTTACTGGAGTCCTGTAACAGAATCTCAAATTAATTTCTTTCTCAAGAAAATAGGAAAGTTGCAACTTTTTAGGTGAAACTCGCAGTTCATATATCCAGCTTTTTTTTTTTTTTCTATTTTGGTCCTTTCTTGCAGTTGGCAAAAGGTTCCGCCATTGGAATTAGAAGAGATCATGAGTTGACCATCAAAATATGCAAAGGTCCTTGCAACTAACAGGCACAGCATTTATGCATATGAATTACAAAATGAAAACGTCAATCATTGCATCACTAAGAAAAGCTTAATCCCCACTTTCCAGTTAAACTACACACACACACAAAAGAGTAAAAAGGAAAAGAAGACTAATAAGAATTCCTTCTACCAGAAAAAGAAAAGGGGAAAAAGAAAACCCAACATACTAAGGTTTCTAAGAGACTCATACTAATAAACTCAAGAGCATCATTCACCATCCATTCGAGCCGTACACAGAACCATAATTCGAAAGCCTAAAATAAGCAGAACAGAAAAGTGATTATTTAAAGTTCTCAGTAAAGACCTCATTTTGAGGCAGAAAGTGGAGGGGTACGAAACGGCGTCGGGAAGAACGTCAGTGATGTGGGGAATCCGAAAGCGAGCCTCGAACTCACTCTGGTACTTTGACTTCCAATCCGGATCGCTGAAATCAATGTTGCTCGCGTGCTTCACAGCCTGCGCTTTCACTTCGATTCTCCTCCGAATCCGGGTCCCCGTCGGGTTCGGATCCTTGTAAGACCCGAATGAGAGCACGCCGTGATCGTACCGAGTACTCCCCCGCCGCAGAATCAGGCCCGGTTTGATCGCCGGCGAAAGCGCCTCCATGAATAGTAAAGCAAATGCCTAGCTTAAAGCTCCAACAATGTCAAATTTTGCAAATGTATGTATGTATGTATGTATAGAGAGAGAGAGAGAGGGACGGAGAAAGAGAGGGAGCCTTGGGTTTGTTCTGTTTTAGTTGACAGCAGCGAAGGGGATTGCAGAAAGTGCTGTTGCTTTTAGCTATTTTTCTGTTTTTCTTCCTTTACCTAAAAACTTCTGCTTATGAAATTATCGAAAGCGGCTTTTTGATATGACCAAATTAAAACTTAGCTATGACCTTTTTTTTTTTTTTTGGGTAATTGAATTAATTACGACCTGATTCGTTTCATTTCTTACGCGATTATTATTCGAAAGATGCTCGACTTCAGTCCAACCGGAGAGTGTTTTGACTCCATTCATTTAAGAAAAGTTTATAAATTTTTTGGGAAAAACATTAAGAAAAAACCCCTAAAATTAATTTTTATAGCCAAAAAATTCGCGGGACAAATTTTCAATCCTAAAGACTCATTCCACCAGATTTTTATCTTTTATACCAAAAGTGTGAGCAATTACTATACTTCTTTCCCTACACTTTTCTATGAGTCTTGCAAGAAAGATATTTTCCTATATTTTCAATGAAGTGTAGTAAAAAATGAATTTATTAATTTTAATTGAAAATTTTCCCAGTGAAAATCTCTTTGGTCACTTGAATAAAAATTTCATCCCAAGTTTTTACCGCCATAACCGGAAAATAAATTTAAAAATTCTATTCGAAAAGCAATTACCAAATCCAAAATCACCAAACCCCCAAAAATCAAGGGATAATATCTCTACATGTTTGTCTTCCTCCCGTTTCGTCCTCTTTCCTTTCCTCTTTATTTGTTTCCCTTAGCAGTTGTTGGCTTCACATTTGTTTGATTCTTTCTGTCTAACCATGCTATCAGTGTTTTGTGGGTGTTTGTATGTGTGAAATTTGGGGAAAATACAAAAAAAAGTGGGTAGATTCTTGCTTTTATTTCCTGGCACGCACTTTTTCTTTATTGTTTTGGGTGTGTGTTGTTCGAAAATTTTATTGTTTTTATCGAGTAGTTTGTAAATTTTGATGACATTTTTGACTTGAGACAAAATTCATCTCTTTTGGTTAAAGACAATTTGATGATCTAATTAAATCGTCCCTGAAGAAGAGTAGTGAGAACCAATGTTTTGAAACCCAGATTATTCATTGAATCGGAAAATCGACCAGTTCACAGGTCACTGGTTCAACCGTTGGGCCGACTGCGGTCGAACCGGTGACGTCATATTTATTTTTAAAATAATTATTAATTTATTAAAAATAATTAAAATAATAAATAATAAAAATATTCTTCAAAATCCCTTTGTTTTTGAACTTTTCATGTTTACTCTTACTTTGTACATACAATATATTTATAAATTATTTAAATGTAATATAGTAATATGTTTACATAAAATAACAAACCTTAAAAAACTAAAAAGTAAAGAACAATGATCCATCTCCGGTTTATAGTAATATGTTTATATAAAACAACAAACCTTTATGCTGAAAAAGTTGAACAAAATTAGGCTTTCTACTTAAACCTTTCTAATTTAAGTAGGCTGGCCGATTTTTATGGCCCTTCTCCGATTTTCTCAGTCCAACTGTCGGACCGCAATTTCTACCAGTTTAACAAAAAAAAAAGATGATTTTCAAGATTCACTGGTTCTTGTGCTGAACTCGGAACGTTTTATGGAACGGTTAACTATCTGATCGGCCGGTCCGGTCCAGGTTTTAAAACATTGGTGAGAACATTGGCATCTCAATAAAAAATGCAAGATGAAATAGGCATATGTTGTCTTAGATATCATTTTTTGGCGAAATTGATCCACCGAAAAAAAATTCGACGGATTACCAGCGGAGAAATTTTTAATTTAAAATTTTAAAATTGAATTATTTTTGGCGGAATTTTCATCGAAAATCTGCCAAAAAATTAATTTTTTAAAAAAATATTAATTATTTTCGACAGAATTTCCATCAAAAAAAATTTTTTTTTAAAATATTAAATATTTTAGGTCGATTTTTGACGAAAATTCCACCTAAAATTTAATTTTTTTATAAAAAAATTAATTATTTTTAAAAAAATATTAATTAATCTGGATATTTTTATTATAATTGTGTTTATAACAACGAAAAAAATAACTGTTATGGATTTTTTTAAAAAAATTAATTATTTTCAATGGAATTTTCGTCCAAAATCCGCCGAAAATAATTAATTTTTTTAAAAAATATCCAGATTAATTATATTTTTTCACTATTATGAACACAATTATAACAAAAATATTTAAATATGTATTAATCACATAATCTGAATATATAAACAAATAACAAATCTAATATATTAAAATCCGAATATATAGTAGCAAACCCCTATAATTTATCCAAATAAATAAATAACATAATCCATCGAATATTGCATCATACATAAAAATTGAAATAATTTGAAATGAAAATCCATACTAATCACAGTCATCTTCATCGGCAACATATTGAGTCGGCAGAGGGGCATGAGAAGGTTGATTTGAGCCACTCGCTGTGTTCTTCGAAATCATCATGAACATCTGATGCATCATTTCCATGATTTGTGTGTTCTGTTGGGTTAGTTGATTGACCTGGTTCTCTAACTGCAACACTGGAGGGTCAGACTGGGTCGACGAACTACCGGGCGAAGAATAACTGACATAACAGGTGGTCGATGTACTCCAATAATTTTCCCATACCTTCGGCCCTTCTTTTTAGGTTTACCGGTTGCTTGATCAAACAACTCGTTCATACTTTTCTTACGTGGAGGAATCCAATAAGTCAGCATCCTATATATCTGGACGATTCTACATTAGACTCTAAAAATTATCATGCAATTTTAATGTCAAGTACGTTAGCAATTTAAAGACAAACTTTGAATATACTAAACAAATCTAACTTACATTAATTTGTTGTGGCTTCGGGTGAACTCATGTGCCAGCCTTTTTATCCGGCCCCTTCTCTTTTTTCCTCATATAACAATCCTAGAGGAGCTCATGGTTAAAAACAGGCATCCTTAACTTCTCCTCCTACAAAAATAAAAATAAATTAAAAGTTAGAATTAAATCTATTAAATATGTCAAAAACAAACATGAAAAGGTACTTAGCAAGTCCACTTTACGCTCATAAATCGATTTGGCCCCACCGAAATACAGCGAACCTCCCCCGACATTCCTATTATCCTGTTTTGGTTACTCTTCTTTTCCATTGAGGGTGCCCCAATACGTCACCAGATCTTGAAATACTGGGTCGGGCATCCACGATGGACGGTCATCCCCAAGCGCAATTATTTTTTTGATATCTCGATACATGTCCGTTGTTGTTTTGGCCGCATGATTATCAAAAGTTGTCTTTATATGCCCTGTATCCTCCGGCCTAAAATAAACATATTTCTAACAAAAAAAATAATACTTTATCAATCAAACATATAAAAAAAAATCACATACTCAAATATACATGAAAAATACTCATTCCTTCACAATTTAAAATAATCCAATCTTAATTAAATTACTTGCCATTCAGCGAACCATCGCAACCGAACGTTTTCAGAAACCTTGCCATAAGTGAAGTATGGTTTGTCCGACTGGCTCTTTATGACATTCATAATATACACACCTCCCCTTTTGCCAAGAATAAAACTACATAAGAGTTCAAAATTTATTAACATATACGTTTTATTGTTATTTCTATTTGTTATATGACGTATGTAAATTTAATTAGCAACTAACCGATTCGGGCCAACTAGTGTCACAATAATTGTACTACTGGGTGCAGGAAGAGGTGCATGCATCGCATATGTGTCCTGAATTCCTTCTACATCGGCCTGAGTCATGTCGTCATCCTCAGGTTGAGGTTGTTGTTGGGGTAGCGGCTGATTTGGAAGATGTGATGTAACAGGTGGACTATGACCATGAGGCATCAAAGGGGTTGGCATAAACTGTATTGAAATGATGGGTGGTGGACTATAGTCTATGTAAGTGGAATTATACGAATGAGAAGAGCCCGATAGGATGCTGGGGAGGTGCCTCGATGGGATGAAGAACCCGATTTGGATGCCTGTCTATTAGATGATCTACTATATGAAATCTTATTTTTCCCGTGTCGCATCTATATGTTTGAAAGTTGCATGAAAATTATACAAAATTTGTGAAGTACAATTTTTTTTTTATCTAATTATATACAAACTATTATAAGTCGATGTAAATGAATGACACATATATCAAATTAAGTGCAATATTGTATTTTAATTCGTTCAAGTCACAATGAAATTTATCATGCACATATATATTTATGAAATCTATATATTACATGTTTACAATGCATCTTAATTTAGGTATCACTCGATTCATCTTCGTCGCTATCAACTTCTTCATTATCGTCATCTTCTTCGTCAGTGTGTATAACCTGATTAAGCTCTTCTTCATCAACTGGCATTAATGACATATTTTGGTCACACATAGAGTCTACAACATTATCAACACTGATGTCTCGCACATTTGCGCCCTCATCATTTTGGTAAGCGACTTCCAATGTGTGTTCAACATCCACTCAGCCAGTCGCTTTACTTTTATTAACAGCGAGTCATTGCATCTTTTCATGAATTTTTCCGGGATACTTAACAAAGTATACTTGCCGAGCTTGTTATGTGATTGTGAAAGGATCGTATTTTCTATACATCCCTTATTGTTTTACTTCAATAATTTCACATTTTGAATGTACAATACGAGTTCCTTTTCGAGGTGTAGGATCGAACTATTCACATTTGAATAAAACAACTTTTTTTATTGGTTTACCAATGTACTCCAACTCTAATATTTCATTCAAAATTCCGTAGTAGTCATCCTCAGCGACCGCATCCTCATAACTTCCTTTCACCCGCACTCCGCAATTCATCGTCTTTTTTCTTTGACACCACGAGAAAGTGTGAAACTTGAAACCATTGACAAAGTATGTATGATATGTTTTCATTTTCATATTAAGACCCTAAGCCAATTGATTTAAGAATAAATTTGTAATCCCGTTTCTTGGATTATGAACCTGTAGGATAAATATTCATTTGTCTCATTAAATTGGGGTTCAATGTCATAATTAACAGAAATTTGTGAATATGTATACTTACGTATGGCTTAAACCACTTATCAAATTTTGATTCAAAACGGTCACTAGCGTCAGCATCACCAACTCGGAAGTATTTTAAAAAATAACTGCAATTGTTCTATGCAGTTAGTAATGAAAGGCTTATTACTATTTTATTGAAAAACATATATTTCATACTTACTTAACGAAAGGTTTAACTTCTTCGTAGTTTAGCAGGATGTGGTGTCTCGTAGCTCTGTATTCTGCATCGTGTTCGAAATAACATTCTGCATAGTTACCTTGCAAAACGAGCCACTTGATTGAAAACTGACAACGTAGGTAGAATTAATTCATCTATGTCACCGTCGTCGTTCCTTCCAACTCTATTTCTTATGGAACAAATGTATGATTTGAAGTATAACGAACAAAAATGAGCAGTCTCACAATACAAATATGCCTCACATATAGAACTCTCGACCTGTGCTTTTTGTTTTGACCTTTTTTTTAATTTTTCCAAGTTACCTGTTTTAAATTTAAAAATCACATTAATTGGATGAATTTTCATTAAAATATGTTAAAAATTATTGCAATGAATTTATTGGTATTAGTGAATTACCTCTCGAATGGGCACATCCAACGAAATTGAACTGAGCCTCCATTTCTAGCTTCTTCGATCAAATGAATTGGCAAATGCTCCATTACATCAAAAAAACTAAGTGGAAAAACGCATTCCAATTTACATATTATGACAGGATTGTTTTCTTCCAACTTGGCTAAGTCGGTATACCTTAATGTGCTAGAACATAAGTCTCTGAAAAACTTACTTAATTCAGCAAGCAGTTTCTGAAAGACTTACTTAATGTCCAAGTCGGTATACCTCGTTGGGCTACTCTTTGAAGGTAATGGGCAACAGTTGTTTCATAAGAATGTGATAGTCGTGACTCTTCATGCCATGCAAATTCGCTTGATGTGAGTCAACACAGCGACTCAAGTTAGACGAATAACCATTCGGCATTCAAAGTTCTTTAATCCACTCAAAAATCATCTATTTTTGTTCAAGAGTGAATGTATACTTCGCCCTCGATTTTTCCCATTATCCATTGGGCTTTAGGACCAACTGTAGCTCAGGTCCCCTACATAGCTCTTAAATATCTAGCCTTACATTTGCATTGTCTTTAGTCTTATCTTGTATATCCATAACAGTGTTAAAAATATTGTCAAACACATTCTTTTCTATATGCATTACATCCAAATTATGCTATATTAAGAGATGTTTCCAATAAGGTAAATCCCAAAAAAATACTTTGTTTCGTCCAATTATGTTTGACACCATAGCCAAATGGTTTCCCCATATTGGTTGTTCTATTATTTTCGGCAACCATTGCATATCATCCCACACCTCATCTCCGATAGGATTCGTAGGAGGAGGATCCTTCTCAACTAGATTTTTTTTTTAAGTTAATTTTGTTTCTTCTGTACTGGTGATTTCTGTCTAGAAATCTTCGATGGCAATCAAACCATGAATTCTTTCCTCCGTACTTTAACTTAAATGCCTTGATGTAGCTCCTGCAATACGAACAAGTTAGTTTACCTACAGTCAACCATCCTGACATCATTCCGTAAGCCGAAAAGTCATTGATGGTCTACATTAATGCAACACGCATAATAAAATTTTGTTTTGCATGTACATCGTACATGTAGACACCATCTTCCCACAATACCTTCAACTCACGCATATAAATCAATTTTTACTTTCGTATTTTTAAAACCAGGAATTATGTATGTTAGAAACATATATGGGATTGTCGTACACATTTCAGGGGGCAAATTATACAGCGTAACCAACAAGAGTATGACGAGGCAGATTAGGAATACGGTGTGAACCCATCAGCATACAAAGCAAGCCACACATTTCTAGGGTCACTAGCAAAATCAAGATATACTTCATCAAAGTGTTTCCAAACATTCTCATCTGCTAGGTGACACATAACACCATCAAGTCGTTGATGATATGCATGCCATCTTATGTGTGGTACTGAACTTGAAGATACATACAGACGTTTCAATCGTGGAATAAGAGGCAAATGATGCATCCTCTTTACCGGGACTTGTTTTGCACGCACACGACCCCCATTGTCATGATATCTTGGAGCACTACAGAAATTATAATTTACCGCGTCCGCAGTATCTTTGTAGTATAACATGTATCCATTTACACAACAACCTATTTTCTTACTAGTCAAACCTAACTTTTTTACTAATTTTTGTGCCTTGTAAAAATTTGTTGGCATTTTATGACCTGAAGGCATTACTTTTGACATCAATTGGATGATTTCATCAAGTCCATCTTGTGCTACATTGTAATCACTTTTTATGCTCAACAACCTTGCAACAATAGAAAGTGGAGAATGATCTATACATCCAGACTACACCTCTTGGTTAAACTCATCCAGAAGGTCAAAAAATTGCTGGGTATCAAGATTCGATTGCTTCCCAAAATCATTTAGTATTTTGCCCCCTACCTCGTGCCTAGCAACATCGAAACACATTCAGCATATCTTTGCAGTGGGTCATTTTCTGTACCACTACTTGATGTACTGCAACATCATCCAATTTTAACAAAAGCCATTTTCGCTCATATTTTTTACAAGGATACCAAATTTCCCCGTAGTTAATGTAGTCCGGGCAACTCTTTGCTTTTTCTATGAAGTTCATAATGCCGTCATAATATGCTGATAGAAGGCCTCCTTGATTAGGATAAGTCATTGTATACATCTACGTTCTGTGTTTAGGAATATCCATCTAAATGGGTCACTTAAGTTTATAAGTTTAATGTTTTTAATCATTTCTTAAAAAATTTAATGACACAATCATTTCCAATTATTTAATCAAACATGCTTAATTTAGTGTTACAGATCAATTTGTACAACCAACACCGAACAATCATTCCATATTCACCAAACAATCATTTCATTTCATAAACACAAAATTAATCAAGTATATATTGAACATCAATAGACATGAATAACAGAATATATTATTATTTATATAAATATATATCGAATATGTACCATCCCCTTATTTCTTAACATCATACAAGCATATAAAAACCAACATCAAATAATGGGAAGACTCCACTCCTTCCCCCAAATCCCATTCTCCATCCTCACATTACGGACTAACCTATTATCTATCAACCATCTAATTATATACATATATACATATATACTTCAAAGTTAGCCATACTTACTTTTGTAGAGTAGGGAAAACAAAATTGAAAATGGGATCAATTTTCGGCAAAATTTCAGCTGAAAATAATTTTTTTTTTAAATTTAATAATTTTTCGGCGGATTTTTGGCGGAAATTCCATTGAAAATAATTAATTTAATTTTTAAAATATATAAAACTAAACAAATAAATAAAATAATATATATGAATCTTGCATTATAACGAACTGTTTAATAAGAACGAAAAGTTTGATTGCATTATTCGTTCAATAAAATATGTAGTTCTAGAAATCTATTTTTCTTAACCCATAAGATATACATTCCTTAGCCATTTTCGTAATGTCTTTAAACTTATATAACTTTTGTAAATTTTTAAAATTCAAATATTGTAGTAACTTATTAATTAATTATTCGTACGGGTACTTTTGACAAATTAATCTATAATTAATGTTATTAATCTATTTCGTCACTCATTTTGCAATAACTAATTTAAATGATATCTATTATGGCACGTAGGAATAGTCCATTATCCCTAAATATGTAAAAGTTATTTCCTCATTATATATTTCAACCTTTCCTATTTCGTAATCAGAATTATATATGTCAAAGTTATTACATCAATCCTAAAATTTATTAACAACTTGTTCTACTAAGTCCTAATACATATAATAGCTATAATTTGTTCTCATAAGTCATAATAAATAGACATATTTGTTCTAATAAGTCATAATAAATAGACATATTTTTTCTAATAAGTCATAATAATTAATATAATAGACATATTTAATTTGTTCTTTCGCATTCTCAAAGTTAGCGAAATATAAGTTATAATAAGTCATAATACACACAGACTTAATTTGCATGGCACATATAATTAATAATCACACACTTAATTTGGCACATTTATTGAATACTATTTATAAAATATATATAACAAAACGTACATCAAGAAATAATTTCCAAAAATAAAGAAAGGCAAACAATTTCCAAAAAAATACATTCAAAAAACATAACATTTAGTATTTTTTTTGTTCAGTTAAAAGTTAATATAATTTACTTTTTATTTTTTGTAAAAAAAATAGTATTTTTGTTGGCGGAAATTAATAAAAATAATATATTTTTTTCCCTATTGAAAATTTTAAATTTTTCGGCAGAAAATTTCTCTGAAAATTTAAATTTTAATATTTTTTTAATTTTAAATTTTTCGCCAGAATATTCCGCCGAAAATTTAAATTTTAATAATTGTTTGTTTTTTAAATTTTTTGGCGGAAAAGCCCGTCGAAAATCTTAAATTTTAATATTTTTTTTAATTTTTAATTTTTCGGCAGAATTTCAAATACAATTTTCAATCAGTGAATTGGGTTGTGTAAGTACATAGATATGAAGTATTGGAAATGCTTTTACTAAAGGTTCTTGGTGATTTGTGTATGATTCATGTATTTAATACGCGTTGAGCAATATATAATATTTGAACTTGAAATTGTTTGTCACTGTACCGAAATGAGTTTTAATGATAATTAAAAACAAATAGGTGCTTTAAAAATCCATATGAAGAATTATTGGAACTAAAGTGTGTTACAAGTTCCAAATATAGGAGATATTACTACACATTTATGTAATAGGGTAGAGTGACTTATTTGAAAATTTTAAATTCTTAAATGCACTTAAAAGTGTCATATGAAATGCAAGTTAGAAATATATATTACTACACTTGAAACTATAGGAAGAGTTCTTACTACGCTGCTGTTTTTTTTTTTTTTTTGGTAGCGAATAAATTGTGATTAGATTACCTTGACTTTAAGATTTAAAAAGTTAATTAATTGCCTTTTTAACAGAATTTTTTTCTTTAAGCTATTAAATTGATTTGTACCAATGATAATTGAATTAATTAGAATCTTTGTCAGGGAAAAAAGGGTCTTTTCTTTGAATCTCAGGATGAGTAAAAATAATAATTTTTTTCTTGAATTTGAAAATATTTAAAATATGATTTTAATTATTTAAATTATGTAAAATACAGAAAAATATTATATCTTCATAAACTCGTTCATATAAAAATACTTTTTTTTTTAAATGTAAATCAATATTCGAAAGTGAAACCAATTGATAATTAGATATCAAATAAATCAATATAAGACACTTGAGAGTAACTTTATCCAAAAATGGGTAAAAGTCAATGATTAGATTTTTTAGGAATGAAAAGTTGGTGGAGTGGGATTTTTAGATTAAAAACTAATTTATGGATTTTTTTTAGATATAAAAATTTATTTTAGGGGTCTTTAGTATTTTCCCCTAATTTCTAATTCTATTATGAGATATTTTTGAAATTTATAAGAAGTTATTTTTTTAAAGAAAAAATGCAACTTTAGAGAACTTGATAAGAAAAATGAAATTATACAATTTATATAATATGAATAATGATGATAAAAAT
The DNA here is from genome assembly GCA_026212405.1 of Petrea volubilis. Classification (NCBI taxonomy): domain Eukaryota; kingdom Viridiplantae; phylum Streptophyta; class Magnoliopsida; order Lamiales; family Verbenaceae; genus Petrea; species Petrea volubilis. The sequence continues at coordinate 10,977,196 of CM047872.1, read as the reverse complement.
ATGAAGCAACTAATATAATCGAAATTGAAAAAAAAAATTGTTTAAAAACTTAACTTTTTTAAGAAAAAAAAATAATATAACATTCTAAGATGTTTCTTTTAAGAGATTATAAACTCTTCTTATGATTTTTTTTACCAGAAGCTTTAAAGCTTATGCAAACAATGTCTTAATCTTAACCTAGGCTACATAAAGCGAGTGCGTGTGTACGAGAATGTAAAAATTAAAAAAAGTTGAGTGCGAAAGCGCCTTAAAATGTCAAATAAAAAATATTTTATATGTAATTCTAAATTTTATATATTCAATACAAAATACATTTGAAGATGTAGTTGACTAAATTTGTCAAGGTTTCTTAAAACCTAAAATTCTTTTCATACGAATTCTTAATTTATACACAAAAAGTTAGTCGCACGAGTATCCTAAAAAAACTAATTTATTGTCCTCATATATATACTCACTATTAAGCAATTAGAATTACTAGATAGTAATTACATCAATAAAATTTTATTTATATAACGTTTAATTACGACGATATGCATTAATTTTTCTCAAGAGGTTAAATCAAAAAGGCAATTAGAAGATTTTATCTATTTAGTGAATACCAAATTGTTAATATTTTTTTAAGAGCGAATTACACTGACCACCCCTAAGGTTTGGCTAATTTACGAAAAACCCCCTACTTTTTAAAAAATTACCAAAAATCCCCTGAGGTTATATCAATATTACAAACTTATTTTAATTTTTAAAAATACCCCTTCCTTCTTTTTGGGTGATTTACACGGACTACCCCGAGATTAGGTTAATTTACGAGAAACCCCTTGCGGTTTCAAAAATTACCAAAAACCCCCTGAGGTTATACCAATATTACAACTAGCACCTACTTAGGTTGACTTATCAACAATATTAATTCTTTTCTTTTGCCCTCTGTAATATTGTTAATAGATTTGAAAAAAAAAATGATTATTTATTCAAATAAATATTCTGAATTTAATACATTAAAAGTATCTACCAACACATCAAGTATGTCATATTATCATTAATACGGAGTAAATTTTAAGAGAAATGAGTTAGAGTCCTCAAGCTAAATAAAGTTTTCAAGTGCATTATTTAATTTCAATTTTTTATTTCAATCAATGTTTATATTTCTCATTTCACATTATGGATACATACGATGCATCTAATTATATTTTTCTCAAATATAAATTTAGCACATATTATGTATATTTAGTATAAATTCATAATTCAGAATATTTATTTGAATACGTAATCACATTTTTTTTCAAATCTATTACATGAAAATTTTATGATAGCAATATTATAGAGGGAAAAAAATTAATATTGTTGATAAGTCAACCTAAGTAGGTACTAGTTGTAATATTAGTATAACCTCAGGGGGTTTTTGATAATTTTTGAAACTATAGGGGGTTTCTTATAAATTAACCTAATCTCAAGGTGGTCAGTGTAAATCACCCAAAAAAAGGGAAGAGGTATTTTCAAAAATTGAAATAAGTTTGTAATATGGATATAACCTTAGGGGATTTTTGATAATTTTAAAAAAAATAAAGAATTTTTCGTAAATTGGCCAAACCTCAAGGGTAGTCAGTGTAATTTTCCCTTTTTTTTAATTATTATGCCTAGTGTGCCACCAGTAAAACTTAATGTGAAAATTAATAAATCATAAGTTATTTTAAAATCAAAACTAAGCACTCAATTTATCAATTCGAATACTGAATGCGAGAACGTTAGAGATGATACGAGAACTATTTGACCTAAATTTTAACTACATCACAACTACTGTAAACAAGAAAAGTCTTGTTCTGAGAATAAAATTTATTTATTTGCTTCTTGATGAAAAGGCATAGTTTATATCACACTCTGGTCAGTAAAGCAAAATTCGTTCTTGCTAGATGGCCATACCGGTAGCTTGGCCCAATGGGCGGCCCAGGCCAACTGACGAGGGCCCATCATTTTCTGGTGTTTAAGATCCGTATTGGATATACATCACAAGTTTGGTAGTTCAGTGGTTCAATTTAACTACTAACTTTTTCAAATATATTTAAATTAAAATCTCGATGGAGACATCGAGATTGGAAAATATATGGGATATTATAATTATCCCTGATAATATCCATTTTTCTAGGAATTGGGCCTGGATAGCTCTAGTAGAAAAGAGAGGCCCAACAAAATGTTTTGGGGGCCTTGGTCAAGAAGACACACCTTTCTGCACGATGGGCTCATCTCATCTCGCTTGCATCCTTACCAATCAGGTAATCCTTATTTTTCCACCAGTGTACTCCAACTCTAACAATAGATAAGGAACACGTTTCAAAGACCAATCGGGTAATCCTTATTTTTTACTTATTTCGAATATATACTATATGCTCTTAATTAATAGAAAAGGCCAAAAACATATCTATTGTTCTTTGTCTTCTTTTTTGGTTTCTTTTTAATTCAATTGATGAAACTGCTCGTCATTTTTGTGGTACTATTATTTTGAGTTGTCGTTTATTGATTATTATGGAATTTATAGTTTGAAATAATTGACATCACAATATGTAAAGGGAGGGCTAAACGACATCCAGGCAAGAGAAGATCAAGTCTTCTACTGGGGTTGAAAAAAAAAAAATGTAAGGCAAACTTAAATTTTCTTATTTCCATTTATGCAAAGTGAAAGACAATTCAGATACGAAATATAAGATACAACTTCAAGTCTTCAAGTTGAATAGATGTATACAGGGATCAAATGATTTGTTTGATGAAAAGTTTAGTTAAGTTTGGTAAAAATTCACTTGATTCTTACCAAGTCGTTAAGTTTGGTAAAAATTCATTTGATGCTTATCAAGTTCATGTATATACAAGAACGCTTATTTTATATCAATTGATATATTTGTTTGAATATTGCTTGAACTAATTGTGGACAATAACATTTTATTTGTTTACTTTGTTATTTATTTATTTTTTATTCATAAGGTGACAAATATTTCTTCATATTTGAATGATGAAAACGGCAAATACTCAAGCTTTTCAATTCTTCTTCTCCTTTCATGTATCATTTTTTTTTTTCGCTTTCTTATGAGGTGAATTGAGTGGGTAACAATTTGTAAGTTCTTAATTAACTTTTCTCGAATAATTTTTACGTGCCACTTGAGTATATATGTTTTACCAGGAATGATAGTCCAGATATGGACCGAAAATAATTTGAATATACAGACAAAGAGTTCAGAGGCAAGACATGGCACGAGAGCTTCTTTCCGAGGTAGAATTTAGTGTTGAGTGTACAAAAAAGTAATACAAATTTCTATTAGAGACTGAGCTCATGTATTTCTTTTACATACTTCTTATGCTTAAAGTATTTAGGGGGCATTTGGATTGTTTTTGTTCTGAATGAATTGCAAAACAATTCTGTAAATAATTCTGTAAAATAGATTCTAAAGTTTCTGAAAATGGAAAAAGCTGTTTGGATGGTTATTTTGAAAAATGATCTTGAAATGAGTTTTTGCAGAATCCGTTTGGATGAAACTGTTTTCAAGTACGAAAAAACAATAACATCTTTGGATAATGTGATTTTAAAATAAAATTTCTCTGCCACTATTTTCCTATCTTATGCTGTTTTCATAGGAATGCATTATGAAATATTTCTACTATTCAAATTCTTGCCACTATATATTTATCTATTTTCTACTTTATCCGTAAAACCAAACATAAATATAAGATATCATATATAAATGTACAACCAAAATGAAATCATACTAATTGTGTAAATGCTCAGAATCACCTTCTCATGGGAGTGACAAATCTAACAACTATGACAACTTAGTTGACGACATCATTCCAGAACTGGGAAGCTATCTCATCTCTTAGTGCCACCATTTTTTGTTGAGTTTGTTGTTGGGACATGTAAAATATAGGCTCTGTTGCATTATTGGCATTGCGTGTTTTCATCACTTTCATTTTCAACAATAATGTTTTGGATATCCCAATCTTCAAACCAAGGATCATTGGTAGCATACATATAAATAAAATTGTGCAAAACACAATGTGCAATGACTAGTGAATCTTGTTGACTCATCATGTAATTTGGCATTTTTCCTTTTAATATTGCAAACTGTTCTTTCAAAACTCCAAAGCAACGCTCGATGACATTTCTCAACGAAGCATGTCGATAATTGAACAACTCAATACGTGTTCGAGGAGCACTTCTACGTCCTTGAAAATTAGCAAGATGATATCTTGTGCCTCTATATGGGGCTAAGAAACCCGACATATTTGTGTACCCTGAGTCCACTGCATAATATTTACCTACATAATAATAATAATAATAATAATAATAATAATAAATAAATAAATAAATAAATAAATAAGTAAATAAGTAACATACTAATGAATGTCTATGAAAATTAAAACTGACCATGTGGTGGTGTAGGAAAACCTAACTCAGGTTTGGTGATTACATCTCTAATGACTCTAGAATCATTAGCACTACCTTCCCATCCCGTATGTATAAAAGTGAAAAGCATGTTAAAATTGCATACTGTTAGAACATTTTGGCTAATTTGTGACTTCCTTGAACAAAATGCAATCGTGTTAGAGGCACAAACCCATGCTGAAATGGTAGTTCCATCAATAACACCTACACAATCCTATATTAACATATATAGGGTTAATCAAACTAGCTCACAACAATTAGGAAATATATGTCATATGTAACATAGATAGGGTTTTTTTAGAGTATATATGTATATATAAACAAGACAGATAACATATAATCTTATAACATATACCTTCAAATATTATAGTAGATCATACGTTGAAGTAGGGAAATAATTTTGGATTATTCTCAATTTCCTTTGGGATTTCATTCAAGTCTCTAGGACATATGATTTCTTTTGCGAGCTTACATAAGGCACGCATTACCTCCTTGACATGCTTATTAATTGTTTTAGTTTAATGTTGAAACCTTTCGGCAGATACTCTTTGTCCTTCAGTCATGAACTACAGTACATAGAAAAATGGCTACAGCCTCTTCTACTACCACACGACACTCAACATTGTCTAATAAGTATTCTCGTTCTTGCAAAACATCACAAAGCATAAAAATTGTACTTTTATCCATACGCAAATTTTCATATATCCTTGTCGGATGCCTCCTAGCAACTCTTTCACCCATGCTTTTCCACTAAGAGCTGAAGTTCTACAAGGAACCTTTTTTTTTTTTAACGTAGGCACTTGTGTCGCCCTTAGTTTGTTTAAACTCATTAGTTCATCAAGTTCTTCTTCTGAGTTAGATAGAGGAACACCTTCTAAGTTTATTCTTACGCTATTAAACTGCTGTTTGATAAGAACATTCACATTTATAGGCATCTCCACTCTGAAAAATCATAAGCATATTTTATGAGACAAAAGGATAGTCAAATTAAAACAACTTTGCAAATAAAAACAGAACATAAAAGTAAAATTTGGAAGACCTGTACCACCAAATGATGCAAATTGAAAACAAAATTGGAATAGTTTAAATAAGATAATCACACATACATCCAACAATAAAAACAAAACAATCGATACAATTTGAAGTTACTAATTACAAAGCCATCAAGCTAAACCCATAAACTTCACTTCAACTACCTAATTACATGACCTACCTAAGCATACTTCAACAAAGTTATCACATCAGTAATCTAATATCATGCATAGGGGCATAGGGAGCTAGAGATGGAAGCCATTGTCTTCGTCTTGGGTCAGACATGTGAGCAAACATGAGAAGAAAAGATGAGTCACCTAACTTATCAAGAGCCTTCATATACTACTCGATAGTGATGTCCTCCATTGCGTCAAGAATGTCTACACATTCTTCCTTCTTTGAAGGTCCAGAGACTTTATCTTATAATATTTTTTTTTTGAGAGTTGGGCATCCCTAAAAGCACTCCAAGCTTCATCAATTATAGGAGACTCCACGATTCTGACTACCTAATGCACTACATGAATGTGCATGTCTCTTGCTCCTTTGCATATTTTTTTAATAGTAGGTGATGGTCCGGTATCATCCGTTTCATCACCTTGTTCAGTGGGTTCAATTTGGAATGGGGCACTAGAGCCTAATCCATAAAGGAAAACCTCCTCAACCTCTTGTTCTTCTTCAGAGTTCAAAGGCCCTTGAGTAGATGAACGTGCAGGCTTGCCAATGGCAACTGTCTCACAAAATATCTCACCAAGGAGTTCACAATAATCACAACCCCTTTTATGAAATTGTTTGCACTGCTTATTTTCCTATGAATAAATTTTAAGTTCATTTAGTAAAACCTTGATGCAATTGATACATAAAATAAATTTACTTAGTAGTACTTACATAATATTACAATTAAATATATTAGTTAATAAGAAAAAGATTTTAACCAAAATTGTTTACTGCAATTCTTTTGGCCTAATTCTCCTTAAAAGCTTCGACAGTGTTACTCAAAGGATCCCAACCAAAACCAGTTGACTCAATTAATTTTTTGAACAACTTCCATTTTTGTCTGAATCTATTGAATTTTTGTTTCAACTTAGCCACAATATATTTCTTCTTGAACTTTTCTGACATCTCGTTGTGTATTTTGCTCCAGGTTCTTTTATGGAAAGTAGAGGAGCTCAAATTTCCTTTCCTAACCTCAGACACCATAAGTTGAATCAAATATTCCTCCTCTTTCGGGGTCCAATTCAATTTATCATCGCCAAATCCTCATTGTTCTCCATCTACAACCATGTTTAAATTCATAGAATACACTCTTGTTAATATTAAAACTAACCCAGTGAAAGTTCAAAGTGTAATGGAACAAGCAATAGCACCAAAAGAATATTCATGTAACACATAATTACTAGTGCACTTTGACTTATAAACACTCACACCAACAAAGTTAAAGTAACACAAGATGTCAACTACTAGTAATTATTTCATAATTTATATAAGGACTTCACACTAAAAGAAGGTCTCATATTGCTAAACCTCACGCATAAATTTCATTAGTTTACTGTCTAGTTAGCCCATATTTCTTTTTTCTTTTTCCATTCAAATTAAATCAGTGAATTACACAGCACATTTCATCCAATTGGCAACAATGATGAGTGAGATGGTAGAACAATCAATTCCATCAGATAGTTTAATGAGACAAATTAATGAGTATTACTTTTGCACCAAATAGCCACCGTATGCTTAATGTGTTTATAAGGATTAGTCATATACCAAAATGTATTGAAAACTCACCCAGATTTTAAAGCAAAAGCAAAAGATTGATACTTTTAGAGCATTTCCATTAAACAGAGATGACAAAAAAATAAGATTAAATCCTCATCAGTTTTTTATCTTCAACACTCTAACTTTAATTTTTTCTTCTTTTAATTTTTAATCAAACTAAGACACAATAACTCCATTCAATAGGATTTTAACACTTGAAGAACCAATTCAAACCAACATTACATTGAATCATGTAACTTTCTGCTTTAGAATTTTCTTGGCTCTCAATCTCTAGACAATTGAAAAAACCTCATTTTTTTTTTCAATACAATTACAAAATAAGAAAAAACATTCATCTTGGCAAAAGTCATGACAATAAATCAAATTCAAAAAAATACGAAATCATAGCATAATCATAAAATGAACAAACCCGTAACATGTAGAAGCATATTTCTCAAATATTTCACCCCTCATTTTAGTCGGGTTTTTGAAAAGTTCACCAAAAAAAAAAAAAAAAAAAATCAAAATCAGAACCTAATCTCATTGAAATAGGCGCGTGGGTTCTTCCTCTTGTTGCCATTTGCACACGAAACCAACGAGCTTGAATCATTGGTGTGGAAGGAGACAAGATCCAGATTTGATTGGGAGAGTGAAAGAAATTTCTTTTTACTCTTGAACAAAAGTTTTAAGTGCACAGTGAACCTAACTCCATGTTTTGGGTTGGGAAGGAGAAAATGAGAAATTTTTTTTCAAAACACGGTAAAACCTCTTCTCGAAAATGGGGTGTTTCAAAAGCGTGTTTTGAAGAATAACTTTACTCAAAATGGTGGGCCAAATGGATTTTTGCATTTTTTGTTTTTCAAAAATAGAAAATGAGTTCAAGAACGACGGGCCAAACGCCTCCTTATTTTTCTTTACTCTTTATATGACATTTTTGAGTTAATTCCATTTTTGGTCCTATAGGAAATATCAAATTTCACATGCACACGCACACGCACACGCACACACACACACACACACACCTGAATTCAAACCTCTCACTCCACCCAACCACTCCTCTCCCCCTACCATGTTCCCCTCCAAACTCCTCCCCTCTCCCCGGAAAGCCGCCACCATCATGTACCGCCGCCACCACCATCACCACTCGCATCCTCCCACTACCCCTATCTTCTTCCTCCCACCGCCACCACCGACATTGCTGTTATCTTCTTCTAGATCTAGACCTCCAATTTTTTTCCCCTTTCTTTTCACCCCCAGTCACTATCTTCTTCTTCCTCCCTCCCCCTCCTCCGCCTAACCACCCATATTCTTCTTTGCATCATTTTCAAATCTGAGCTTCTCTCTCTCTCTCTCTCTCTCTCTCTCTCTCTCTCTCTCTTTCCCCAGATCTGGGTTTCTCTCTTTTTTTTTTTAAAGATATGAGTTTCTCTCTTTTTTTTTTAAGATTTGAATTGTGTGTGTGTGTGTGCAGGTGCGTATATTTGTGTGTGAATTGTGTGTGTGTGTGCAGGTATCACTACTAGAAAAATTGAATTTAGCCATGAATTTTAGCCACGGATTTTTTCCGTGGCTAATAGCCATGAAATAGTCACGGATTAACCATGGATATGAAAAAAAAAATTAGCCACCGATCAGTCATAGCCAATTCGTGGCTATTAGCCACGGCCAGGCTATGGCTAATCCATGGCCAATTAATTTTTTTTATTGACCGTGGCTAATCCGTGGCCAATTAATTTTTTTTATTTAGCCATTGATTGGTCGTGGCTATTCTATTATTTAAATATTCATTTTTTTTATTCGTTCTCGATTTAATATGTTCTTTGAATATAAATGTGTAATTTGTTTTAATAAGTATTGTATTATATATAATAAATAATAACCCTCATTTAATTTACTATTATTACTCAAATAAATCTTTTAAATTTTTATATAATTGAATGATGCGTTTGTGTGTTGAATATCAATTCGAATGACTAATGATCATTTCAATTATTTGACAATACTATAATGTTTTTATTGAATTAAATCACAACTTAAATTTCATAATTATTTGTTTAGACTTTACTATTTTATTATAATATCACAATTAGTTTTTACTATATATATGTGTATATATATAATCCTGATCAGTTCACTTTAATGTTTATGATCACTTTTATATATATAAAAGTTAATTACCTGATTTTAAAATTTTATAATTGATCAATTGCCATAACTTATACTATACTTTTATCTATACCTCAATGATGTGTAATGTTATTGATAATTTATAATATTTTAGTGTAAAATTAGCCACGGTTTGGCCAGGCCTGGCCGTGGTTGTTAGCCACGGAGTAAATTTTTTTTTTTCTTGCATTTGATGTGGTTCAAACTCTTGACCTCTTGGTTGAGACTAGAGTATCAAACCACTACACCACTTTAATTTTTTGTTTAAAAATTAGTTTTTACTGTACTTAAGTAATATAAATTATGCGAAATTCTAAATATAAATTATCTAAATAAATTTTTGTGACGATTTTTGTTTTTTCTATTAATTTATTAAATATTTGTTATAATTAACAAATTACTAGTTCAATCACTAAATACTTCTCCATATATAAAAAAAAAAAATAAAGATTAGGAAAAAAAATAAAGGATTGGACCATGACATATCACATGATACACTACTAGAAATAACTGATTTAGCTACGGATTTTAGCCACAGATTTTGGCAAAAATCCGTGGCCACGGAAATTAGCCACGGATAAAATTAATGGCTAAAAGTGGAGTGGCTAATCTTAGCCACGGCCTTACTCAGCCATGGCTTAGCCACAGCCAAGCCATGGCTAATGGCCACAAATTTAGAGCCACAAGCATTAGCCACGGTCATGCCGTGGCCAAATTGGGGGCACTGAATTCTGGAAAAATTCAGGCCGTGGGTAGTCCGTGGCGAATCTATGTGCATGGCAATTTAGCCACGATCAGGCCATGGCTAATTTTGCTAGATTTCAGCAGCATTCTGCCCCTTTTTTCCCCTACCAACCTGCATCCTATTTTTATTTTTCCAATCAAAAAACACAAGAATTCAAAACAATACATCATTCATGCCAATTATCCATTCAAAATGACGATCACGGATCGTCTAATATAGATTATATCATGAAATAAATTAGAAAGAGTCAAGTGTTGCTAATACATTACAAAACTTAAGCAGTTAAGGTCTAATATATCTAACAAATCGTTTGTCATAATAAAGTTAGTAAAATTTCAGAAGGTGTTAATGTCTAACAGGGTCCAATACCATTATCCTCCTCATCATCATCGTCATACTTGTCATCCCGTATGTAATTTGGTGGAGTGTGCCTGGAGGTGGATCAATGCCCTCTCGATGAAGTCCCACGAGAACCCCTCTGTTGGCTAGGGATAGGCTGCACATGCGGTAAACCAGCTGACGGGTATGGCTAATTAGGCGAAGAGAAGAAAGTCCCCTAAGTCAAACTTTGAATGCTCTGAAGCAAAGCATGGAGTGTGTGCTTCATCTCAGTCAATTCAAAGGATTGTTTCTCCTCAAACCTATCAAACCTTCGCTTCAATTCAAGCGTTGATGGATCCTCCCATTTCGGGGGGTAAGTATGGGAGCCTAAAGTCCACGTACTACATGATGATCCACCTAGTATGCTGTACCACCGACCTTTATTCGATTTAGCCACTGTTTCTTTCCACACTTATAAATCCGTGAATATAGTTAGATTTAGCCGTAATATATTATTCCTATGTATCTATATATAAAGTCGAGTTATTTAACTTACATCAAGCTTGGATGGTCGAGGTAGGGGCGTGCCATCAGCAGATTAAGGAGGCGGCTGGGAATTAATATCGTCCCACTTCTCCTTAAATGCGTTCTATAAGTTTTCAATTGAAACATCAACAACCAAGTCAAAATATCAATATTAAAGTTAAAACATAATGAATACTCACAAATGAATGATTTGCCCTCTCATCAGACCATTTCAAGTCCCCATTCTCATCCTTATAAGAGTAGAGATGGATAAACGACTGATTCACGATCGGATATTCCCTTATTTGAGCTTCCTGTAATAAGAGATGTAATATTTTAATCCGATACATAAAAATGCTATCACTATATATCAATCATAATTTTGAAGTACTTATGAAATACACATACTAATCAACTCATCGTTGTGAGTTAGGTGAGATTATGAACCCTCTTTGTGGCCGGTCATTTCCCTTTCACCAGAATCCGAAGCCCGATTAGCTTTGTTGACCGCGCTCTTTTAAGAAAACTGGGTAAGCCCCATTTTGCTTGCAGATCCTACCAAGCGTCATCACCGATCCACTCAGGCTTCTTATTTTTATGACGAGCTTTGTTAAGCCTATGTTTTAGGAGGCCCGATCCCTTGTGCTCAAATGTTTTTCAAATGGCGTCATGATGGGCAGTTCTCCAATAGTACACTATCTGTACAATGAGAAATGTATAACTTATAAAATAATGAATGAAAAAAATATATAAGAAATTTGTATGTATATCAAGACTTACTTGAAATTCGGAGAACCACATATGTCTAGTTTGTATAGGGATTTCCTTCTACCTCTCCCATGCCTCTGTATACCCGTTTGTGAAAATGTGGGTGATCATCCTCACGGTCTCCAATGCATGATTGAACCTAATGAATAGAAATCATATGTAAGTAATAATCGATATTTGAATAATTATATCTTAAATAACGAACAAAAATAAACTTAATCATGTCCCCACAAATAAATAACCAGCTTTCGATCAACTCTGGTATTATCGAAAGTCTCAGTAGGCATATCATCACTCTTAGGCTTGTATTCGCTATGGGCTGATGTGTGATGATGAGAGTCGTCGTACTGATCGTCTCGGATGTGCAGGTCTGTCATAGGGGGCATGTGGAGGCCACGACAATTGGATCATTTCCCACTACCAGTGGCCTTCTCCTTGCATTTTCTAGAACCTGTCATCTGCATTCATAGCAAAAACATCACACATCAAGAACCTTTTTACATTCATCTCAAAAAAATCACATAACTGTTAATTTTGAACATTTTACATTACATTAGGTAATCGATCAATCAATTATAATACAACATTTATAGCAAATACATATATAGTTCACAGCAATGAAAATCAAACCAAGCAAAATATTTATTCATAGTAAATTTTAGTCTTTTTCATCTTCGTCATCGCCATATTGAGTCATATTTTCGTTATCCTCCTCCTCATCATCTTCAAACTCAGAGTTCAATTCTTTTTCTTCACAACTTTGACCCATTTCATCAACTTGTACATCATCATTCGCCATGTGCACAAGGTATAATTGGTTGACCTCTTCTACAGCAATCGTACAATCCATGAGGTTGCCCGTTGGTTCATTATCGATGACACCATTGACTGTTCCAAATGACTCTTGCAAAGGGTCATGAGTAGTCTCTTCATTCACAACTCGACTTCGTGGTCTTGTTTTGATAACAAATTGCCATTGTGATTTATCTCTTCTAGTATCGGGGTAAGGGACGTAATACATTTGAGATGCATGTTGCGCAAGTATAAAAGGGTCATCTTTTGGGTATCTCTCATTAATTTTTATTTCAACAATGTCATGCTGTGGGGTGTACCTTTATACCCCTATTCGATACCGAATCAAACCAAATACGTTTGAACATCACAACATCTTTTTGGGGCACACTGGGATACTCGAATTTGATAACTTCCTTTACTATACCATAAAAGTTTGTACCCCTGTCACTTATTACACAAACACCAGAATTTGAGGTCTTCGTATGTGGGGTCATATTTTCTGTATGGAACAGATATCCATTACAGTAGAACCTGTTGAAGGTCTTAACCTTCTTCGTTGGACCCCAAGCCAAATCGAGTAAATACTGATTTTCAACACTATTTTTTGGATTATGCGCCTACATATAAAAACATTTTCAATTAGCGTATTTAATTAAATATATTTTTTTTAAACCACATAGTGTTTTTTAGACATATAATATAATTAAGTGTTTATTTTGTATATTGAAATACTCACATAGAGTTTAAACCATTCAACAAAATTATTTTCGATGGATTCCTCAACCTCTTGATCACTTAGATGCGGCCAATTGTATCGAAAAACTGATCTATACATCTTACAAAATGTTAAGAATTTGTCAAAGCCATCTATATTCCTCTTAACACATTATATACACAATGTTAAAGATAATACTCACTCAATGATGGGGACAACTTCATCACAATTGATGTATACATGTAAGACAACTTTGCTCCATTCATCATTAGTTAAAAAACGTTCTTTGTATTTTCTTCCTGGCTTACCAGATCTTTTGAATACAAACAAAGTGTAAGGTAGCTCATCATCATAAGAGACGTCTTCCTCATTACGACGAGATCTTGTACTTTTAGTGTGGATGTAACTTTCAAAATAATAAGATAAAAAGTACGACAACTCTTGATTTAAATATGCCTCACATATTGATCCTTCAACTTTTACTCTGTTCTTCACCATTCCCTTTAAGTTATGTAAGTACCTAAAAATTCAGTTGTTTTAACTTCTTAAAAATTTGAGTTCTTCATAATTTAATTTAACATATGAAATTTAAAATTCATAATAATTTAATTACCTCTCGAAAGGATACATCCACCGGTATTGTACGGGGCCACACATGCCACCTTCAAATGGCAAGTGTATAGTTAAGTGTTTCATTGAGTCAAAAAATCCAAGCGGAAAAATGTGTTGCAATTTGCATAAAATGATGGGAATATTACTATCCAATTGTAGTAGATTTCCCTCACTTAACTCCGTTGAACACAATTCTTTTAAAAATTGACTTATTTTAGTTAATGGCTTCCAAACATTCTGTGGGAGTATGTTTAATGCTATTGGGAGAAAACATTGCATAAAAACGTGACAATCATGACTCTTCATACCGTGTAAGTCAGTTCCACAGTGATCAACACAATTTTCCAAATTTGATGCATAACCGTCAGGCATCTTCAAACATTTAAGCCAATCACATAATTTGCGCTGTTGTTCAATATTTAAAGTGAAAGTGGCCTGTCGTTTCAACACTTTATCATTTGAAAGATACTGTAGATGTAACTCAGAATGCCTGCAATACTCCAACAAGTCAAGTCTAGCCTTCTCGTTATCCTTTGTTTTGTTTTTAACATCCATTACAGTATTTATTGTGTTGTGACAAAAGTTTTTTCAATGTTCATTACATCCAAATTGTGGCGAACGAGATATCCTTCCAATACGGCAACTCCCAAAAAATACACTGTTTGGTCCAATTGTGGTCCACACCGTAACCTAGTATTTTTGAGTGTCTTACGAGCATATCGATTACTTTTGGCAAGTGACACACAAAATTCCATGTTCGACCACCCGTCATTCAAGAGGGAGGTGCAAATCGCTCACGTCTCCCTCTTTAGAGCCTAAAAGGATGAATCTCAAGCAAAAACTGTCTATGGCAATCAAACCGCATCATTTTTCCACCATGCTTCAACCTAAATGATTTTGTATGGTGCATGCATATTGGACATGCTAGTTTCCCGCACATCATCCAGCCCGACAACATTCCATACGCAGGAAGTCATTAATTGTCCACATACGGGCAGCTCTTAAATGAAAGTTGTGTTTGCTCGAGACATCGAAAGATTTTAACTTCGTCTGATCACAACTCTTTCAACTCGTCAATTAAAGGTTGCAAATACACATCAATCCTATCCTTTGGGTTGCGCGGCCCAGGAATCAAACATGTCAGAAACATATATAGAGGAGCCATGCACATTTCGGGAGGTGAGTTGTAAGGAGTAATAATAACCGGCCAACAAGAATATGATTTTGATGTTTGGTTGAAAGGATTAAATCCATCAGCACACAATCCAAGTCTAATATTTCACGGTTCGGCAGCGAAGCCTGGATGTTTCTCATTGAAATGCTTTCATGCTATACCATCCGAAGGATGACAAAGAACACCAGGCTTAGCTGTGTGCTCCTAGTGCCACCTTATTTGCTCGGTTGATTTAGCAGAGGCATACAACCTTTTTGAAATTAGTGGCATTTAGTGCATTCTTTTGTAAGGAACACGTCTAATGCTCCCCATACGAGATGATTTAAATCTAGGATGCTGACAGAATGCACATGCATCCAAATGTGCATCTTCTTTATGAAAAAGCACACACGCCTCAATGCAGCAATCAATTTTTAGAGATGTCAGGCCCAATTTTCTTGTTAATTTTGTGGTTTCATAATAATTGTTGGGGACAAGATTTTCTATCGGATTTGATGTTTTTATAAGTTCAACCATTCTATCAAAACATCCTTGTGGCATATTATAATCTGATTTCAATGTCATCATTTGAAGAGTCAGTGATAATTCTGTCTATGACTCATACCCTGACCACAAGGGATGATGCGCGGCCTCCAATAAATCATAAAATTTTTGAGATTCGTTATTACGAGCTTGTTCAACAATATGACTCGTTCCAACCGCATTTCGCTCAGAATTCTACCACGGCATATTTTTATGGAAATCATTCTGTTCCATAGTATCATAGACCAAATTTTTATAATTTCTTAACCCTTTTATAATATTGACATGATTGTAAGTACTTGGACAGACAACGTCAACATTCCAATTTTCTGGAGCAATTTCTCTATGTGCAGTCCAGTACCAATAATTTGGTTGAAACCTATACTTCAAAAGATCATATTTTACATTACTAGCATTCTTGTATTTTCCATTTTTACATTTAAAACATGGAAACCTAAAATAGCTGTTGTCAAGTTTGCATTGTGGTTATGAAGTTGCAAATTCAATAAACTGACTCAAACCAAACAAAAATTCATTCGTAAGGTCTGTTCGATCAGGCAATAACCTATTGTACATCCAACTTTGACTCACACGAATATTATCCATTTTCTGTAACAAACATGATTATATCATTTAGTCACCACTGAAATTCATATTTAAATTTTGCCAATAAACATACATATACTCTTCAAACAATATCTCATAAGCAATATATATACCATCTTACAAACACATATCTCTTATTTGAAATCATTATTCACGAACAAAATCACTAAAATGTCTATAATATATAACATAACACTAGCATGTCAAACATAACTAATACTAATATCATTATATTAACATATGAAATGTAAATTCACTGCAAATTTTAAACATAATACTAATGTCATTATTCTCATACTAATAAATAACAACAAATATAAAACGTCACTAAGATTATTAATAACATATAAATACACAATATTGATAATTTAAAACATACCTTCAATTTTGTAACCTCCAAAAATTGTGAATAGATAAAACTTAACAATAATTACAAAAAAACTAAAACAAACAAAAAAAAGAGTTAGAAATATTTTTTAAATTATACAAAAAAAATTGGGGTGGGGAGGGGGGAAGGAAGATTGGGGGGCGGGTGGGGGGGAGGGGTGGCGGGTGTGGGGAAGAGAAGGGAAGGGGGGGCGGGTATGGGGTTGGGAGGGAAGGAGGGCGGGTTTGGGGAAGAGAAGGGAAAAGTTGGGGGGGTAGGGGGGAGTAGAGAAGAGAAGGGGGGCGGGTTTGGGGCTGGGGGGAAGGGGGAGGGCTGGAGCATGGCGGTTGCCTCCCTAAATGCCGGCTGTAACCGGCGATGGAGGCGCAGCAGCACAATTTGTGGCTGTCGCTGGTGGTGGGGGTTGGGGGGACGGGGATGGGGTGGGTTACCTTGGAGGGAAGAAAAAAAAAGGAGGGAAAAAAAAAATTCTAAGTGTAATTTTATATTGAAATATTATTAAATATCAAAAACAATTATGCGTTGTTGAATTATTGATAAAAGTATAATATAAGTTATGACATTTCATCAATTATAAACTTTTAAAATTACATAATTAACTCGTACATATAAACAAGTGACCATATGTGAATGATGTAATGAAACTCGAATACTTACTTATATATGTAGTATACAATCGAAAATATTGTCACATTATAATAATTATGAAACTTAAGTTGAGTATTAGTTCAATCAATAGAACATTAAAATTAATATCATCAAATAATTTAAATGATCATTTCTCATTCGAAATGATATATATACATATATATATATTGATTATCACACAATCATTACTATTAATCAATTATATATCAATTTAGTTAAAGATTAATTTGACTGATAATAGAAAATTGAATAACACGTTTCTTTTCAAAGAACGAATTAAATCGAGGGAAAATAAAATAAATTTTAAAAAAATTGATTAGCCACGGTCTAGCCGTGGCTAATCCGTGTCTGTTTGCCACGGTCAGGCCATAGCTAAACCTTGGCCATTAGCCACGGTGAGGCCGTGGCTAACCACTCAGCCACGGTTTAGCCACGGTCAGACCGTCGCTAATACCCATCGATGTCTTCCTTGTAATTTTACACTGAAATATTATTAAATATCAATAACAATTATGCGTTGTTGAATTATTGATAAAATTATAATATAAGTTATGACATTTCATCAATTATAAACTTTTAAAATTACATAATTAACTCGTATATATGAACAAGTGACCATATGTAAATGATGTAATGAAACTCGCATACGTACTTATATATGTAGTATATAATCCAAAGTATTGTCACATTAAAATAATTATGAAACTTAAGTTGAGTATTAGTTCGATCAATAAACCATTATAATTAATATCATCAAATAATTTAAACGATCATTCGTCATTCGAAATGATATATATATATATATATATATTGATTATCACACAATCATCACTATTAATCAATTATATATCAATCCAGTTAAAAGATTTGTTTGACTGATAATAGAAAATTGAATAACGCGTTTCTTTTTTAAAGAACGAATTAAATCGAGGACAAAAAAAATAAATTTTAAAAAAATTGATTATCCACGGTTAGGCCATGGCTAATCCGTGTCTATTAGCCATGGCCGGACCGTGGCTAATTCGTAGCTGTTACCCACAGCTGGACCGTGGCTAAAAATTGGCACCAGTTTTAGCCACAAAAAATAGCTACGGATTAGTCGTGGCTAAGTTTTTTTCGTATTTTTTTTAATATCTGTGGCTAATAGGCACGGTTTTTTTCCGTGGCTAAAGTCCGTGGCCCTATGAAGTTTTTCTAGTAGTGATATATATTGGATTTTGAAAATATTTGAAGGCAACAACCCTAGTAAGATATCCTGTTTCGATGGTCCTGATACTCTTGTCAGACAAAATAAATGATTTCATTAAATTATAAAAGTTATCCCATAATATAAAGTTAAACCTATATTTGATTGGGCTTATAAACCAAAAGAATAAATTGAGTTTGATTTAACTAGTCAAAAATCATTTGATATAACTTGTAAAAAATTAATTTGAATAACTAATTCAATAAAATAAATTCAAATATTTGATTTATGTATTTAAATTGATTTAGGATTATTATTCATTTTACTCAATAGGACAATAAAATTAGTGATTGAAATTGTTGAAATAAATATTTTACCTAAATATTTGAGATAAAAAATAACAATTGGTTAATAAATCAAAAATTAGTAAAACTAATAAATTATAAAAATAGATAAAATTAATGCAATTTATTTCGTTAATTTATATTTAAAATATAATATAGATATATGTGAAATATAAGAAATATCATTTGACAACCAAAGATGTCAAGTGCCTTAGCTGCGGTCAGTTAACTTTTTGTTTTTTTTTTGACTGATTAACCGCAAAACATCCGTGGCTAACGGACACAGCTAATTCGTGGCTATTAGCCACGGCCTGGCTTTTTCAACATTTAGTGGCCAAATTTGGCCACGAATAGCCCGTGGCTAATGGCGGTGTCTAAACATCCGTGGCCATTAGCCACGGCCTAGCCGTGGCTGAGGAAAGCCTTGGCTAAATTTAGCCAAGCCACTTTTAGCCACGTATAAAATCTATGGCTAATCCGTGACTAAAAGTGTTTTTTCTAGTAGTGTGTGTGCCAAATTGTGTGCGTGTGTTTTGGTCTGTGTGTGTGTGTGTGGAATTGTGTGTATAAGTATTTTTATTATAAATTTTATTTAAGAATTATATTTTTTTTGAATATTTATTTTTTAATATATGTTGTCTATGTTTTTTTATGTTATTTGACATAATTATATTAACTAATTTATATTTATAGTTTTAATAAGTATTTTATCTATTTTTTTAATTTTCATTGTACACTCATCAATGCGATGTTATGTGCCACATACTCAATAAACTGATGAAAAATGCCACATATATTTGGTAGCCGGACACGTCATCCAATTTCAAAACTTGACTGCAAAATTTTGACCAGTGGGACTAAATGTGATGTAAAAACCACTTGTACGGGACTAAATGTGGCAAAACGATTCTAATCGGACTAAATGTGGAATTTGATATTTTTTATGGGATCAAAAATAGAATTAACTCGATATTTTTTTATTCATATGACTGTACTTATACTGTTGAAAATATATTAAGAATTGCGATATAATTCAGATAAAGTTAGTGCTACAACAATCAATGACAAGTGCACGTATGTGCATAATATTTAATGGATGTTTCATATTAGCTAGAATGTAGTTGTGATATATGTGATCTATTATTATTTATTTAATTGGGGATTGCAAAATTGTTTGTACCAATATTAAACCTTATAGGTGAGTTATATTGCTACTACAAAATTTTAGACAGATTTTTTTGTTTTGGTTTTTCTCTTTCTTTTTCTGTAATCCTAATTAAATGTAATGCTGCACTTATATTTCATGCTAGTATATTGTTAGACGTATGCAGAAGATTAATTAGCAAAAAAACAAAAAAAATGCACACAGGGACGGTGTGCTATGATTGCTAGTAAAGAAAATATATAAATAGAGAAATGCAAATTGTATTTGGAGCAGGAGAGTCATTATTTTATTGGGATTATTATATTTTTCGTCCTGTAAGTATGGGGTGATTGAGTTTTAATCCTTTATGTTTGACTTTTTCAATTTTAGTCCTCTATATTACATAAATTTCAATTTTAGTCCGATTTTAGACTAAACTACACACTGAAGCTGACGTGTCAGGTTAAATGGCAGGAATAAACCATGCTGGCGCCATTTTGATTGATGTGACGATGATATAAGTGACATGTTGTATTTTTATTTTAACACATAGATTTAAAAAAAAAATCCAAAAATACACATATACACACTTATTCCACACACACACACACACACACAGACACATGCATATATGTATTAATAAATTAATTAATTTTTTAATCAAAAATAAATTAATTAATTAAAAAAATAAAAATTATAAATTTGAAATTTAATTATTATTATATAAAAATATTATATAAATTTAATAAAATTACATATTGTAAATTATACAAATTAAAATTAAAATTAAAAATTAAAATACAAAAATTTCATACATTTCTTCTTCAAAAAAAAATTTAATTATATATATCATATCTTAAAAAATTAATTAATTACATAATTAATAAAACTAAAACAATCAACCAAAAAAAGCCCTAACCCCTCATCTTCATCTTCATCTACCCAACAAACCACCCACCCCAACCCCAGCTCACCCAGCACCACTCCCCCCCCCCCCCACACCACCTTCCCCACCAGCACCCGCCCCCTCCCCTATTTATCTCTCTTTCTCTCTTTGTCTTTGTCTCTATGTGTGTGTGTATATATATATATGTATATATATCCTCTCCCTAATTTCCCCCTTCCCCACCAACACTCTCCCCCATCTATCTCTCTCTCTCTCTTCACCTTTCTCTCTGTGTGTGTATATATATATAAGTATATATATTCCCTCCCCAATTTTCCCCTTCCCTAGCAACACTCTCCCCCATTTCTCTCTCTCTCTCTCTCTCTCTTCGTCTCTCTCTCTGCATCTTTCTCTCTATGCCTGTATATATATATGTATATATATGTGTTTGAATATATATATATGTATGTATGTGTATATATATTTATATGTATATGTATTTGTGAAAAATTAAATGCCATGTTTTATATTGTTTTTCTTTTTTTTTTTTTTTTAATATAATGAGTTGATAGCCACATTGGATAAATGGAGGGAAAATAGCAAAACCCCCAAATTAATTTGACACATTAGCGCCAATCACTACTAGAAAAACTAATTTTTGTGATCGAAATTTGTTACCGAACTCATTCAGTCACAAAAAATGGAGCATTATGACTGCTTTTGTGACTGATTGTGCAGAAGAATAAAAATTTCTTTGTGATTGCCAAATCAATCACTATTATGAAAATTTCGGTCACAAACATAATTAAAAATAATTTTTTATTTACTTAAATTTAAATTACTGTCGATTTTTAAAAACAAATGTGAAAAAGAAAATTTATTTATGTTACTACAATTTTGTGACTGAAATAACGGTCACGAATATTTTTTTAATGAAACAAGATAGTTGTGACCGATATTTCGGTCACAATCAACCTTCATTTTCCAATGATAATTTTGTGACTACAGTTTCGGTCACTAAATTTTGAGTGCTAGAAGAAAATTTGTGACTGCAATTTCGGTCGCAAAAAATCTATGACTTAAACAATTTGGTGACCGAAAACTCGGTCACAAAATGTTTTCCCAAGTGAAGGAAATTTGTTACCGACGCGTTGGCCACAACACACACTTTAAGACATTTTGTGATCAATTAATCAGTCACAAATTTTTTTTTTCATTTTTGTAAGTTTTTATGTTTAAAATATTTTGTGACTGAATATTCGGTCACAAAATGTTTTCCCAAGTGAAGGAAGTTTGTGACCAACGGGTCGGTCACAAAAAACCATACACTTGAAGACATTTTGAGATCGATTAATCGGTCATAGAATTTTTTTTTTCATTTTTTTAAGTTTTTATGTTTAAAACATTTTGTGATTGAATATTCGGTCACAAAAATTTTTCCCAAGTGAAGGACATTTTTGACCGAATATTCAGTCACAAAAAAACATACAGTTGAAGACATTTTAATCGGTCACTGAAATTTTTTTCGTTTTTTTAATTTTTTATGTTTAAAACATTTTGCGACTGAATATTCGGTCAAAAAAAATTTCCGCTTTTTTTTAATTTTTATGTTTAAAACATTTTGTGACTAAATATTCGGTCACAAAATGTTTTTCCCAAGTGAAGGATGTTTGTGACTGAATATTTGGTCACAAACAAACATACTACTTGGAAGCATTTCGTGACTGATTAATCAGTCATAGAAAAAAAATTTCTTTTTTTTAAGTTTTTATGTTTAAAACATTTTGTTACTAAATTTTTGGTCACAACAAATTTTTCCCCTTTTTTTTTAATTTTTATGTTTAAAACATTTTGTGACTGAATATTCAGTCACAAAATGTTTTCCCAAGTGAAGGATGTTTGTGACTGATAATTCCGTCACAAAAAAATTCTACTTGATGACATTTTGTGACCGATTAATCAATCACAAATTTTTTTTTCGTTTTTTAAAGTTTTTATGTTTAAAACATTTTGTGACTAAATATTCAGTCACAAAATGTTTTCCCAAGTGGAGGATGTTTGCGACCGACGATTCGGTCACAAAAAACCATATACTTGAAGACATTTTGTGACCGATTAATTGGTCACATAAATTTTTTTTCGTGATTATGTTTAAAACATTTTGTGACTGAATATTCAGTTGCAAAATGTTTTCCCAAGTGAGGGACGTTTGTGACCGAGATTCGGTCACAAAAAACCATATACTTGAAGACTTTTTCTGACCGAATATTCAGTCAGTACTAAATTCTTTTCGATTTTTTTTAAGTTTTTATGTTTAAAACATTTTGTGATTGAATATTCAGTCACAAAATGTTTTCCCAAGTGAAGGACGTTTGTGACCGACGATTCGGTCACAAAAAACATATACTTGAAGACATTTTGTGACCAAGCAATTGGTCACAGACAAATATTTTCATTTTTTTTATGATTTTATGTTTAAAACATTTTGCGACTGAATATTCGGTCACAACATGTTTTCCCAAGTGAAGGAGGTTTGTGACCGACTTTTCGGTCACAAAAAACCATATAGTTAACGAAGTTTGTGACTGAAAAAATGGTCACCGAATAATCTATTTTTTTTTTCAATGTATAAAACCTTTTGTAACAGAATATGCGGTCACTAAAGTTTAAGCACATGATAGAAATTTGAGTAATAATTTGATTGAATTGGGAAAATTGATAATTGTTCAATTAAATTAAGAAAATCGGGTAATTAGTCGAACTGAGATGCGGAATTGATTAATTGGTTGAGTTGAATTGGGAAAATTGAGTTGTTAATGTAGTTGAATAAGGAAAATTGAATGAGTGTTTCAATTGATCAATTGGAAAAATTGAGTAATCAATCTAATCAAATTGTCGAATTTGAGTAATTGGACCAACTGAATTACGAGCAATGAGTAATTAGTCCAATGAAATTGGGGTGAATTTTGTAATTGGTTCAATTGAATCGGAGAAATTAAATTAATAAATTGCCCAATTGAATTGAGAGAATTGAGTAATTGATATGTTCAATTGAGGGGAATTGAGTAATTAATCTAATCAAAATGTGGAATTTGAGTAATTGGACCAACTGAATTAAGAGCAATGACTAATTAGTCCAATGAAATTGGGAAAAATTTTGTAATTGGTTCAATTGAATTGGAGAAATTGAATAAATTGGGGAATTTAATTGGGAGAATATAGTAATTGATATGTTTGAATGAGGGGAATTGAGTAATTAATCTAATTGAATAAGGAGAATTGAATAATTAGTTCAATTGTATTGTTGAAACTAAGTAATTAATCCAATTGAATTGAGGGATTTGAGTAATTGATCCAGCTAAATTGAGATAACTAAGTAATTAGTCAAATTGAATTAAGGGAATTGAATAATTAACATAATTAATCGAATGATAATTTGGAAATTTAACAAGTATTTTAGACATACATATAGAAAATATAAATAATTAATTGCTCAAAAATAATATTAGAAATTTTAAATTTAATAGTAATTAAAATGTTTGAATAATATTTATTCATTAATGAAATAAAAAAAAAACAAATTGTGACCGAATATTCGATCACAAATCGGGGTAAAAAGGTTGAGTTTTAACTTTGAATTTTTTTCACACTCTCTCAACTCCCCAAATCAAATACATCAAGTACTCTCCCTCTCCCTCTCTCCCTCTCCCCTGCACCCCCCTCAGTCGAGCTGACCACCTTCCCCCAAGGCGCTGGCGGTGGGCCCAATCCTAGATCTAGGCCGTCGTCCCTCTTCTCTGCCACCGCCTATGTTCCAGCCGACGCCACCTAGCATGCTTAGGCTCGCCCGGCGGCCCCTGGACCGGATCTGGGCCACCGCCCCTCTTTCCCGCCCGTGCCCCCCCTCCCCCCCCCGACCACCTACATCCCCTCTTCCCTGCCAGCCCACCCACAACTCCTCTTCCCCGCCGGCGACCCCGTACCCACCCCTAGGCTGCACTTTCCCCACCCCCTCCCCCCCACACCAAGCGGCATTTTCCCCCTCCTTTTCTCCCCCACCCACATAGGCAGCTCTTCCCCCCTCCCCCTACCCCAACTCCCCTATTTATTTTTTATATTTTATTTATATAGTGTTGGAAAAATATGACTATATCATGTAATTTCTTTTTATTTTTTGGTTGTTTGTATTGGTTTCTAGAAGTAGAAACAAAATATACACTACAAAGGAGGCATTGTAAAGGTATGATTTTTCATTTGTGTTGAATATGATTTGTTGAATGTGGTGTTTGTATAATTGAAGTATTTGTATTTAGGGTGCTTTTTATTGTTTGTATTAAGTTTATTTGACTTGGTAATTATCTAATTGAAGTATTTATATTTAGGATGGTTTTTATTATTTGCATTAAAATTATGTGACTTGGTAATTGTCTCAAATTTAGGAAGATTGTAGAGTAGTTTGTACATTTTGATATAAATTTACGAGTTGTAATATGTGCGCACTTCTATGATTTGGGGGTTGTGACTGTTATTTGTAATATTTGTGTGCTTACATTTTTTAGAATATATGTATGATTATAGATTTTCATGTGATCTTTGTAATTGTCTCAAATTTCGGGAGATTATAGAATAGTTTGTACATTTTGATATAAATTTAAGATTTGTAGTATGTGTGCACTTCTATGATTTGGGGGATTTGACGCTTATGTTATACAATCGTAGTTGCATTAATAGTTTTATAGGACGCCTATTAGGATATTCAAACTAATCTTGAATACATGATAAAGTTATGAAATAAATTAATCTTTTAAACTCTTTAGTATCGTCAATTTTTAATATAATTGTGAGTACAATTAAACCAAGATAATTGTTTGATAATTTTTACAGAATATGGATAGTCATGTACGTCGTAGTTGGATGTATAATAGACTTCTACCAAAACGAAAGGATCATACACGTGAATTTGTAGTTGAGGTCGAAGAGTTCATTAAATTTATATCCACACGACCTGATTATTCTGAGAGGAACGGTATTAGATGCCCTTGTTCCAAAGACCAAAATATGAGTTTTTTGAAACCTCAAGAAGTGCATCTTTACCTTCTCAAATACGGGTTTCAACCAAATTACTGGTATTGGACTGCACATGGTGAGGTTAAACTGGATGGTATCGATATGCATAGAGGTGCTTCCACTAGTACTGAACAAAGTGGAATGAATAAAAAGTTTAGTGGATATGAAAATCTGGTTTATGATGCTACAGGGCACACTTTTGATAATAATGTTCAACCTGTAGAAATGGAGATGAATCAGACTATAGAGGAAACTCCAAATCCAGAAACTCAACATTTCTATGAGATGTTGAATGCTGCACAATGCCCTTTGTGGTCAGGATGTGAAAGTCACACTGAATTGTCACTGACTTTTCAGATGCTGTGCTTAAAATCGGATTATAATATGTCTCAATGATGCTTTGATCGAATGCCTAAACTCACAAAATCCTCTAATCCCAATGACAACCATGTGCCTAATAATTTTTATGATGCGAAGAATTAGTAAAGAAACTAGGATTAACTTCTATAAAAGTTGATTGTTGTATCAACAGTTGTATGTTGTATTTCAAAGATGATGCTTCGCTCGTTGAATGCAAATTATGTTCCCATCCACGATTCAAACATTCCGAAAGAGGTGGAGAAAATTATAATACGAATCGAGTACGTTACAAAAGGATGAATTACATGTTGCTTATTCCAAGGCTTAAAAGATTATATGCATCTATGAAATCAGCCGGTCATATGAGGTGGCACTATGAACATAGAATAGAGCCTGGTACTCTACGTCATCCATCGGATGGACTAGCTTGGAAATCTTTTGATGAAAGTCACCCAAACTTTACTGTTGAACCAAGGAATGTAAGGCTCGGATTATGTGCAGACGGGTTTAATCTGTTCAGTCAATCTGCCACACCATATTCTTGTTGGCCAGTGATTGTGACACTATATAATGTACCTCTCGAGATGTGTATGACGACTCCATACATGTTTTAAACTTGCTTGGTTCCTGGTCCGCACAACCCAAAAAGTAGGATTGACATGTACTTGCAGCCTTTGATTGATAAGTTGAAGGTTTTATGGTTAGAAGGTGTTGATACCTATGACATCTCGACAGAAAGAAATTTCCATATGAAGGCAACACTTATGTGAACAATTAATGATTTTCCTGCAAATGGGATGCTTTCTGGGTGGATGACAGTAGGAAAATTAGCATGGCCAATCTATATGGAACATACAAAAGCATTCAGGATAAATATGGTGGAAAATATCTTGGTTTGACTGCCATCATCAATTTTTGCCTCTTGATCATACTTTTCAAAGGAATAAAGATATGTTCTATAGGGGACAACGTGAGATGTCAGAACCTCCTAAAAGATTAAATGGTAAAGATGTATGGCAAGAAGTTTGTAATCTTCCCAAGATAACTGATGTGCCCATTGATAATAACAAACTACCTGGCTGTGGTGTGTTACACAATTGGACAAAACGAAGTATATTTTGGGATTTGCCTTATTAGAAAGACAATTTGGTGCACCATAATTTAGATGTAATGCATATAGAAAAGAATGTCTTTGACAATGTGCTTAACACTGTTATGAATATAAAGGGCAAAAGCAAAGACAATGAGAAGACAAGAATGGACTTGGTTGAGTATTGCAAACGACCAGAGTTACATTTAAGAAGTTTGCCGAATGGGAAATTTGAGAAACCAAAGGCAAGTTTCACGATAAGTGAGGATCAAAAAAGAGATTTTTGTTCATAGCTTGAGAATTTAAAAACGCCAGATGGATATGCTTCAAATTTGGCAAGATGTGTGGACAAAGTAAAGCGTAAATTACATGGTTTGAAGAGTTATGATTGTTATGTGTTTATGCAAAGATTGTTTCCTAGTGCATTTAGTGCATTGCCTCAAAATGTGTGGAAAGCATTAACCGAGTAAAGTCAATTTTTTCAAGAGTTGTGTTCAACATAATTACGGGAGGAAAACTTGTTACGCTTGGAGTCAAATATACCGGCTATTTTGTGTAAATTGGAACGCATCTTCCCGTCGGCATTTTTTGATTCGATGGAGCATTTTCCAATCCACTTATCTTACGAGGCAGTCATGTGTGGTCCCATCCAGTATAGATGGATGTATCCATTTGAGAGATATTTACATGATTTTAAGGGTATGGTTAAAAATAGAGCCAAAGTCGAAGGCTCTATGTGTGAAGCATATCTAGCCCAAGACTCGACTTATTTCTCATCATACTATTTTGCCAATCCACTTATCTTACGAGGCAGTCATGTGTGGTCCCATCCAATATAGATGGATGTATCCATTTGAGAGATATTTACGTGATTTGAAGGGTATGGTTAAAAATAGAGGCAAAGTCGAAGGCTCTATGTGTGAAGCATATCTAGCCCAAGACTCAGCTTATTTCTTATCATACTATTTTGAATCTCATGTGCAATCGAAAAGCATGAGGAGTCGATGAAATAAAGTGGGGAGCTCTGTTGATGAAATTCCATGTACCCTGTTATGTTTTAATCAATAGGGCGAGCCGGCTGGTAAGTTCTATACTAGATTTCTAACAATTGATGAGTGGAAAGCTGTCGTACTTCATGTTCTCATTAATTGTGATGAAATATTGCCGTTTCTCGATTTTTTAGTAGTTGTAATTTTAAAATTTATAAACTAATACATTTTGAACATTACCAACAAATTCTATTTTTTAGGATGTATAAAACCATGACTCAACATTTCTGGCCATACCTTACAAACCACCAAGTTGAGGAATCTGTTGAAAAGCATTTTGTAGAGTGGTTTAAATTATATGTAAGTATGATAATTGAATAGAAGTTGAAATTATATATCTATTACTATGAATGAAATTCTAAGATACTAATCGATTTTGTAACATATTGTTAATAGGTTCACAATCCCGATAATATGGTGCAAAATCAATACTTGTGTGATCTAGCTTGGGGTCCTATGAATGAAGTCAAAACATGGCCTAGATATTATGTCAACGGATACGTTTTTCATATAGACTTAGTAGCACAACGGAAGAAGACTTGTAACTCTGGTGTGTGCGTAAAAGGTCAAGAATCCCCCAAATTTTATGGGAAACTTAAGGAAGTGATTGAATTTGAGTATTTGGGTAGTCCTGAAAAAAGAGTTGTGTTGTTTAATTGCCATTGGTTTGATTCAGTCTATAATCGGGGGATTAAGGTACACAAAAAGTACAACATTGTTGAGATAAAACAAAATAAAAGTTACCCGAAATTTGATCCATTCATTCTTGCCCAGCATGCTTCTCAAGTTTATTATGTCTCCTATCCTAGTAACAAAAGAGATAAAATTCACTGGCGCTTTGTAATCAAGACTAGACCAAGAAGTAGAGTTGATGGAGGCCATAATGTGGAGGATGCTTTGCAGGAACCATCTAATATTGTCAATTCTATTGATGACACTGATCCAATTGGGAATTTAGTTGAAATCACCGGATATAGTGAACAATAACCGTAGAAAACGTTGAACAGTTAGATAATTATGAAGATTTGGATGAATTTGAAGAAAATGAATCCGAATTTTCTAATGGTGAAGAAGATGACAATGAAGATAACAAAGATGAATAATTGATTATTGAACTTATGGTTATTTTATTGTGAATTTTAATAAAATGAAATTGTCAATGTCATCAAATTTCATGTTGGTGTTAAGAATGTTGTATCAAGAACATCTTTTGATATCATTCTATTGTGTGTTAACTATTTACTTTATAACTCTATTTCATCTTTTTTATATTCAACATGCTTGATATAAATTATTGTGAGAATCGTGCAACAGATGGCAGGTGGGTAGTAAGAAAGGAAAAGGAAAGACATCCACTCCATTTTCATCTCATTTGATAATGCCTCCTCCAACTAACATGGCTATGTAGCGTTTGGAGTCATCGTAGTTAGCCCCTCCTGATACTAATCCTAGTGGTATAAATGTTCCTGCTACACCGAGTACTAAAAATAGTGTCAATGATAGTACAGTTGGAAAGACTTTCATTCGGCCTTGTGGATTAGAGTAATAATTTTACTTTAGTATTCTTAGTGTTTATATTATTCGACTTTTATAGTTATTAATCTTTATATGTGTGGTCATATAGGTTTAGTGATAATAAGAAGTGTGTTGATGAGATAACAACTACTGTGAAGAAGTCATTGGGAGGGGCATGGAAATCTTGGAAAAAAGTCCCTGAATCTCAAAGGGATAAGTGGTTTGGAGAGTTTGAGGTAATCACATATATATTTGTATTTGTATGACATTTTTATGTAAGAATATCTAACATTACTCTCACACAATTTAACGAATTGTAGAAAAAAAATGTTTGGGATGAAGAAAATCAAGATAAGATTAATGCAATCTTCAATCATCGTGGGGCTGTGCTATTAAAAAGTAAATTATATCGGGTACGTGAAAATAACAAAAGGCCTCGTTGGATAAACACTACAGGAAAAAATGCCAAAATCGGGGCAAAAATCCGGCGGAATTTCCCCTGGAAAACGCTAAATCCGACGGAAAACCGGGGGAAATCCGGCGGAATCGTGTCCGCCGGAAAAAATGGCCCCGGATTGCCATTTTCCTCCGGATTGGAAGTCCGGCGGAAATTTCCGCCGGAAAAGTAGCCGGAAAGACGGTCCGGCGGAATTTCCGCCGGAATTCCGCCGGACCACCCCGCCTCCCGCCCGGAGCCGCCACCACCACCACCACCGCCCGCCCGGACCGCCGCCGCCTCTGCCTCCGCCGCCTCCGCCTCCGCCCGCCGGACCGCCGCCACGACCGCCTCCGCCGCCGCCACCACCCGCCCGAACCGCCGCTGCCGCTTCAGCCGCCGCTGGAATAGTAACTCCCAAAATATGCAAATATTTGTAATTGATAGAATTCGATCTCGTGACCTCAAGGTTAGATGACCAACCCTTCACCACCAAGCTATTGCTGGAAGTTGTGTTCTATTTTGTCTTGTTTTATATTTATTATATATTTATTTGATTATTCTTATTTTAACATTCTTTCTTTCAATTTTAAAAAACAAAATAAATGTGTTATAAATAATTAAAATATAATATTTATACAATATAAACACATGTATTATATATACTATATAAACATATGTATACCAATAAATATTCTTCTGATTCTTATAAATAGTTTTGTCTTCTAATAGTATTGATACTATATAAACTTATATATTATATATACTACGTAAACATATATATATATATATATATACACTATACAAACATATACTATACAAACATATACTATATACTATATATACACTATACAAGCACATACTATATACAAACATATTATATATACTATATACATATGTATACCATATACAAACATATACTTTTAATTAGTGGAATACATAGTATTTATACTACGTAAACTTATATATTATATATACTACGTAAACATATATATATATACTATGTAAACTTATATATTATATATACTACGTAAACATATATATATATATACTATGTATTCCACTAATTAAAAGATAATATAAATATTAATAGTTAAATATATACTATATAAACATATGTATACCTATAAATATATTATACATAATTAAAATCTAGTATAGATATTATATAAATATATTTTCTATATCCTATATGAAAAAATATATACTATATAGACATATGTATACCGATAAGTATATTATATACATAATTAAAGATAGTATAAATAATAATAGCTAAAAGATAGTATTGATATTATATAAATATATTTTCTATATCCTATATGAAAAAATATATACTATATAGACATATGTATACCTATAAGTATATTCTATACATAATTAAAATATAGTATAAATAATAATAGTTAAAAGATAGTATTGATATTATATAAACATATATATTCTATATACTAGATAGACATATGTATACCTATAAGTATATTATATACATAATTAAAAGATAATATAATTAAGGATAGTTAAAAGATAGTATTGATATTATATAAATATATTTTCTATATCCTATATGAACATATATATAATATATAGACATATGCATACCTATAAGTATATTCTATACATAATTAAAAGATAGTATAAATAATAATAGTTAAGAGATAGTATTGATATTATAAAAATATATATATTCTATATACTATATGAACATATATATACTATATAGACATATGCATACCTATAAATATATTATATACATAATTAAACGATAGTATAAATAATAATAGTTAAAAGATATTATTGATATTATATAAATATATATATATTCTATATACTATATGAACATATATATACTATATAGACATATGTATACCTATAAGTATATTATATATAAAATTAAAAGATAGTATAAATAATAATAGTTAAAAGATAGTATTGATATTATATAAATATATATATATATATTCTATATACTACATAAAAATATATATATACAATATAAACATATGTATACCTATAAATATATTAAACATAATTAAAAGATAGTATAAGTAATAATAGTGACAAGATAGTATTGATATTATATAAATATATTTCCCAAAGAGTGTTTTTAATTTAAAATTTTTTTTTTTGCTCTTGTACAAACTCAAACTTGGGACCTTTTGGATACAAGACTAATACTTTGCCATTGAACTACTTCCAACTCTGTTTATTGTTTTGCCTATTATATATATTAATATTACGTTTTTAATTAAAAAAATTAAAAAAAAAACCGGGGAAAATTTTCCCTAGTTTTAATTTAAAAAAAAAGAAAATTTTGCTCTTGTGTGGACTCAAACTTGGGACCTCTTGGATGCAAGACTAATACCTTGCCATTGAGCTAATTCCAACTTTGTTTATTGTTTTGCTTAATATGTCTAAATTTCCCCCCGGAATTTCCCCTGGTTTTTTTAAAAAAAAATTCAAAAAAAAACCGGGGGAAATTTCCCCCGGAATTTCCCCCGGAATTTCCCCCGGTTTTTAATAAAAAAAATTCAAAAAACAATCGGGGGAAATTTTCCCTAGGAATTTCCCCCGGTTTTTTAAAAAAAATTAAAAAAAAAAACTGGGGAAAATTTCCCCCGGAATTTCCCCCGGTTTTTTTTAAAAAAAAATTCAAAAAAAAATTGGGGGAAATTTTCCCCCGGATTTCCTCCGATTTTTAATTTAAAAAATTATAAAAAAAAGGGGGAAATTTTCCCCGGATTTCCCCTAGTTTAAAAAAAAAAAAAGAAAATTCCGGGGGAAAATTTCCCTCGGAATAATTCCACCGGAATCGGGCGTTTTTTCTGTAGTGAAATGATGAATATTGGGAAGATTTGAGGCAACAGTGGGGCACAGAGAGCTATAAGAAAAAATGTGCTCAAACCAAAAAGAATAGAGCATCAAACTGTAACGGACAAGGCTTCCCAACCCATTAGGGTGTTCTATTACCCATCTTACACATATGTATAGAATGGTAATTATACTGTCTATATATCATTATTTAGCAATAATTATAATTTATTTTTAATCATTGTTTCCTTTGTAGGAGGCAGAAACGGGTGAAACACCTTCGCTTGTTCAAGCTTTCATATGTTTCCACTCAAGAAAAAATAAGAAAGGTGAACGGGTGTTTGTGAACGATCGTGCAAAAAATACTGTCATCAGTAATATTATATATCAACATGAGTAATATTTTTGAACTTGTATGTATTGTTTGTTCATTCTTGTTTTACATATTTAATTTGTTTTGTTTGTTTTTGATTTTTTTTACATGTAGGAATCATTTCAAGACAAGTGGGCTGCTCTTGGAAGTAGTGGCGCAACATCGAGTGATAATGAGGATGGCACTGAGCGAGCTTGATGTAATCAATTTTTGTAATATAACTTTTAATTTTGTTAGTTGCTATACTTAGAGATGCATAATTATGATTGTCCATTTATTTTCATCTGTTAGGTGTCGATGGTGATAAGTCCGTAATTATAATTGATTTTTATATTTATTTTGTAGGACTTATCACGTTTTTTTCTCATTTAGGGCCTTATTATGCGTAAGTTTGAGCTAAATCATTGTTTTGTAGGTAAGAAGGGAAAAAGACCATAAAGGGCATGAAAAGTGGAATCAGAAGCTGCGTATTTATGCAAACTATTTCGAGTAATAACCCAATTCAAGTAATTCAAAAGAAAAATGGCTGTAAAAATACGTATGTACATAAGAAATCTTGAGTACTTACCCAAGGCCAGCGAGTTTTAAAAAAAACAAATCTGTAAATTTGCGTATGTACACGGAATATTTTGCGTACATATGCAACGTCTACGACAGCAATTAACAACTTTTCGTATTTGACTGAGGGCTGATTTGGAAAGAATTGTTAGGCGTTTCTCTACCACTTTTGAAACCAGATTCATGCGGAATTCAAGGGGAGATGTTTTTTTTCAGATCTAGATAGATGAGAACTTTTAGAGGCTTTTGGGACATTCATCATTCTTGCTTTTTTTCAGTTTTACTTTTTTTCTTTTGGGGTTAAATTTTCATCTTCTTGGGGGATTTTGTGAAGAACGAAAGAAGGGAGAAATCAAGATCGACGGGAAGAACAACGGAACGAAAGGAGTTTTACGCCTAAAATTTCCAGCAATTAAGTTCATTCTTCTCTTTTCGTGAATTCTCTTCCATATTTCGTTCTTATGTTTAATCGCATTATGAACTAATTTCAATTAAGTGTAAGGATGGCGTAGTTCATCGTTTTTGCTATTCTATGAAAATCCCATGAGTTTGAATTTGTTTTCGTATATTTTCTTTGTTGTGTGATTCTTGTTTAATGGTTTAATACGTGGTTAGGGTTTGATCACCCCTAATTATCGAATTTGAGAATCGTGATGAGGTCGAGAGACGATTCACAATATTAGCTCTAATTAGACGAGATCAATTGGGTTAAAGTTGCATGAGAATGAATTTAACTTTGATTGAGCCTTAAGGCAGTGTTTAAAAATTCATAAAAATACTTCTAAAGTTGGGATTAATTGAATGAGAATTGGTTAGTCTAAGGCTTAGAGGAATTTTATGAATTAATTCCGCAATGCTCGAGAGAGATTGTGGATATATTCGTTCCTAGGCTTCACACAACCACGAAACCGCTCAACTTAGGGATTGGATTAGAATAGCAAATTACGTGAATGAAACCACCTTGCACTTGCTTTTCTTGCTTTGGTTATTTGTTATTATTGTATTTCGCAAGTCATTTTTACTAAGATAATTAGGATTTATTTAGAAAATCAAAACCACCACTCAGTTTGATCAATTTAGATAAAAAACACGAGTCAATTTCACGGGCCAAATCACAATCCCTGTGGATTCGACACTCGACTCACTTTATATTACTTGCACGACTGCGTGCACCTGCGCAAGTCCCAACAAGTTTTTGGCGCCTTTGCCGGGGATTGGCACATTTGACTGTGATACTAGCTTGTGTGTTTAGACTAAATTTACTTCTTTTTAGTATTTATTTATTTTTGTTATTTTTGCTGTTGAGTTTGTGTTCGGTCGTGTGTAGGCGCTCTTTGGTGTATGATCACGAGGCGTGCAAGTTCACGAGCTGAACTAGTGCCTTTGGACCTTGAGATTGAAAGAGCTAACAGAAGAAGGAATGTAGCGAGAAGAGCTAGGATAGCTCAGGAACGAATTATGGCGGGCAATCAGAATGTGGGTGTTAATGGTGGCAATGATCAAAATGCCCCACCGGGTAATCAAAATGCAAGAACATTACAGGATTACATTGCACCCCAAGCTGAAGGAGCGAGAACGGGGATACAAAGGCCGCGCATTGAGGCGAACAATTTCGAGATCAAACCGGCTTTATTAAACATGGTGACTAATAATGTGCAGTTCTATGGCTTGCCGAATGAAGACCCCCACCAACATCTAGATAACTTTCTAGAGTTGTGTGACACCATCAAGATCAATGGGGCGTCGGACGATGCAATAAGACTAAGAATTTTTCCTTTTTCTTTGAGGGATAAAGCCAAAATTTGGTTCAATTAAGTGCCTAGCGGGTCCATAACCAATTGGGAACAACTGTCAAATGCGTTTCTAACGAAATACTTCCCACCGGCCAAGACAGCCAAGTTACGTAGTGACATTTCCACTTTTTCCCAAAATGGGTGGGAATCACTATAGGAGGCGTGGGAGAGGTATAAGGAGCTGCTAAGGAGGTGTCCCCACCATGGACTACCTAGATGGATGGTGGTGCAAACGTTTTACAATGGGTTGGGGGCCAACACTAAGTGCACAATTGATGCAGCAGCTGGAGGTTCCTTGGTTACAAAGACCGTGGATGATGCCTACAACCTAATTGAGGAGATGGCGATCAATAACTACCAATGGTCGGCGGAATCTACCACTCAAACGAACCAAGGGGGTAAGTTAGAGCTCAACACCATTGCATCGCTCCAAGCTCAGGTAAGCGCTCTAACTCACAAGTTGGATTCCTTGAATGGTAATAATTTGAATGTTAGCCCTAAGCCTTCTTGTGAAGTTTGTGGTGATTTTAATCATGTTTCCACTGATTGCTCGTTTGGGAGTCCATTTCCTGTTGTTTCTAGTGAGCAGGTAAATTTTGTGGGAGCAAACATGCATGGAAATATGCAGGGGAGGCAAGCTAACAACCCATA
The DNA here is from genome assembly GCA_026212405.1 of Petrea volubilis. Lineage (NCBI taxonomy): Eukaryota > Viridiplantae > Streptophyta > Magnoliopsida > Lamiales > Verbenaceae > Petrea > Petrea volubilis. The sequence continues at coordinate 10,940,744 of CM047872.1, read as the reverse complement.
CTCCAACACATACAACCCAGGGTGGAGGACTCACCCTAATTTCTCTTGGGGTGGTTAGAATGTGAATAGGCCACAGCACCTACCAGGATTCCAGCAGAACTATCCCCCACAGCAAGAGAAGGCGAGCTCCCTAGAGACAAAGATGGACAAATTCATTGATGTCTTGAGGGTTAAGATGGCTTCGCAGGAGGAGAGTTTGAAAAGGATCGAAGAGAAGTTCGATCAAATTGCCAAGAACCACTCGGCATCCATTCACAATCTGGAGGTTCAAGTGGGCCAATTGGCCAATGCGTTGACTAACAGGGTCCATGGGAATCTTCCAAGTAACACTGTAGTGAACCCGAGGGAGCAATGCAATGCAATTATGCTAAGGAGTGGAAAAGAGTTGGAGCCGAAGAAGATATCAAATGCTGGAAGGAAAGAAGATGAAGAGGTTAAAGTACGTGAGGATGCAAAGGCCAATGAGGAAAAAGAAGAGGGGAAGCAAGTTGATCAAGCTCCAGTGGTGAAAAAAGCAAACCCCTATGAGACGAAGGTGCCATTCCCACAATGTTTGAGGCAAGCCCAGCAAGAACAACAAAGGAATAAGTTCCTTGACATTTTCAGGAAGTTGCACATCAATATCCCATTCGCCGAGGCGTTAGCAAATATGCCGCATTATACCAAAATTTTAAAGGAAATCATTTCAAATAAGAGGAAGCTAGAGGAGTTCCAGACTGTGGCATTAACAGAGGAGTGCAGCAGCATCATTTCTCGAAAGTTGCCCTTGAAATTGAAAGATCCAGGGAGTTTTACTATCCCTTGCATGATTGGTAAATTTGAATTTTCCAAGTGTTTGTGTGATTTGGGGTCTAGTGTTAACTTGATGCCTTTGTCTGTTTTCAGGAAATTAGGTGTCGGCGACTTATCCCCCACTACTGTATCCTTGCATTTGGCGGATCGATCACTCAAGCGATCTGTGGGGGTAGTGGAGGATGTCCTAGTCAAAGTTGGGAAGTTCATTTTTCCAGAGGACTTCGTGGTGCTTGACTTTGAAGCCGATAGAGAGGTGCCGTTGATTCTAGAAAGGCCATTCATGAACACTGGGAGAGCATTAGTGGATGTCAATGCAGGAAAATTGACGCTCAGACTTGGAAATGAGAGTATTGACTTTGACGTGTTCAAAGAGGTTAAACACCATATTGAGGATGATCACTGCATGAGGATAGATGCAGCTGATGATTGTGTGAGAGAGGTGATGGAGAAAACTGAGAATGAGAAGGAAGTAAAGAATTTAGACAGTGAGAAGGATAAGGGAAAAAATGAACAGGAGTTTGAACACATGCCAGAAACCTTGAGCCCTATATTACCATCAGGCATTCAGGTCCCCAAAGTAGAGGTTAGGTCATTACCACAAAACTCGAAACATGCCTCTTCGGAGGAGAACAAAGCCTTACAAATCATTTTAGGTCCTCCCTTGACGAGGGAGCAAAAGAGGAGAATTGTGAGGCTCATCAAAGGTAGAATCAAAGCAATGGGGCACCAAATTGCAAACGTCAAGAGTATTAGGCCTTCCATGGGCATACGTGAAGTTTTAACGGAAGATGACGCAAGACCGAGAAGAGAAGCAAAGAAGTTGTACGATGCCCGCATTATAGAAAAGAAGTCCGACAAGGGGCAACAATGGGGACATTTCATGGTGAATGGCCAGTGTTTGAAGGCGTATGTGAGTGGAGATGTGGACCGAGGAGGGTCGACATCATACATCGACCTCATTCTTTAAAAATGTCGAAAGGAGTCGAGCTAAAGACTTTAAACAAGCGCTTTTTGGGAGGCAACCCAAAATTTTATGTTTTTATGTTTTTGAATTTCTTTTAGTTTTGTGTGTTTTTGTTTGGTTAGACCATTTGAGGTTTTGATGTGATTTTTGGTTGATTTGTTGGCTTTGTAGGGGATTTTTGTTTCTGGAAGATTAGTTACTTACGCGAGAAATTTTGCGTAGCTCCTCAGTTTGGTAAAGTAGGTGTTTTTTGAGAAGTGAAGTTTCTGTACAATTGGGTACGTACCCAAAATTTTTGGGTAGTAACCCAATTTTACAGAACCTTGGAAAAAAAAAAAGAGACAGAGAGAGAGAAAAATAGGGGGAGAGAACACGTTTTTTTTTTTTTCTGAAAACCTAAACCTTAAACTCTCTCCCTAATCCATTCCTTCTCTCTCTCGTCTCTCCCTCTCTCTCCTTTCCTTAAACCCTAATTTCCCCTCTTCCCCTCCCTCCTCCACTGCCTAGCCGCGCAGCCACCTGCACCAGAGCAACCCCTGTTTCCATCGCATCCGCACCATGCAGTTCCGCTCCACCACCCGAGGAGGAGGAGGAGGATGAGACCGAGTTTTATGATGCCATCTGACTTCAGTAGTTTTCTATCCTTTTCTTTGCTTTCCGTTTGTGTTTTATTTTTCACTGTCGTAGTTCTTTATGTGTTAGTTGTGTTCTTGTCTGGCCTTGTTTTCTGTACTTTGGGGACAAAGTACCCTTTAAGTGTGGGGGGATTTCAATTGCCTAGGAGAAGACTTTTGAGGTTAATTATTGTTAGCTATGTGTATCGAATTTGAACAAGAATTGTATATCGGCTGGAAACCCGGACGGCCAGACGAAAAGAGTCATCTTTGATGACTCGTGTCTTGGTATAACAACGCCACGTATAGTTCAAGTTCAATTCCGTGGCGTTCAAGCTAAATTTTGGTGATAACGGCTATATGTTGGATGTTCGAAAACTATTTTGTGTTGTGCCGTTTGTTTTGTGTCGTTCTTGGAATGCACGTGCTTTGTTAAAATTCCTTATTCTATGATGATTTTATGCTATGAAACGCTATATTTGGAACAATGAGCATGCATGAAGCATTTTGTGTGCACTTGAAGAATGATTGTTGTTGTTTTGCTATCCTCTAATCACTTTGAGCACATGGTTGGAGCAATGATTGCTACATGATTTAGTGAAAATTTATGTTTTTGTGAGAGGTTTTAGCATATGCTTTAATGCATTAGGACACTAGAATCGATTTGATTTCTTGTCGAGGCGAAATCCTAGACTATGTTAAATTGGGGAGATGACTTAGGCCATTTTTGAAAATTTTTGAGCCTTAATTGCCTATTTGTTTGTTAAACATAGCCCTTGAGTCCCCCCTGAGCCTACATTGTGCTTAGTTCTCTTGATAGCCACATTACAAGCCCAAAAGCACAATGTCTACATAGTTTAATCCTTTCTATGCACTATACTTAAATTGTGATACTTGTGGAGTTATATAGTGGATATGTGGAGGGTTGTATGTATACTTGATTTCGGGATATACTAGCTCGCTTTAGAAAGAGAAAAAAAAAAAATTTGCTGAAAAAAAATGTGGAAAAAAAATGTGAGAAAAAAAAAAGAAGGAAAAAATGCAAAAAAAAAAAAGAAGAAAGAAAAAAAGAGAAAAAATGAAAGAAAAAGCAAGCTAGCACTCTCAAACACACAATGAAAAAAAAAATTACATGGAGAGTGATGGTTTTGAATAAGTTTGGGGGAGTGGAATGCTTGAAGAATGCTCTAAAAACTCCAACTTGTCCAATTTAAGTAACTTGGGTGCATAAGCCACATACTTTTCTATATTCTTCCTACCTTTCACCCAAGCCCTACATTAGAAGCTTAATTAAGTCCTATCGATCCCCGGTTTATCGTTGTCTACATTAGTGGAGATAAGAATGAAAAACCGACTTATGGAGTCCACTTCTTGCGCCTATCGCATGAATATAAATTGATCCGGATTGTTGGTAATTGTTTCTCTTCAACATATCACACACGATAACACGGGGGATGCTTGACAATGATGGTTGTTTGTAGAGTGTAAATGAAATTTTAATTGTTTGCACATTGAACTAATGACATAGTGCTTAATAGTTTCTGAGAAAAAAAAAAAAAGGGAGTTTTACTTTGATGCGTAGTGTTCCAAGAATGAACTTTGATTATGTCCAAGTCCCTTGTGTTGTCAATTTTGAGTTGCTCGAGGGCGAGCAACATTTAAGTTTGGGGGAGTTGATAAGTCCGTAATTATAATTGATTTTTATATTCATTTTGTAGGACTTATCACGTTTTTTTCTCATTTAGGGCCTTATTATGCGTAAGTTTGAGCTAAATCATTGTTTTGTAGGTAAGAAGGGAAAAAGACCATAAAGGGCATGAAAAGTGGAATCAGAAGCTGCTTATTTATGCAAACTATTTCGAGTAATAACCCAATACAAGTAATTCAAAGGAAAAATGGCTGTAAAAATACGTATGTACGCAAGAAATCTTGAGTACTTACCCAAGGCCAGCGAGTTTGAAAAAAAATAAATCTGTAAATTTGCGTATGTACGCGAAATATTTTGCGTACATACGCAACGTCTGCGACAGCAATTAACAACTTTCCGTATTTGACTGAGGTGCTGATTTGGAAAGAATTGTTAGGCGTTTCTCTACCACTTTTGAGGCCAGATTCATGCGGAATTCAAGGGGAGATGTTTTTTTTTCAGATCTAGATAGATGAGAACTTTTAGAGGCTTTTGGGACATTCATTATTCTTGTTTTTTTTCAGTTTTACTTTTTTTCTTTTGGGGTTAAATTTTCATCTTTTTGGGGGATTTTGTGAAGAACGAAAGAAGGGAGAATCAAGATCGACGGGAAGAACAACGGAACGAAAGGAGTTTTACGCCTAAAATTTCCAGCAATTAAGTTCATTCTTCTCTTTTCATGAATTCTCTTCCATATTTCGTTCTTATGTTTAATCTCATTATGAACTAATTTCAATTAAGTGTAAGGATGGTGTATTTCATCGTTTTTGCTATTCTATGAAAATCCCATGAGTTTAAATTTGTTTTTGTATATTTTCTTTGTTGTGTGATTCTTGTTTAATGGTTTAATACGTGGTTAGGGTTTGATCACCCCTAATTATCGAATTTGAGAATCGTGATGAGGTCTAGAGACGATTCATGATATTAGCTCTAATTAGACGAGATCAATTGGGTTAAAGTTGCATGAGAATGAATTTAACTTTGATTGAGCCTTAAGGCAGTGTTTAAAAATTCAGTAAAAATACTTCTAAAGTTGGAATTAATTGAATGAGAATTGGTTAGTCTAAGGCTTAGAGGAATTTTATAAATTAATTCCGCAATGCTCGAGAGAGATTGTGGATATATTCGTTCCTAGGCTTCACACAACGACGAAACCGCTCAACTTAGGGATTGGATTAGAATAGCAAATTACGTGAATGAAACCACCTTGCACTTGCTTTTCTTGCTTTGGTTATTTGTTATTATTGTATTTCGCAAGTCATTTTTACTAAGATAATTAGGATTTATTTAGAAAATCAAAACCACCACTCAATTTGATCAATTTAGATAAACAACACGAGTCAATTTCACGGGCCAAATCACAATCCCTGTGGATTCGACACTCGACTCACTTTATATTACTTGTACAACTGCGTGCACTTGCACAAGTCCCAACAAGTTTTTGGCGCCGTTGCCGGGGATTGGCGCATTTGACTGTGATACTAGCTTGTGTGTTTAGACTAAATTTACTTCTTTTTAGTATTTATTTATTTTTGTTATTTTTGCTGTTGAGTTTGTGTTCCGTCGTGTGTAGGTGCTCTTTGGTATATGATCACGAGGCGTGCAAGTTCACGAGCTGAACTAGTGCCTTTGGACCTTGAGATTGAAAGAGCTAACAGAAGAAGGAACGTAGCGAGAAGAGCTAGGATAGCTCAGGAACGAATTATGACGGACAATCAGAACGTGGGTGTTAATGGTGGCAATGATCAAAATGCCCCACCGGGTAATCAAAATGCAAGAACATTACGGGATTACATTGCACCCCAAGATTCACTTTTAAACTTGTCTGCAAAGTTTGACTCGTTCCGACAGTCCATGAGTCAAATGCAAAGGTTCACACTCTTTCCATCAGGTTCGCAAGTTCAAATACCTAATTTTATGCCACCGCATGTGGATTCCTGCCCCCATTAAATGCTATCGAAGTCCCTTTCGTTGCATCATCATCATCGAAAATGAGCAAGCTAATAGGTCAAAACAATTGTAATGGTGACAATGATGAGAATGATATATGATGTCGACAATTATCTTGTTATTTCTATTTGGTGAATATGTATGTATATATGTAGAAGATTTGAGGAAGGTGATGCTTTTTGTGGATAAAGATATGACTTGATTAGGCATGATGGATAGATAATTTGGAGTTGATGATGATTGGTGGATGAATGTTTGCGATTTTATAATGACAAGTATTGAATTATGTAGGATATTATAATGTTTATTAATGATGCTTTGCGGATAGTGGTGTATGTTTGGCGTTGGTTTGTGGTGATTAATTTTTTTTTTTGGTATTATTGTGACATTAAATTTTAGGTTTTGAACAAACACAAAGAATTGGGGAATTTGCAAATTGAAAGAGCTGAATTTCATATTATAGGTCAGGTTTGTGACCGAAAATGCAATTACAAAAATCTGTGGTTCCAAATTTGTGATCGATTTTTTGGTCACAAAATATAATATCAATAAATGCAACTATGCAATCTGTGGCTGAAAATCGGTTGCTATTTTATATATTTTGTGACCATAAGTCCGGTCAGTATATATATTCATTCTGTGACCGAAATTTTGGTCACTATATTTTCCATTCTGTGACCGAAATTTTGGTCACTATATTTTCCATTCCGTGACCGAACTTTCGGTCACCATTTAGTAAATCTGTGACCGACATTTCGATCACTATTTTTTCCTTTGTGACCCAAATTTCGATCACCATTCAGTCAATCTGTGACCGATATTTCGGTCACTGTTCTTTCCATTTTGTGACTAAAATTTCGGTCACTATTCATTTAACCTGTGACCAACATTTCGGTAACTATTCCCTTCATTCTATGACCGATACTTCGGTCACTATTCATTCTATCTGTGACCGAAATTTGAGTCACTATTATTTTTTTTCGTGACTAAAAGTTCACTCACAAAGTCGGTCACCAAATAGTCAATCACAAATTCGGTCACCAAAAATTGTGACGAAGATTTTCGTGACTAATTTTTTTTAGTCACAAATCTGTTTTTGTGACCGATTTAAGCCAAAATCGGTCACAAAATTGGTTACAAAAAATAGTTTTAATTTCTAGTAGTGAATATGGTTTATTTTGGCCATTTAACCTAACACGTCAGCTCCGGCATGCACTTTAGTCCAAAATTGGACTAAAATTGAAATTTTTATAACATAGAGGATTAAAATTGAAAAAGTCAAACATAAAGGACTAAAACTCAACACCCCATATTTACATGACCAAAAACCTAATAATCCCTTATTTTATGTGCAGTTGAAGCCCACAAATTACTCTTATTTTATTCACTTGTTGCCACAAGTCTACATACACAACGACATGCACGACTGAGGAAATGAACAAGCCACATATATGCAAATACATGACTAAAACGAACAAATTCAACCAAGCAAATTAAAACAGTACAAGCCCAAAAGAAATTAACAAAACAGAAAAATATTTGAAATTCGAAGAATTAATGATCAAGGGCACTTTGGTTTGCCCTTGGAATTCAACTTGTCCCTATAGCAAGGGCACTCGCCTTTGTTCCCATAAGTTCCAGAGGGCACACATTTGCACGCTGCACAACAAATGCCACAGTACTTCATGCACCGCTTCCTCAGCCCAGCTTTCAAGCACCTCGCAGCACATTTTGAGTTGCAAAAGCCTTCACAAAATTAAATATATTTTTATCCAAATCAAAATCCAAAGATAAGTCTTATTCATCTGTATAGTCACAAACCAAAATACTAATTTATAAAACTTTAACCATATGTTAACACTATGCTTTAATTCAATGATGAGATGCACGTACGCAGTGATTATATTAGGGATAATTACCAAAAGTCCCTTGAAGTATGCATCAATTATAAAACACTTCCTCCGTCCATTGAAATTACAATCACCCCCCTACACTAAGAGGGGCTTGTTTTGTGATTGGGGCAGTTAATGACTAACGTTATTTGTAAGTTGATAGTAAACCTCAAGAGGTGATTGTACTTTCGATAGATAGTGGGGTTTGGTTGTAACTGGAACTAACATCATGGGGTTTATGGTAATTATCTCATTATATTAATTGGTTTAATTCAAAGGGATGGGTAAAAAAAAAAGCCCAATGTTTGCGTTATTAACAAAACCCCCCTCTGTCAATTTATAAAATTACAATCACCCCAGAGTTTTTTTGTAATTTGAACATTAATGGCAGATGCTTTTCGCGGGACGGAAGCAAACTTTAAGAGTAGTAAATATAAATTCAATAGATTAAAGGGTTCTTTTGTAATTGGGACAAAACTTCAGTGGAATTTTGACAATTATCCCTAATCGAAGAGTACGAGAGGCCTTACTTGAGTATGTTGTAGCTGAGGATTCAAGAAAAGTGAAGCTTAAAATTAGAGTGACAAGTAACAAAGCCGCAACCCCAGTCTTCATGATTGATAATTCCTTTTGGTTTCCCAAACAAAAAGATAATTAATTACTAAACCAGAACAAGAGAAGAATCAAAAGAACTAAACCAAATATTAGTGGATTACTACTGATGTAAATGATGGAGTTAATTAGAGCCACCCATGTATATATATATATATATATATATATATATTAGTTTTGTGGTTTTAAAAAATGGAATCAATTTATGCATGGCTTTCCAAATAATAGAGGGGTGCGTTTGGTGGGGATAAAAGCCAAGGATAGACTGCATGCATTGTCTATACATATAATATAGAAAATGCTCTATATATATACAAAGCCGTGATACAGACTGTCAAGTTTTGGAGGTTTTGGGGTTGTAATTATCTGAAAGTATGAATTAATTATACCGACCCCTTTGAAATAGTCAAATAATTGCCAAGTTTCCTCCTGTAGCTTCCATAATTACACTAACACCCCCTCTGAGTTGGCATAATTGGGAAACTCAGACCAAAAAATGCAACGAGTCAGTACATATCGCCCTTAATTAAAAATATTGAGAAAAATAAAAAAGTTATATATATTTTTTTGTTAAAACATATTTAACCCTCAATCCATGCATTGAAAAAGAAAAAAAAATCTTTCTTCTCATGATTCCTGCATTTAAAAGATAGAAAAGAAATCCTTATTTTCTTTTACTCAAAACCCTCAAAAATTCTACTTCCTCTATTGGACATCCTTTTAAACTAAGATTTTGAGTGTTTAGATGAAAAGTTTTGGGAACATTCTCCTCTGAAAGTTCACAAAAGCTCTAACGGAAAGATAACATTTGTTGCACGGTCAAACTAAGTGGGGGTATCACATAACTATGAAACTTATAGAGGAAATTTGGTAATTTAAAAATCTCACAAGGGGTCCGAGTGTAATTACGTGAAAGCATTTACATATACTCTTTTGGCTGTTAGGATTCGATGGGTTTTTAGGACTTAGTTTTCTTAACTTTGCCAGTTTTATAATGTTTGAGTTTTGCATGCAAACTCAGCAGTTGTACCTAAACTATGGGTTATGGATGCAAGCTGGATGATGCTTTCTTTAGAATATGTATATTTGGCACTTTGAAATTAATATTCTTTTCTAGAGGATTCCTTAGCCTAATGGCAAAGAGAAGGCTCCATTGATCAAAGAGGTCACATGCAGGTTCGATTTTTACATATGTGGACTTTGTTCTATTGTATGATAGTTTGATTATTTCTGTTGTTCTTTTCGTTATTTTATTTGTATGCGGCATTATTTGATTGCTTTTGGCTATTGCGCTTATATTGTAAACTGTTGTTTCAAGTATATTTATATTTTTTCAAATAAACCGCCCATACGAATATCTTGTTTTGTTGATATTCAAAACCATTGTTTTCCAACAGAAACATTAATAACGCAGCTAGTTTTTGGATACATTATAGGCATTAATCATACTCTTTGTATCGAAAATCAAATTATTAACTTTTTTTTGGGTAAGATTATAATTATAGAAATAAAAATCATGATCGCCACATAAAACATAGTGTTCATGACAAAAAAATTAATAATGATTGAGTGATAATAGCTTTTATCCGCTCATCCAATATTTCAACATAGCATATATATCACTGGATTTAACAGGGATCTAAGATCTTCGCTTACAAAGAAGAATCCAATCACTGAAAATTAAGGTTCTCATTTTCTCTTTTTAAGTGGATGACAAATATTTGGAATTTTACTAGAAGTATTTGGTTCAAATAGATTTGAACATATAAGAGAAAATTGAAATAAAATTTAATTTGTCTCGTTCGGGTTCTGTCGAGCATAAAATTTTGGCAGCTCGTTTGGCTCAAAAAGGATATATATATATATATATAAAATATAAATTTTGGTTTATTAAGATTTTGGGATTGACTATTTTGACATTTAAGATTATTGACTAAAATAAATTTAATTCGATCAACTCAGGTGATACAAAGCACAAAATCTAAAAACTTCTTTGGTTGGAGAGAAAATAAAAAACTGAAGATACAAGGCTTAAAAATCGGGTAAAATTCGAAATGGTCCCTAACTGACAAGGAATTACCATTTTATTTTGTACTTTTTGTCTGTAAGTTGTTATTGGAATATGGATTAAAAGGATGAAATTGGAATAAATTAAAAACTTATGAATTATTTTGCTTTTTGGATGGACTATTTTTAAATTTTACCCCTCAAATGACATATAAACGACCCTCATTAGTGTTTTTATTTACCTAGTTTATACAATATAATTTTTTTTCCCTCAAGCCTATTCTATTTTATGCTTTTAATTGCAATTAAATTTCCCTCTCATTATTAGAATAAAATGCATAATGTTCTTAAGAGAATCCTTAACAAAGAAAAAGAGAAAATATCCTTCTTTTGCTACTATACCATTAAAAACGTCGTCGGAAAATGAGACCTAAATGAAAGCGTCGCCTGATTGCAGGGTTCGTAACTCCAGTTCAATTACTTCTATTATTCAATCGTATAATACTTTTTCTATTATTCATGAATACACATTCGTATATTAGTAGATGATTAAAAGAAAAAGAATCAAAAAAAAAATTATAATATTAAAATACTACCAAAAAAAAACGCGGTGTGCATTAATGAGTGGTGTAAAAAAATATTACAACATTATGTAGAAAAAAAAAAAAGATCCAAATTATCCCTACTCTTTATTGCCTCAATTTTTAATGATTTTTAATGCTTAATTAGACTCTTCGGAAAGTTGGAAACTTTTCGTTTTTGTAATTGATAGGTGAAAAACTATCACAAAATATAAAAAAAATGGAATTTTTGGGTAAAATACAAATTGCCAATTGAAAACGACCGTATAGAAATAGTTTTTTGTGTGAAGGGCAAATGATTATATTTTTTTGACAGAATTAGCCTTGTAATAATGGACCACAATTTTGATCATACAACACAGGCAGCTTTTGCAGATCACTGAAAAACATCTTGCAGTTGCAGGTAAGCGTGGGGCTGCACCTCCACAAAATTCAAATTATTAACTACTATGGTTTTTCTTATCATATTTAACTTCGAACTTTTCAAGCGCCTAACGTTATTTACCTTCGAACTTTTCAAGTGCCTATCCACTTAGAGAGATAGAGAGAGTGAATAAAATTCAATATAAATAGAACTAAATAAACAATCGATTAGTGATCAAATTGCATATAGATAGAATCAAAGAAACAATCAAGAGATAAGGCATATACAAAGAAATTTATTGTAAACAAAATTCGCTACGAAAATTAAATTTGTAATAGTTTTGTTTGTGACTGAAGGGGATGCATTCTTATTATGAAAGATCACATACGAAAGCAGACAAATAGATAGTTTGCAAATCATGTCTCATAGTATACACAGGCTTTGGCCTTTATTTCTTAGTATAGAAAAGAAAATAGAAAAATTGAAATTCATGTTTGAATAATTGAAATTAAAGACAAAATGAAGCGTAAGTTTGAATATTCGAAAATATGCAACTATATATTAAAACGTAATGATAAATGATTTAATACATATGTTTGTTCTTATCCGTCAGAAACAAAAAAAGAAAGAAAGAAAGAAAGAAACAGAAAGAAATATCTTTTTCTAATTAATCCTTCAATTAAGTTGCAAACAATAATTACAACTTACTAGCCTCGAAGAACACTTTCATTTTAACAGAAAAATCGAAGGATCATTCGAAATTTTTTTCACAAAAATGTATTTCTAAAAATATCCAAAATACATTATGCATATATCAAAACTTTGATCCATTGTTTTTAAACCAATCACAAAACAAACAAAGTATAAAATCATTGTAATTCAAAGAAAATGCAAGAGTACTCCACTAAATCACCAGGATTGTATCACATTATGCATGTTTTTTTTTGTAGAAAAATATAAAGTAAACATGATACAATCCTAACAATTTAGCACATGAATTTGGCTGAAATTGAGCACATACAACAATTTTTCATAATCCAAGCCCAGTCGAACACTGTTAAATAACCACATCACCTAAAAGTTTAAATTATTAATAAAAATCATCAAATATTTATTATTTTTAGGACTTCCCGATATTTACAGACACACTTCTTTCTGTATATATCAAGCCTTACGCATGAAATTCTTTTTCACGTAACAGGCGCAACCCTATCATTAAAATTTTGGACAACTACATCAGCAAAAAATATGCAAGGTGGTGCTAGAGATGTGCATTTGATGTTGCATTTATGTCTATCTAGTGTTCCACCCGCCGGACGCTACATGTTGCGTTAGTGCCCACATGGTTCCTTTCGAACATTACAAAGAGAAAAATAAATAAAGTTAGAATAAAGTGATCGCAAGAATGATTTTAAGATATATGGAACAAATCTTTGGATCTAACGACATTCTCCAACATCAACTTACCCCACCTTTCTCTATCTCAAGTTTCCTACTATACACAACACAAATCTTGCATGTATAGTGTGTGTGTGTGTGTGTGTGTTTTACCTAAAAGGAGAAATTTTATTGGTGTCCCATCATTCCAGCTGATGTTAATCATCAAGCTATATGCTCGTCTCTTGTTTAAACAATAAAGTTTGGTTTTCAACTTCTTTTTCCTCTACTCTACTCAGAAGATAAGATAAATTATTCACTATTAATACAACAAAATCTTGTGCAAGTTTAGCCCCATAGAATTTTTAGTCCGACGTCGATTTTCTGCCAAAAAATGTTAAAATATAAAATAAAAAACATCCGGTTAAATCCCCATAGAATTTCCACCAGAATGTTTTTTAAAAATAATAATTTTTTAAAAAAAATCCGACGGGAATTTGTGCACCAGACTTCAGCCAAATATGCCTAGCAAAATTCCCGCGTACAAATTTTGGAGGGAATTCAAAAAGGAAATAAAAAATTAACAAATTTAACAATTACAAAAATTAAAAAATTATTAAATATAAAAATAATCAAGCTAAAAATTAAAAAGTACATATTTTACAAAATTAATAAGTATAAATTAATACAATTATCACTAGAATTGATAATTGCACAAAAATATTTCTTCCTCCCTATTTGGAGATTTGGGTTCGAAATTGATCTACCAAACAACAGTTATGTTCTGCCCTTCTTATGGTGACGATAGGCGTTCCGGCGGAGATGACTTCGGCTGGAGTAGACCTTTTTATGGCGGCAAGAAGCATCCCGGCTGTTCGTTCGTCGAATGTCCTGCGGAGATAAGTCCGACGGACTTTCGGCGACAGCTGTTTCCAACTGACTTTCTACAACGTTCAAAAATTGACGAGTATTTTTCCGGCGGAAGGCATTTTGCCGGACAGTTGCTCGTTTTCCGACAAAATTTTTCATTGGAAAATGGCTTTTTTTTAAGTGTATAGTCTATATAAAATAGGTTGGTACGCCTCTATGTCGAAACCTTACAAGGGCCAATGTTTGCAGGTTGCGGGGTCCATAAAATTGCTCTAAATTTATCATCTTGATTGTGAATCATTAATTAGTAAACTAGTAATCATTATTAGTCAAATCAAACGAGTTTTCTTAGAATACGATTCTTTGTGGATGTTTGGGAACACTAAACTACGCACTTTTATACTTATTTGCTATTTTTAAGCAATAATATAGCGTTTGGGCAAGTTGATTTTTATATTTCTCAACAGAAAAATAGCAAGAAATTAAAAGCAATTATACACCAATTTTTTTTCTATTTTTTAGAACATTTATGATCATGTGCAAGTTGACTGTGTATCATATTAAACATTAATTTTTCAACTTTTTTGTCAAACACTTCAACGATATTGTTCTTCTTCTTCTTCTTATTCTTTTTTTTTTTCCTTCACGTTTCACTTCTTTTCTCTATTGTTCCTTAGTTTAACTACTAATTTTTTTAAAAAAACTCTTTTAACAACTTCAACTTCTTCAAAAATAGAAGTGTTCGTAAACATCTATTTCATCAACTAATAGAAAAGTGTGAATCAATCACTAGTAATTAAGGTAGTACACTACTAGAAAAAGGAAAATTTGCAACCAACTTGGCGACGGATTTTGGGGGGAAAAGACCAAATTTTGGACTAAATTTAGTCGGTTGCAAAAACAAAAAATTCAGTCGCAAAATTCGCGGGCAAAAAAAGTTTTGGTGCGATTTTGCAACGGGCCTAATCTGTCGCAAAAGTGGTTGCGACCGACTTTGCGACCAAATATTTCTTCGGCTTTTGTTGTTATAAGTCAAAATCGATAGTAACATGGAGTTCAATGCAAAACAAGAACAAGAAATTCATTACATCGGATTCACAGTTGAAATAAATACAGATTTAAACATGAAAAGTTGATCCTTAGTGCTCACTCGCAATCTTGAATCTAGGTTACAAGCGATAGTTGTAGTCTACCATGTCAATAATTTTTATACGTGATCTACATAACTTCAATTACACATTTTGCGGAAAATACAAGCATTACGCAAAATCGAATGCATGGAATTGATCAATAGTAGTCAGACACAATATATATTTTTAATTTTAATTTATAAATCAATAATAGTGCAATTGAAAATTCTAATCTAAAATATATTTGCAGAAACGCGCATCGTGATCTAAATTAAATTAATATGTGCTCCAGAAATGCAAATTGTATTCTAAGATGGGAATTGCAAATACATTGCTCTAATTTATATAATCATGAGTCAGAGACCATAGCAAGAAAACACTTTTCTAACTAAATTTTCTGTAACAGAAAAATTATGTCACCTGTAGAAGACATTTGTGATGAATTTGAATTTTTACTAACAAAATCCATAAAAAAAAATCTGTATTTTATAATGGATTTTACTAGTATATAATGGATTAATCTGTCAGTGAAGGGAATGTTATTTTGAAGTCCAGGCGCATCTTAACAGTCCCCCATAATTTTAGAGTAGGATTGCTGCCGCAAGCCTTTTCCGATTACAAATTCAAAGACACTTGTTGAACACAAAAGTGAATGAAAAAGCTGATGAACGACCTAATGTGGTGTCCAGAAATGCTCTACAAAGGTAGACCCTTTAATCACTTCTCAACCCACTTTTACCTTTGGAGGTACATTCTTAATCAAAGAACAAGAAACTACCTCATGCGACGGCTGTAGTGATACATACTATCACTGAAATCTCGATGAGAGAGAGAGAGAAGAGAGAGAGAGAGAGAGAGGAATTAATGAGAAAACGGGGGGCATTCCCCTATCCAAATTTAATGGATGGGCAAGCTAGCGGTGTATGTTGATGAAAAAAGTTGAAAACATTATTATTAAATTCCTCCCATAAAATTAAATGCTCTCAGGGGAAAAAAAAAAAAAGCACAGAATTCGAAATCCTACCAACACAATGCTCAGCACAAGTGTTTTTTGGACAAGTGAATTCTAGCTCTATAAATTAAACTAACAGAATAATATAGCTCGAGCTCATGAAATATATACTGGTAAGAAAAACATAAAAGAAAAATCAACAAACAAAACCAATAAAAATTGCAAGAAGTAAGAACCCACCTATCAGAACCTATTCTATACATCACATTTTATTTTCAAGAAACCAGAATTGGAAATTATGTTTAAATCATATGCATTATAGTTTATAGCCCAACAATTAGCTAAAGGGGTACAAAAATTGAATACCACTACAAGAACCAAGAACCAAGATATTAGCAATGGAGGAGAATAAAATCCATATATATATATATATATAAACCCTAGTTTAGCTTAGATTTGGCGTTAATAACAACAACGTCAATGACAAGCAAATTGCACTCATATCACCATGTATCCCATGTTCGAAATCTTGCTCATCTAGCTAGCTAGTCTAATTCTTGCACTAATTGTGCATGTACTCTAAAAATAAGTTACAAAATCATATACTATAACAGAAATAATAACATTAACTTAAACATATGATTAATTTCATTAATTTTACCACATCGAAAATAATATATATATATATATATCTATATATCCTAGGTTTTCTTACCAAGAGTGTGCTTGTTATTGTGCATCCACACTTTGAACACATGCCTCTTGATCCCCATTTCACCACAAAATTGCTGCACTAACTCTTCATCAGTTTTCTGAAGTTTCCAATCCAAACGCACGGCTAAGTCCAGCATCTTCTCCTTCTGTTCCTGCGTGAACTTCGTCCTGGACCTCTTCTTCCCGGTGGCGGCGGCCGCCGCCGGAATAGAAAATATCCTCCACCTCATCTCTCGACCCGCCGCCGCCAGAGCTCGACGGCAGGGCCAGCGGTGGCGGCGCCGTCCTCTGGTGGTGGAGGTACCCGAAATGCCCATGTGGGTGGTGGGTCAGAAACAGCTGCGGCGGCGGAGGATGTTGCCGGAAGGGGAACGCGTCGGCGGTGGCTATGTCGGCCTCCTTGCGGTGGAAGTTCCGGTGGCAATTGCAGGCGGCGCACTTGAGGGATTCGAGGGTGCCCTCCTCCCCCGAAGGCATAAACTCGCCGCAGCCGTCCACGGCGCGGCCGCCTATGCCCAACGCGTGGTTCTTCAAGCACTCCTTGTACCTGGGTTTCAGGCCGATCGGAGGCGGCGCGTCCACCGCGCTCGACATTTTGGTCGGCGGCGGAGGCGGCGCCCGAGTCGAGTTGGAGTTTTCCAGCGGATCATTGTAACCCGGACCCAACCCGAGTTCTCCATCTTGCTCCTCTTCTTGATCTTCGTACTCCATCCTTTTTAGCTTAAATTCAGCAACTTAATTATCGCCTATCAGCTTTATATAGTAATAGTTATACATAAGACACGCATCACTTAACCCTAGGATAGAGTTACCGGCTAACCGGAGCTAAACCTCTCTATCTTGTGTGTGTGCGTGTGTGTTTTATTTTATTTTATTTTATTTTATGTTATTTTTGGCTTGTGAAATTTAGAGTTAAGTGAAGAAGATAAGATAATGTAATGGGCAAGATAGTGGACAAAAATATTCCACCATAGTGTAAAAATCGACTTGTGTGCCTTCTTTGTACTTAACCATAAATGAGTCTAATTGGTTCTTTACCAAACGAAGTTAATGTTTCGCATTGTGAGAATGCCGCTCTTTTTACTAAGGGAATAATGAGTTACAGATTGAATAAAAATATAAAATTTATCATAAAATATAATTTTGTTATAAAGTCCATGCGTATAATAAATTCATTAGTATATGGATTTTCAATTATTGCTCTTTTAAAATTACATAACAAATCCATTACAAAAACTACCGTTATCATAAAATTAATTTATTGCAAATTTTTTGTTAGTAAAATTAATAAAGTGCTTCTTGTAGTAAATTATTTAATTTGTTTGTGATGTATGCTCACTAACAGGAGTAGAAATTTTTGTTTGGAGAGAAGTTTCAGGGAGATCAAATTTCTATAAAATATTAAGTTAGTTTTATCGTTTGGGAAGAAAATTTGATATTTTCAAAAAATAAACATTTTAAATTTAACTCGATTTTAGAGTGAAGGCGGGAGCCCGCATCATCCAGCTTCCAACTCTACCACTGCATGGAGTTAATCAATTAATTTAAATGGCTTCAATTTTAGAGTCAAATTATATAGTCGTGTCGATACTCGACCAACAACAATAATTGTGCTAACAAGCTTATTATTATTTCAAATTGAATATTTTATAATAATGGTCATGACATCCAATCATCGATAAGGTTCGCAAATAAGTGAGCATATAAAGTCATGATGATACACTACAATAAAAAAAAAGGGGGAATTTCATCAGATTTTTATTTGTAGAATATTCCGTGAAAATTTTGGTGGGAATTTTAAAAAAAATTAAAAAATATTTTTTGTTTAATTTTTTAGCGGAATTTTTCATTGAAGATTTAAAAATAAATAAATAATATTTATTTTTAAATTTTCGACAAAAAATTCTACCAAAAATTTGTTTGTATTGTGTTGAGCAACTTATGTTGCATTATGAATCACAATTTATATTTGTTGATGTGGTTTGAATTTTGGTGGATCCGAATTATAATCCGATTCGAAAAGTCTCGCAGTATAACCCAAAGTGAATTTTTAATGAAGGTCTATGTCGGTTGCATAGCCCCTTGTGGTATGGACCTTTATTTTCTACTGATGTTTTCGATCCACTTTCAAAGTTATCTAGATAGAGATTTAACAATTTGGAGTTAGACTGAAATTTGAACTGTACTAATAGAATTTCATCATTGTAGAATTTTCTCTTTATTTTGTTGGTGGATGTAGGCTACACTAATCAAACTACGTTAAATTCTTGGATCAATTTTCTTTTCATTTTCGTTTATATTTGATTGTGTGCGCAATTGTTGTGTTAAACTCCCAAGAATATTCCAATGGCTCTTTAACTATATATATTCCACAACATAGTTTTATATTGTGTGTAAATATGAATTGTTTACTCTTAACAAATATTTATAAAATATAATAAAATATAAAATATGATAGAAGATTCAAAATATAGCAAGTGTTTTTGTTTTTATATATAAAAAAATATAAAAATTGACTTAATAGCGGTCATTTACATTTTTGTTTTTGGCTAAGTATAGTGGTCATTTACTTGATATGTATTTATGCATCAGTGATGGAGTTAGGGGGCGGCACCACCAGCGCCCGCACCACCCCCCAATCTTTTAAAAATTCAATTTTTAGTATATATTTATTAGAATTTTAAAATTTCACCCCCCAAAAAAATGAAATAAAAATTTTACTTTTATACTCGTTATATAATAAAAATTTTAATTTTCTTTACTTTATTTTATTTTTGATGATTTATTTTTACCCGAAATTCATTTACCATAATTAATTAAATTCTCTCTTTTTCTCCTTCGTATCTTCAAACTAAAGTATTAAAAAATCTATTAAATTTTACTTCTTTCTTCTATATTAATTAAAATACCAAAAATTCTATTAGGATTTTTTTTTCTCTTGCAAACCCTACAATATTCAACTTTTTCTTTAAAAGCAACGTATAAGAAGGTATTGTGTACTAATTTTGAAATTTATACATTTATTATTTCGTTTTTTTGTAATTGATTTTTGTGTAGAGATTTAAATCTTAGGATTGTTGATATGAATTTTGATAGTTGTTCAATATTAAACTTAATGAATCTTGATGTTATTTGTTAGACTATTGAACTTGAATGAATCTTACTAATTTAAGACTTCATATATTAATTGTGAGTGATTTGGCGAATGTGATGATGGAGAAAAAATGATATGTTTTGAGTTTTGAATATATTTTTTTGATTGTGAGAACAAAGAGACAGTAAAAAAATATATATTTTAATACTTTTTAAATTTTGATTATATATCATTATGTGGGTTATGTCAATTTTGTTGAGCATTGTTTAAAATTTTTTTGTTAAGTATTTTTTTAAAGCAATTCATTATCCACTATATTTGCTTATTTTGAAACAGAGAATATTTTGTTATTTTTTTAGTATCATGTTGTATATATTATTTTTATTGTAGCACTTTGATTTTTAATTCATTATATATGCATAAATATGATAACTTTTGTCATTTTATATCTTAATATTATATATGACCCTTATATTTATACATTTTATTAACAAATAATCTTGAAAAAAATTCGCTCCCCTCAATCAAATTCATGGCTCCGTCCTATTATGCATGCTATACAATGGCTCCCAAAATAATAAAATATAAAATAAAGTAGATGATTCAAAATTTAGAGAGTGTTTGGCTGAGCTTATAACTCTTAAAAACATATTATAAATTGTTTCAGATCTTATAAGCTCCTTAAAAGTGTTTGGTAATTTTTTTAATAAATGAGTTTATAAGTTCTAAAAATAAGCTGTCATGAGCTTATAAATCCCAAAAAAAATAGTAAGTTCTCCCCAACTTTTTTTTTTCAAACAACTTATAAGCTGCCTAATCTTATAAAGATAAAGTAAAATAAATATATTTATTTTTTAAAAGATTACATTTCTACTATCTCAAAAAAAAAAATTATTTAAATAAAATTAATTTTACTTATTTTTTTCAAACGTTATTATATTTAAAAAAATATATAAGATCTAATTTTTACCAAATAAAATTACAACTTATAAGCTCCAAAAAACTTATAAGCTACAGTATCTTATTTTATCCAAACACTTTATAAACTTTTTTTAAAATAAAATATATGAGCTTATAAGCTCTAAAAATATCTTATAAGTTCTATGCTCTATAAAACAAATTTAGCCAAACATTCTCATAATAATTAATTTATTTTTTATTATTGAAAAAAAAAATTAAAAAAAGGCACGTCAGTGGTCATTTCCTTGACATGTCTCTATGTTTGTGATATCATAGGTCCCGCCTTTCGAATTCATCATCTTTTTTCTTAACCAAAATTGAACGATCTTTTATATTTTTGTCTATGACCGGATATAGCCGGTAAAGGGGACCAGGTAAAGGGTGTGTTTTGTTGAAGTCTTTTTTACGGCCGTAAGAAAATTGTAGCAACAGTGTGGAAGTGGGGGGTACGGGGTGCCCGTGGCGTATAGAACATGCATCAACAGTAAACCAGCAGTGCGCAGATGAGAAAAAAATGCATTATGTCTCTGTGGTTCTCTACTCGCTTATCATGAGGGTATCAATTACGCATTTCATCTGAACGGATATTGAACATGCGTGGATTTTTTTTTTTTTAAATTAAGTAATTTTAGGTTTGAATGTAGTAATAAAAAATATTTGTATTTAAAATTATTTTAAATAACTTATTAAAAAAATTACTTTTTGATTTTTTTATGACTTTAAAAAAAATCAATTTAAGCACAATTTTTTGTTTTACATTATTTTTTTTTTAAATATTTTTTTTCTGAAAAAAAAAAACTCATGCTAACAAATTCATTCACTAATAATGTAAGATGATTCAAGCCAATACATGGGTCAGTGAGTCAAGGTTGCATTTTTTAATGAGATGAGTTCGAGTTCAAATATGGTTGTTCAAAAGTTTAATTAAAATATTATTAATAGTAAAAAATTAATATCCTACTTTTTATTAAAATTAATTGATAATTTTTTAATATATATATATATAATTTAGAAATCTTGTGGTCATCTAAGTAAGTGCCAATCATTCACATACTTGGATTACTTCATATATACTTATTTGTGACATGTGAAATGATACTTCCTTAGCCCCAAATTATTAGTCTTTTTAGAGATTTTTGTTTTTATTTTTGGTCCTACAATAATTATAATATTTGAAGAGTTCAAGAGAACATTTATTCCTTTTTTCCCCTCAAATTTACTCCATTCTTTTCAACTAAAACTCATTATTATCCTGGTACAATTTCCTATCGAAGAGCATTTTGGTCAAATTATTGTAAATTCATCTAAAAACAGGGCTATTAATAGTTAGTGTGAAAAAAAACCTTGAATGACTAATAATTTGAAATTGATGGAGTAATAATTTAAATTTTCAATTTTTTATGTATATTGTTATTCATAATTATCTAAAAAAATAATTGCTTATCCATCAGCTTAGATAACATACACTACATTTTAATTCAAAATAAATAATAAAATTATTATTTTACTTGTACTATCTTAGACTGTTATTTACAATATGTATAAATTACATTAATTGTTAAGTTTAGAATTATCTATTACTTGTTTTTGCTTAGATTTAAACAAAAATGGCTTAGTTATTCTAAGATTTAATATTGAAATTGAATATATTATGTTGACAATTAAATTTTTGGATGTATTAATTTATTAATTATTTTTCTAAAATAGGATTTTGGAAATTTATGTTCCACTCAAAAATTTATTTATTATTTTTACCAATTACTATAATATATAAATATTACTTTCATGCCTTGGAACGGAATGAGTACTAATATATTAATATAATTTATCTAAAAAAACTTAAAATAATGACATTCAATTAGTTAATTCTTTGTAAATTAGCTAACATCAAATTTGATATTTTTTCGTGAGCTCAAAATTTGAATCTCTTTGAATTCGAGCTCAATATTTATTCATTCAAACTTGAGCTCGAGTTTCAATAATTTTATGAGTTGGCCGACATGGGGTGGTGATCCCAACGTGGCGCGTGGAGGCGGCGCGTTGACAACAATGCATGCAAGCAAATCAAGTCGTGTTAGAGTCGCATCAAAAAAACAAAAAAAAAAAAAAAAAAACAAGTGGTGTTAGAGAGAGAAATGGAAGGTGTAAGTAAAAGTAAATGCGGGGTAGCATTATTATTACAAGGGAATTTACTCGAAAACAAGAAATTTAAGGGTACTGGTGAGGGGTGTTATTAATGTTTACGGGCGAAGGTGGCGTTTTTGACATTGACACTCTCCAGGCGTCAACGTTAATTAATGTTGCGTTGTCCTTATTACCCTCCAGGGATAATATTGTCTTGCTAAATGACATTGAATAATATAAAGTGATAATTATTTCCATCAATCCTAAATTTAGACGAATTATAAATAATATTCCCTTATATTAATTATTACCAATACCTCTTGTATTTTGTTGTTGTCTTTCAATTTTTATATTCCGTTAACTTGACTAACAGTCAATGTCTGCAAACTAATATGAATTCTCGAAATTAACCTTTTGAAAGTGAGAATGTTATTTAAACAAATATAAATTGACTCATTTATCTTTAAGGTTGTTTATGATAAATAATGTCATTGTTTGAGGTATTTATGGTAATTGAGTACAATATCAGGGGGTTTAATTTAATATTTTTGTTATATTGTCACAATAACTGTTGTATACAATTTTTAGCATGCATGAGAACTTTCCAACTAAATTTTTATACCAAATTACACACACAAGGGATTGGGTCATTATGCCATAAGTTACAAATCTTTACAAAAAATAATAGTGCTCAAAAGCATGATAGGGGTTGAAGATGTAGGTCTATCATGTATTTTCTTGGACCTTATCTCCCTTTGATGAGTATTTGACGGCACCAAAGTAGGTTGGGATGCAGACCCTTCTTGTCGTTTGTCCACTCCAAGAATGTTGCTTCTTGCTACCTAAGATGCTCTCCTTGCACTTCTTCTTGCTTCTATTTCTCCTTTAGACCTTGGTACAATGCTTTTGTTTTCATTTTTTTTGGAAGTATTGGGAACATCTAAATTAGTCTTGACAGTCGTTTGGGATGATGACATTGTCTCTTTCTACAAAAAAGTTGAGGGCAAAAAAATCACAAACATTTTTAAGGCATAATAATGACAAATATTTTAAGGCATAACATAACAAATATAACTTAACAAACCTCTATTCTAGCTTCGTCAGACTGCATAAGCCTTTCATTCTTAGATGTTTCAGAAGGTTGTGATAGGTCCAATAATCCTTTTCCTTGATTGTCTTGGTACAACAGCTTATCTACCATCACCCTTGTGACAAAAGAAAAAAAAAACATCAATAAATAATCATTGATCAATAAATACGAAAATATAAAAAAAATAAAAAAATAGAATAACAGTGAGGTAATGTATATACCTTCTCACAAGTCTTGTTGTTATGATCAAAGCCATTGCATTTTTTACATCTAACTGACCTTGATCTCTTTAAAGGGGCAGGTTCTCCGGTCTCCCTTCTTTTTGAATTTTTTGGCCTTCCTGGAAACCTCCTTTTCACTGGAGGTTTCAAGTTAGTGGGTTGTACATCTAGGTCTTTAAGCCAGAAGCTTTGATTAGGGAATAGAATGTATCTTCCTATTGTAAGCCTTCTTGTAATTCTCTGTGGAGAATGTTGGGTGCACAAAATCTTCCAATTTGGATCTCCTGTAATTAATAGCAGTAACATGTCTATAAGGAATTCCCATTAGCCCCAAACCCCACAAGTGCATGTACCTAACCAAGACATCAACGTCAACAAAAGGACTCCTTTTATCCCTCACTTCATACATCCTTTATCAGCTACTTGCAAATGGCATTTCCTACTCTCTTCCCTCACATTATTCAATACTTTCAATGCATATATGTTATAGGGATTTCCAATTTTTTGATAAGGCTGCCCTCCTTTGAATCAAGTTCATCATGTTAGACCTTATGCCATCCATGAGAGTTAGAATGGGTTTACCCCTCAAATCACCCACTCAATCGTTAACGGACTCAGAAATGTTATTTGTGATATGATCATTTTTTATATGTGTGCCAAAAGCATGCCTAGACCACTGATATTTAGGTATGTTACACAACCAATCATAAGCAGATTCATTGAATTGCCTTATTTTTTCTATGGCAAAATTGTAGTCCCTACTATTATATGCCCTAGAGGCTGCTTAAAAATAGGATTTCAGAGCTACACCAGAATAGTGGAGCCTGAAATTAGCAAAGATGTGCCTTGCACATCCTCTGTGAATGAGCATGAGACACTATTTCATTAATTGCATCCACTAGACCATGCCATCAATTAGTGTTGTAAAAATGAAGTGTTAAAAAGCAAAACATGAAATTAAAAAACAACATATGAAGTGTTAAAAAAAAGCATATTAACTTTTGTCTATTTGATATAAAGGTCCAAGGTACATCATGAGAGAAGCCTCCCACTATTAAGGACAATTTCTCAAAGAAAAACAACCAACTTTCTTTGCATTCTGATTCAACAACTGCTAAAGCTAAAGGAATAGAACCCATTGTTTGCATCTATCCCTATTGCACACATTAGCACTCCCCTATAAGCCCCTTAAGGTGACAACCATCAAAACCTAGAAAAGTGCTACAACCTTCAACAAAACCATCTATAAGTCCCTTTAATCCTAAAAAGAAACTTTTAAATGAAGGTGCACCATTTATACTAGGCCCCTCATCCTTATCCTCACCATGTTCACACTATAAAGTCACCACACTACCCTTATTAGTTATTAAAACCATCTTTGCATAATAAGGAAAAAGACCATATAACTCACTATGGCTACCTTCTACAGATTCCATAGCCAATTTTGAAGCCCTATAGATTTGCATGTAAGGAGGATTTACCCAAAACTTATCCAATTCACTCCTAATCCCTTTGATCTTCATGTATGGATTTTCATTCAAAACATCAACTAATTTAGATGCCATCCATTTAGCACCACATCTTTTTTAGTGTCTTTTCTCATACATTTGTGCATGTTATTGTATGTTTTAATTTTAAAACTGACCACATCACTCATCATTGATGCATGGATTCTCCAAGGACATCCTACATACCCACACACACAAGTTATCCTATTCTTCTCATTTTTTACCGAACTAATAAAAACCCCTCTTGAACAACAAACTCTTATAGTTTCTCCCTAAACTCATAAACGTACTTAAAAAGATTGTCCCACTCTTAGTACTAATTTTTTGACACATTCCTCTTTATAATACAACATAGGTTCACCTCTCATTGAACCCCTAAATGGATCATTTGGTAACTCATCATCTGATTCATTAAAGCTCTCATAGTGATTAAAGCTTTCACAGTGATCATCACTGTGATAATCAAACAAAACATGATGAGCTTCATCAAGAAGTTGGTAATCCTCACTACCTCTCTCATTCTCCCCCTCCTCATCATTGCCCCTCTCATTATCACCCTCCCCATGGCTAGCCCCCTCACCACCCTATACATCCTCAATGCCCACTCCCTCATCACTTTCCCCTACCTACATTATCAATGTAAACATCAAATTTATCACACACACTATTCCTATCAAACATAACCAACACATCACAATCATTACACACTGACATTCTTTCATCAGACCCATATACACTGCTAGTCACATTAATCACATTATCTTGTCCTAAGTTAAATAGACCCTTCACATCCTCAATAAAATCTTTATAATTGTACTTATCCCTATCAATGTTATGTAATTCCTCACATTTTTTACCATAATGAACTACTATACATAACACTTTGTCCATAACCTACCAAAGAAAAACAAAACAACAAAGAAAAAATAAACAATAATTAGGGCAGAGAAAAAATGCAAAAAATTACAAACAAAAAATGCAACAAATTACAAAGAAAAAGTAAAACAACAAACAAACGCTATTGTAGAAAACTTGGACTGTCAAAATTGGAGGTTTTGTACAAAAATTTCACAACACAAGAAAAAAACAACTTCATCACATCTCAAACACTACTAGAAAAAAGGCTTTTAGCCATGGATTTTAGCCACGGATTTGGCAAAAAATCCGTGGCCAAGGAGATTAGCCACGGATTGGCCACGAATTAGCCACGGATTTTTTCCGTGCCTAAAAGTGGCGTGGCTAATCTTCGCCACGATTTGTTAGCCACGGCAAAGCCGTGGCCAATTTTGGCCACCTTTTTGTTGGACGGGCGTGGCCAGGCTAATCCGTGGCCACTGAAAAAAAAAAAAAAAAAGGCTAATCAGACCGTACCCGCAACCATACCCGCATCCCAACCCGCGCCCGCGCCCGCGCTCGAAACCTGTACCCGCATCCCCCAAGCTTTTTTTTTTGCGCTCAAGGAGATTCGAACACGGGACATCAATGTTGTAATTGGAGCATGCAACCGTTGCGCCAAAGGAAATCTTTGGTTATGGATTGATTTTTTTTATACTTAAACTATATTTTACAATATTTTAAACTTAAATTATCTAATAAATTTCATTAGTATTATCAATTTTTGTAATTTTACTGTAGTAATTTTTATAAATTATTAACCAATTATTTTTTTAAAATTAAAGATATTTACCTACGACTTTATCATTCAATATTCAATTTTTCTTTTTATGACAAATATTTAATAAATTAATATATCAAAAACAAAAATTATAACAAAAATCTATTTATATAATTTATATTTAGATAATAACAACTTTAATTCGTGATCATTTGCCAATATATTCGTGTATGTGTGGTATTATATATATATATATGTCAAGTATACATATCATATATATATATATCAATATATGTATCTATTTTAAATATGTCCAAGTATATATGTATCAATATATATATATATATATAAATGTCCAAGTATATATATGTCCAAGTATATATAGATAATTTAAACTTAGATAATTAAAATATCAATGACAAAAATTTATATATGTGTGGTATTATATATATATATATATATGTCAAGTATACATATCATATATATATATCAATATATGTATTTATTTTAAATATGTCCAAGTATATATGTATCAATATATATATATATATATATAAATGTCCAAGTATATTTATATATGTCCAAGTATATATAGATAATTTAAATTTAGATAATTAAAATATCAATAACAAAAATTTATATATGTGTGGTATTATATATATATATATATATATATATATGTCAAGTATACATATCATATATATATACATATCATATATATATATATATCAATATATGTATCTATTTTAAAGATGTCCAAGTATATATGTATCAATATATATATATAAATGTCCAAGTATATATATGTCCAATATCTTCGTTTATGTATGGTATTATATATATATATATATATCAATATATGTATCTATTTTAAATATGTCCAAGTATATATGTATCAATATATATATATATATAAATGTCCAAGTATATATATATATATGTCCAAGTATATATAGATAATTTAAATTTAGATAATTAAAATATCAATAACAAAAATTTAGATAATTAAAATGTCAAAAAAAAGAAAAAATTAGCCACGGATTGGCCACGGCTAGGGCGTAGCTAATTTAGCCACGGCCAATCCGTGGCTAATAGCTGGCCGTGGCTAATTTTTTTTTTTTTATTTTTTTCATTTTTTGTACCACATATAAATTTATATATATATATATATATATATTGATACATATATAAAATTATTTTGATACATATATATATATGTATCAATATATGTGTATATATACGTCCAAGTATATATATCATATAAATACATATATCAATATATATATATATGTCAATGTGTATCTTATATATATTAATATATTATATGTACATTCTAATCCTCTATATATAGTCTATATGATATAACTATATATCTATATATAACATCTCCAATATATGTTAGCAATGTGGAGTATGTGTATATCGATCATATATATATATATATATCTAATCATATGTACTATATATGATCAATCATCTATATGAAATAAGCATATATTAGTGTATTATATATCTAATATATGTTATATATGTACTTATATATCTAATATATATACATCTAATTATACATAAATATACATATATATAAGTATATCTAATCTTGTACGTATGTAATATATCGAATCATTTATTATATATATCAATATATATAATATACATATATTACTTAAGTATAGCAAAAATTAATTATTAAACAAAAAGTTAAAGTGGTGTAGTGGTTTAATACTCTAACTTCAATTAACATGTCAAGAGTTCAAACCATACCTGGTACAAAAAAAAAAAAAAATTGCCCAGGAATTTTTAGCCACGGTCTGGCCGTGGCTATTAGCCACGGATTAGGCTGTGGCTAATCCGTGGCTAAAAATTGGCGCCAAATTTTGCGCTAATTTTAGCCATCAAAAATAGCCACGGATTGGCCGTGGCCAATCCGTGGCTAATTATTGTTTTTAATTTTTTTTAAATCGTGGCTAATATCCTGGCTAATTTGTGTTTTTCTAGTAGTGAAATACAAGAAGCCATCATATTATTTACTTAAAAAACAAAAAAAAAACCCTAAATCTTCAAAAATTATGGCACAAAATTAAACACCAATCACTGTCAAAGTTCAAAAAAACAACACTCTCACGAATAAATCACACAAACATACTAAGAAATTCGAAAAAGAAATCAGAATTTTTTTTTACAAAAACCCGAGCTATGGAAATAAACAATGAATATGAAAGACTCACCTTGATGTCGCAAACCCACCCCCAAAATTAGTAGAAGTACTACTGGAATGCCTTCTTGCCGTTTAGCTACTCGTTGTCGGCGATCAAATGCCGACTATATCACCAAATCAAACGAAAAGTCAAAGGGTTTAGGGTTTCCTTAGAAGTTCTTTCCTCTCCTCTCTCTCTATCTCTGTTGAAATGAGCGCCAAACCATGCCCCCTTACCAAAAATATCACCCAAGGGTATTTCGGTCATTTCAACCATACTCCTATTTTTCCATTTTTTTAATAAAAAAATAAAAATTTCAAGGGGCAAAATAGACATTACATTGCTTCCGTCTATTTTACCAATAAGCCTACAAAACACAGGGGGTATTGGTAATAATTGATATAAGGGAGTGTTATTTATAATTTCACCTGAACTCAGGGGTGGTGGGAATGATTATCTCTAATATAAATATCAAATTCAAACAAGATCTAATAATTTATAAAATATTCTGAAATTCTGGATTTCAATTGTATTTTATTATGAATAATGACTAAGTAAAATATTACTGTCAATGACATCATACAATTAAATCCTCACAAAAACTAGAAACTTTTTAAAAAATATTTGTATTCTTTTTTTTTTTTTAAAATGAGTTTTACGAATTTATTGATTAAAATATCTACCAAAAGCTTTTGA
Organism: Petrea volubilis; assembly: GCA_026212405.1. Lineage (NCBI taxonomy): Eukaryota > Viridiplantae > Streptophyta > Magnoliopsida > Lamiales > Verbenaceae > Petrea > Petrea volubilis. The sequence continues at coordinate 10,910,729 of CM047872.1, read as the reverse complement.
AATATTTGAAAAAGTTTATAAATTCAGCTGAACACTTTGAAAAGGTTACATTGTATTTGTTCCAAATTTATATATAGAAGTTTCTATTAACATTATCCCCTCTAAATAAACTTAAAAAGGAAAGTTCCTAGTTAATATTTTCAAGAATAAAACTAAGTAAAAGTTCCTAGTTATTATTTTCAAGAATAAAACTAAGTATGATAATGTGCAATACTTAGTCTTTTTCGTCATTCATATAAAAAACAAAGTATCATATGAATTTATCCTTGGACAAATGGGATACATACTAAATATGTATATACGATTATAATTTTTTTCGTGTATTTTGATAAATTTATCATGAGTTTATTTGGTTGTTATGCATCGCAGTGCCTAATTATTTATGGGGTTAATTGATAAAATTTATGAATGCTAGTTTCGCATAGGCTCCGAAATGCGCACGCAATGAAAATATAAAAATTTAACACGAAACGATTCTGCAAAAACGCATCTCGTTGCTATTACGATGTTGATCTTATGCAAACTACAAACACATTTATTAAAGTTCAAATAAAATTAAACCTTCCTTCCGTTTGATTTTGATAACTCTAGTTTCTAGAGTTATTTTGGCTTTATATTGTGTAAATTTTAGCTCCATTTAATTTAAATTGCTAGTTTTTGCCCAACAAAATGTTATTTAGCTTGCCTAGTTGTTGTTTTCTTTGGCAGGACGAGTTTTGGAGACAAAACAATTGAAAAATGGGCAAACAAACAGTGAGCTAGCCGCCTAGGCGGAAAAATGTCCCGCGTAGGCGGCAATGAAGAAAATGCAAATCAAGTTCCCGTGAGCTAGCCGCCTAGGCGGCAAAATGTCCCGCCTAGGCGGCACTGGAGAGTCGAATTCTAGTAGGCTAGCCGCCTAGGCGGCAAAATATCCCGCCTAGGCGGCATTGAAGTGAAAATTTCCAGCGAGCTGGCCGCCTAGGCGGCACTATTCCAGCCTAGGCGGGGGCGCACTTTTGAAAACTAGGTTTCCGAACTTTTGAGCGTTTTTCTGACTTTATAAAAGGGGAAAGGGGGCAAAAACAGAGCAGCTGGACCTGGAGAAAAACAGAGGAGAAGAGAAGAGACTTGTGGGAGCAAGAGAAGAGAAGAAAGAGAAAAAGACGAAGATTTACATCATCATCAAGAGTTTTTCTTTCATCTCTTCCTTGTTTTATGTTTATGTTCTTCATACTTTTTGCCATGGATTCTTGTAGTATGATGAACTAGATTTCTTTTCTAGGTCTTTAATGGAACCTCGTATGGATTTTTATTGAATTTCTATGAATCTCTATTAAGTACTTTGCATATCAATTGTTTTGTTTTGGTCTTAATGCGTTCTAGTGATTGGCCACCATTAGAATTGATTCGTTAACCTTGATTGAGCTTGAGAGAGGATTTCATGGTTTAGAAATGAACAAAGCAACCTAAGTTTGTATTCTTTGGGAATATAATTCGTAGGGAGGACGAGAGTACCAACCTACATTAGGTAGTCACTCGAAATTGGTTCTTAATGCTATTATCTAGGTTCGATTCTCATAGAGATAGAGAGGATTAATCTAGTTAATAAGGTTTATGCTATATCGAGAGAGTAGTTTAGATAAAATCGAATTTCGGATTATTGAGCATGCTTTGTTACTTGATAGAGAGGATTAGGAGAATTGCTTAAAAGACATACAAGGGGAAGTTAAAGACCTAGGTTATTTTCTCTTGGTATTTCCTAGTTTATTACTTTCGTAACTTGTTTACTTGTTCTTAATTTCACAAATCTGTCAGTTTTACTTTCAATTGCTCGAATTAAGAAGTCAAAAATTGTGTAAAGAAGATTAGGAAATTGCTTAGAAATTAGTCCTCGTGGGATCGATATTTTTATACTACTTGTGCGATACGTATGCTTGCGTGTGCTCGTTACAAACGTCAACAAGTTTTTGGCGCCGTTGCCGGGGACTAATATTGCTAAGTGTCTTGTTTTCTCTTTGCATTTTTTTTTTTGTTTTTCTTAATTCCTTTATTTTTGCTATTAGGTACTTCAGTTTATGCGTAGTCGAGGTCCACCAAGGTACGCATATAACCCGGAGATTGAAAAATTCTGTCGGGACAATAGGAGTTTGACCAAGGCACGCAAGGAATTAGAGTCGTCGGAGTCATCAACAATGAACGAAAACAACAGGCAGCCGAATGAAGAAGTCAATCCTCAAGAGGGTGGCACTATTCGAGCTAATCAAGGGAATCGTCAAGTTGATGGAGCAGCCAACGGTATCAATGAGGCACCAAGAAAGATCATCGACTATATGATGCCTAGTGTTGACAATATTGGATTCAGTATTGTTCGACCACCACTAGGAGCCGTTAACTTTCATGTGGACACTGCCACGAATCAAGCTCTGAGAGAAATCAGGTTTCATGGGTTGCCAGCAGAGGACCCGAACACACACATTAGGAACTTTCTTGAGATCGTGGACAATTTTTCTGCCACCGGAATGACACCAGAAGAGATCAGGTTGCGACTGTTCAGCAGAACCTTAGATGGGCGGGCAAAAGAATGGTTGGACTCCCTTCCACGTAACTCCATTACTACCTGGAATCAGCTAGTTACAAAATTTCTCAGTAAGTTTTTCCCTCCAGCCAAGACTGAGAAATTCACATAGGAGATTTATAATTTCAAGCAGTTCGATGATGAGTCTCTCTTTGATGCTTATGAGAGATTCAAAGGGCTGCTTCGGAGATGTCCGCACCATGGGTTATCTGAGGCTACACAAGTTCGGCATTTTTATTATGGGTTGACATTGAGATGGGCCACTCAATTGGACTCCACCGCCAAAGGTCAGCTATTGTATTAGTCACCTGAGGAAGCATTTGAATTGTTAGAGGAGCTGACCTCTAATAATTTTAGAGCCCAAGAGAGGAATGGTTCCGCTCGCACTGCAGGTGTTCACCAGGTCGATCCTGCAACAGTAGTAGCAGCTCAAATTGCAACAGGTTTTGAAGCCTTACTGAGAAAGTTAGACAACAAGCTCGACAACCTCTCTATTAGCCAGGGTCAGCAAATGCAAAAGGTGCAACATATTGCGAGTTCTTGTGAACAGTGCGGAGAAGGCCACCAGAGTGATCACTGCCCGTTCCTACTTAGAGATCCACATGAAACGGAGGCAATTAACTATGTGGGCAATCAAAACAGGAATCAAAACAATCCATACTCCAATACATACAACCCAGGGTGGAGGAACAACCCTAACTTCTCGTGGAGCAACAATCAAGGTGTTTCTTCATCTAGACCATCTGCACCACCAGGTTTTCAACAGAATTTCCAGCAGAGGTCTCAACCAGTTGAAAATAGGAGTTCCACCGAAGAGAGGCTGCAACAATTCATGCAACAAACAGAAGCAAGGATGCAGAGCTATGAAGCCTCTATGAGAATGCTGGAGAAAAGCATGGGTCAAATAGCTAATGCTTTGAGCAACAGACCCCCGGGGGCTTTACCATCTGATACACAAGCCCCACACAAAGGTGGTGCGACAAGAGAGACGGCAAACGCCATTACTCTTAGAAGTGGTAAGGAAATAGAGGCTGCACCTAAGAAGCACAAAGAGGTACAGCTGCAAACATCAGCAGAAGAAGACCTTAAACGATCTACGCATAATGAAGTCTCCGAGTCGCAACAAGCTAAGGAAGAAGAACTGGAAAAATCGAAAATGGTATTGCCACCTCCTCCATTTCCTCAACAGCTTCAGAAAACTAAACTCGACAAACAGTTCCAACGGTTTTTGGATATTTTCAAGAAGTTATCTATAAACATCCCATTTGCGGAAGCCTTGGAACAGATGCCCAGTTATGTGAAGTTCATAAAGGAGATTTTGTTGAAAAAGCGGCTTTTGGGCGAGTGTGAGACTGTAGCATTGACAGAAGAATGTAGTGCCATTATTCAGAACAAGCTTCCACCAAAACTGAAGGATCCAGGTAGTTTCACAATTCCATGCTCTATGGGAGGTAAATATGTGGGGCAAGCGTTATGCGATTTGGGGGCGAGCGTTAATTTGATGCCCATGTCAATTTATAAGAAGCTTGAGTTGGGTGAGATTGTGCCTACTTCTGTTACATTATTGTTAGCGGATAGGAGCTTGGCTTATCCGGCGGGCATAGTTGAAGATGTTCTAGTGAAGGTTGGCAAATTTATCTTTCCGGCGGATTTTATTGTGCTCGAGATGGAGGAAGACAGGAATACACCATTGATTGTAGGGAGACCCTTTTTAGCAACAGGCAGAACTTTAATAGATGTGCAAAAAGGCGAGCTAACTATGAGGGTTGGTGATGAAGAGGCAAAGTTCAGCATTTTTGACACACTAAAACACCCTACTGAACGTGAATGTTTCTCTATTGGTGTTCTTGATACGATAGCACCGCCTCCCATACATGGAGCCAAACTTATTAATGAGCTTGAGGGTGCATTGATTGGTAAGCTCGAAGAAACAAACAGGGCTATGGAAGAATGCATCAAGGTCCCTGATTCTCTACGAATTTTGGGAAAGAAGCAATCTAACAGGACCTTTGATCCTGGTCGTGTGGAAATTGAAAACAAGAAAGGTGAAAGGTTCCAGGTGAATGGCAAATGGGTGAAGCACTACTGCAGGGGTGACTTAGTTCATGAATTTGCTCTAATCAATTTGGAAGACCCGCCATAAAGCACCGCAACGTCTAGCCAAAGACGATAAAGAACGGCGCTACTTGGGAGGCAACCCAAGCTTTTTATCCATTTCTTTTATTTATCTAGTTGTTTATTTTGATTTTTGAGCAGTTAGTATTTTATTTTATTTTATTTTATTTTATCTTCAGACTTCAGTCCCACTTAAGCGACATGGAGCTCCAATCACAGACTGCTATATGGCGGACACTTCAGAGTTCCTAAGGCTACCTCCTGTAACATTTGGACCTCCACAAACACTATTGCCCCCGGACAATAATCATAGCGACAATATGGCGAGTTAGCTCCAGTCCAGGGATGTTTTCTTTTCTCTCTCGTTCATTTTTTCCTATGTGTTTCGGCTTTGTGTTTAGAGTTATTTTGTTTTTCTCCCATTGAGGACAATGGTTAAATTAAGTTTGGGGGTGCAGAGTAATTTCTTTTCAAGTTTAGTAAGTGTCTTTTAGAGTTTAGCGTAATGTTGCGAGTGGTTTTGCTGCTGTTTTGTAATGGCTGTGGTTCGATGATTGCACATGCAAATCTTTTTTAGGATAGCGGATTTATCTGTCTTTTGGGTATGCTTTTTTTTTTTTTTTTTTTTCATTGTTGCACTTGCCTTGGTTGAGTTAGGTGACTTTAGTGAAAGATTATGCTTACACTCGTGTGAAATGTGAGTTATCCGTTCTTTTCCCCCCTTTCGAGAGTGCTTTGCTTGTAGATCAGAGGGCCCGATAGCATTGAGGTTAAATTTGTGGGAAGAAGGTACTGGGAAATGTTTTTATTCGAATTATTCTCTCTTTAAAAAAAAAAGAAAGAAAAAGAGAGAGATAGAAAAAAAAAAAAAAAGAAAGAGAAGAAAAAAAAAATTGCATGGCATGTTTTTGTCAGTTTACTTACTTTTGAAGTGTATAGAATTGCAACTCCCTTTGAGCCTTTCGAGCAAAATCCAATACGTGCCTGGGATGACCTTAGCCTAAGTAAAGCATTTGAAATTCTTTTATTCCCTTTCTTTCATTTAACTCACTGATTAACTAATTTTCTGGGTGTAATTTGATCTGAGTTTTACCTCTCATTCAAGGCCTCACACACACACAATAAAGGTATACCTCAAAGTGGATTTATTTGGCTAACTTTAAATTTTTTTTAATAGAGCAATATATGAGAACCTCATACAGCTATGGTTGATTAATTATTTTGTTTGTCAATCCCTTTGTCAGTTAGGCGTTTCTTTTGCTAGGGACTAGCAAAAACTTAAGTTTGGGGGTGTGATAACTCTAGTTTCTAGAGTTATTTTGACTTTATATTGTGTAAATTTTAGCTCCATTTAATTTAAATTGCTAGTTTTTGGCCAATAAAATGTTATTTAGCTTGCCTAGTTGTTGCTTTCTTTGGCAGGACGAGTTTTGGAGACAAAACAATTGAAAAAGGGGCAAACAAACAGTGAGCTAGCCGCCTAGGCGGAAAAATGTCCCGCCTAGGCGGCAATGAAGAAAATCCAAATCAAGTTCCCGTGAGCTAGCCGCCTAGGCGGCAAAATGTCTAGCCTAGGCGGCACTGGAGAGTCGAATTCCAGTAGGCTAGCCGCCTAGGCGGCAAAATATCCCGCCAAGGTGGCATTGAAGTGAAAATTTCCAGCGAGCTGGCCGCCTAGGCGGCACTATTGAGCGCACTTTTGAAAACTAGGTTTCCGGACTTTTGAGCGTTTTTCTGACTTTATAAAAGGGGAAAGGGGGCAAAAACAGAGCAGCTGGACCTGGAGAAAAACAGAGGAGAAGAGAAGAGACTTGTGGGAGCAAGAGAAGAGAAGAAAGAGAAAAAGACGAAGATTTACATCATCATCAAGAGTTTTTCTTTCATCTCTTCCTTGTTTTATGTTTATGTTCTTCATACTTTTTGCCATGGATTCTTGTAGTATGATGAACTAGATTTCTTTTCTAGGTCTTTAATGGAACCTCGTATGGATTTTTATTGAATTTCTATGAATCTCTATTAAGTACTTTGCATATCAATTGTTTTGTTTTGGTCTTAATGCGTTCTAGTGATTGGCCACCATTAGAATTGATTCGTTAACCTTGATTGAGCTTGAGAGAGGATTTCATGGTTTAGAAATGAACAAAGCAACCTAAGTTTGTATTCTTTGGGAATATAATTCGTAGGGAGGACGAGAGTACCAACCTACATTAGGTAGTCACTCGAAATTGGTTCTTAATGCTATTATCTAGGTTCGATTCTCATAGAGATAGAGAGGATTAATCTAGTTAATAAGGTTTATGCTATATCGAGAGAGTAGTTTAGATAAAATCGAATTTCGGATTATTGAGCATGCTTTGTTACTTGATAGAGAGGATTAGGAGAATTGCTTAAAAGACATACAAGGGGAAGTTAAAGACCTAGGTTATTTTCTCTTGGTATTTCCTAGTTTATTACTTTCGTAACTTGTTTACTTGTTCTTAATTTAACAAATCTCTCAATTTTACTTTCAATTGCTCTAATTAAGAAGTCAAAAATTGTGTAAAGAAGATTAGGAAATTGCTTAGAAATTAGTCCTCGTGGGATCGATATTTTTATACTACTTGTGCGATACGTATGCTTGCGTGTGCTCGTTACAAACGTCAACAGATTTAAAGAATTATTGTATTCAAATACGAATCATCATTGAGTTCCCGTCTTGATATCGATCATCCGAACTGCATCCACGAACTTAATCCTCATCAACCAGAACATATCCACGTGAATAGGAGCTCAAGCGTTCTCCCTCTAAAGATAGTCCACACGAACGGATCTCTTCAGTTTCTCGATTTTATGTTCGAATCAAAAATAAAACCATATAGATGCATACGAAACTATGTTTATTTTAATTTTTAGAATAATTTCTAAACTCTGTCAGGAATAAATTAAGAATGGTGAATATTATTATAAATGCATCTTAATTCTATGATCATGAATTGATAAAAAACATGATGCATAACGGAAGCCAAAAGGGGAGACAAAATTCCCACTTAAGGCAGCCTTTCTGGTAATGAAGGTCCGCGGTCAAATCACAAGAAAAGGGATGTTGATGACTGTCATCATATGGCTCTCTTTAATAAAAGAATTAGAGATGTGTGTATATGATTTTACAATTCTCTTGCTTTTGAATCTCAATTAGGGGTGTTCATTCGGTTTTAACCAAACTGAACCAGTCGGTTATTTGGTCATTGAACCAAAAATTGAACCGAATGACCATCGGTTCGGTTCAGTTATAACCGAATCGGTTCGGTTCAGTTTGGCTGGTTTTCGGTTAAAATCGAAAACTGACATTCATTTTTTTTAAAAAAAAATGTGTTCTGAACCATCTTTAGTTTGCCCCCTGAGCCTGAACAGACTTTGAAAATTACAAAAACCTCCTGCTCAAAATGCCGCAGCTCTGTTTGTGCCCAAAAAGCGTCTTTAACATAGTTCAAAAATTACAAATACCCACCTTAGCAGCTGTGAAAAATAATATAACTCCCCTGCAACAAAAGCAGCCCTTATAAGTTATACCGACTCCACCACAACAAAGAAGTCCCAAATAAACAAGCTCTAAACATCCCACAATTTATACCTAAAACCAGCCACTAAAATCCAAACTTCAATGTTCAACTTCAATCTGTAAACACAAGTCTCCAACTCTCCATCTTCAATCAATTTCAATATTCTAAAATTCAAGATAATTCGACCATTTAAAAATCTTCAAATTTGTAACTCCACCAATCTAGCTCTTTGGTTGACTCACAATCTCATATATGTCTATCATTGTCCTACAAATAGTCATGTTTAAATTTTAATAGTAAAATAACAAGACAAAGGTAAATAGAAAATGTAAAAAATAAAATAAAACAAAATAAAATTTATCGAAATATAATTATGCCATCACCTTTCACAAGCCGATAACTACCGACTCAACTCCAACACTTGAAACCGCTTCTATAGAAAATGCACGCATCAAATTATTAAAAAACCTCTAAATGAACAACCGGCATCATTTAAAAGTAATCAAATTTATATGCCTACCTTCAACTTTTTCTATTTGCCCATATTCTTCCTCAACCGATGGCTGTAGAGGTCCGTTGCGAAACCAATCTTGAGCACAAATGAGTGCTTGGGACATCCTTGGAGTCAACAAGGCTCTAAAATCATCTATGATATGCCCAGACATATTAAATGTTGACTCTGAAGCAACAGTAGATATAGGCATAGCAAACAAATCACAAGCTAATCTTGCTAAAATAGGAAATATGTGGACATTCATCTTCCACCATCCAAGAACATCAAAATCGAGGACATCTTTCTCTTTCTTTTCACTCAAATACGTATCCAACTCCAATTCACTCTCAAAATCTCCATCCTCATCTAAGCATTGCTTACGATATGCTGCCATTCTTTGAGCCCTCACCTCCAACCTCTCACTACTACTATCAGAGACATATACACAACTATCAACAGTTTTAGATTCCTATGTTACGGGCCCATACAATTTCTTATACTCTTCAAATATTTCTCCAAGAGCTTCAGTGGCTTGAGTGCACATGTGCACCCTTGATGTACCCGGATGCATTTGCTTAAGAGTAAATTTGGCATACCTTAATTTATGCCTTAGATCAAGAGCCACACCAACAAACAATAACATGTTCATCTTCGAAGGATCTCCCCAATTCTTATCACACTTCACTTTCATTTTCTTTGCAAGATCAGCCAATTGCTTATTACTACCCCCTGCCATCGCTTAATCAAAGCATCAACATCACTTATTTTATCCATAAACACGTTAGATGTCACACATTTTGAAACAGAAATGTAGACAGTCAACTCATAAAATCTTTCAAACATTTAACCAACCTTTCAATCACAATCTAATCACTAGCTCTAGGAAGTCCTATCCTACCATAACAACCATCTTCAGCAAAATCATCGCGGAACTCTTTTTTACATATTTCATAATGATCAAACACGCCTCGAAACATAAAAGTAGTCTCCAGCATAAAATAACATGAGTTCCAATGTGTAGGACAGTCCAGACTCAACAAGTTTTTAGATGGTACTTGTTCCTCGCAAGCATACTGCTTAAATTTCCTCCATCTAGCCAATGACTGCCTCAAGTATCTCACCACGGTTCGAACTTTCTCAATAGAACTACCAACTTCTGTCAATCCATCTTTAATAACAAGATTAATAATATGAGCAACGCATCTCCTATGTAAATATTTCCCCTCACAAGATTGCTTTCTTCCACATCAAAAACCTTCTTCTCAAATATGCAACAATGGTATCATTTGAAAATGCATTATCAACTGTAATGGTAAATATATTCTCTATCCCCCAATCAAGCAAACATTTTTCAATCAACAAACCAACATTTTCGCTTTTATGGCTAGCACATGGAGCAAAATTCAAAACTAACTTAATCAACTTCAATTGATCATCAATACAATGGGCAATCAAGCACATATAATTAATTTTCTAATTTGAAGCCCATAGATCAGTGGAAAGAGACACTTGCACCCTAGATTTTTTAAAGAACTCCTTTAATAAGCTCTTCTCATTGTAGTACAATTTGCAAAAATCTTGAGCAACCGTAATTCTAAATAGAACAACAAATTGAGGACATACAACAGACACAAACTTCCTAAAACCTTCACATTCAACAAATCTAAATGGTAACTCATCGATTATAACCATTTTCGCAAGAGCTTCCCTCGATGCTTCTTGATCAAAGTTGTCAGGGGCACTTACGTGAGAAGATATATATCTTAAATCTACACTTTGAGTGTAACTATCAATAATATAGTTCTCGGGCTTATTATCAGGGTTTTTTTCACAAGTTCTCATGTGATTACTCAACCCCTCAATTCCATTTTTATGAGAATCACATGCATAATCTTTATGACAATGCTTGCATTCAACCCTTTTTCTACCTTTCTTGTCTGTAAATTTTGTGAAATGTTTCCATACCTCGGACCTTTTTTTTGTCATCTTCACTTGACTCAACATATGATTGTTTTCTCTTCTTTTTACTTGGGGTACGTCCGGTAGGCTATTTGTCTTTAGATCCCAACAATTCATTCTTTTCGTTTTGATTCTTGTCCAAGTCCAACTTCTCATTCTCCGGAATATTTTCCATCTTCTAAACACAATAAAAAAAAAAGTTTCAATCAATAATTTAAGTTACCAAACAACTTTGCCAATTAATATTTTTCCATATTCAAAACACAATCCTAATTCAACATTAATCCAAAACTCTACAAATTGCAAGTTACCAAATAACTTACCAGATAAAATCCAACACTTTGCAAATTTATTAATCAAGTCTATTAACCAAACTTCTTAATAAGAACTCAACTATTAAGTTTTAACATTAATTTCTTTTTGCACACCAAATGTTTGTATAAATGCCACAAAGAGGTGTTGAATAATAATTTAACAATAATTCAATAGATAGTACGTTAGGTCATTAGCAACACTTAATACCATCATCAATCCATAATATCCATCACATTATAACAATCTAATAACATAATATTCAAATCCCATGAAAGCATTTCTATTTCTATAAAATTAAGCTAAAAAAAAACAGTTGATAAAAACATGTTGCCTTGCTGCTGCCATGCGTGCTGCCTGCTGGTCGGAGATCGGAGGTCGGAGACGGAGAGAGCGAGATGAGAGGTAGAGAGATTCGAGAGATGGAGAGAGAGTGAAGAAGAGGTTTTTCAATTTTCTATTCTGCTGTACAACTTGCACTTCTGGTTCGGTTCGGTTTAACAGAACCGCAATCGAACCGGCTGCCTCTTTTTCTATTTTCAGTTTCCCTCAATTAAAACTGGGAGAAAAACTAAACCAAGCCAAATTTGTTCTGTTTTTGCCTTAGATAACCGAAAATCGAACCGAACTTGGTTGGTTCGGTTTGGTCGATTTTCAGATATTTTGAACACCTCTAATCTCAATTGTAGCCGTGCATCTATCTACCTATCACCATGTGTGTGTGTGTGTGTGTATGTTATCTTCTATATTTTTATAGGGGTTAATTGTGTTAAGCACCCCAACTTTTGGGGTGTTTTACACTGTGACAACCAACCTTTGTAAATGTGCACTTTGCCACCCAAACTTTATTATTTATGTGCCGGTCGTACTTTCTATACTATTTTGATAGAATATTCCTTAATATTCCCAAGAATATGCCCGAATATTCCAAAAAGATTCTACCAAAATAGTAAAAAAGTACCATCGACGTACAAATAATAAAGTTGGGTGTCAAAGTGCAAAACATTCCAAGGGTTGGGGTGCTTAATGCAATATACCCTTTTTATAGATATGATATATATCCATCTATATATATATCATATATATGTATAGGTATTTATGATATATATTATATATATCTATATATATATCAAAAAAATTTCTAATCTATTTCAAACTATTTGAAGATAGATATATAGACCCCCACTTGGTTTCTACTTTTGATTATGATAAGAATTATATTCTTATAGTAATCTTACATTGATTAAATTTTTATTTAGTTGACTTAGTCAATTAATTCTAAACTAATTGATTTCTCCATCAATTTTCAAAAAATTGATTTTATCCACCAAATTAATTAATGGGCTTAAGTCTTGAGGCCCGATTAAATTATCTCTTTAATTTTATTCAACTAAATTAACTATTTAATTTAATTGAGCTCATCAATTAATTTGATTAATACTACTAATTAATTAATATTTAATTAATTAATGGATTGGGCACTCGAGCTAAATTAAATTAACTATTTAATTGAACTTAATTAAATCAACTCCTTGATTCAATTAAATCCATCAATTAGTTAATTTACATAATCAATCGAATATATTCCATCTCAATCGATTAAATCAATACTTTGATTTAATCCAATTAAATGTTACATATACGTTTAGGAGTTTATCCATTCATTTGTGTGTGACCCATGAGATTCACCAATCGATTAGAAATGGACTTGCAACTCGCTTGGATATTTTAGATAAAAAATTCACCAATCAATCACTTAAACTTATTTAATTAATCACTTTTGAATTAGAACTTTTTCTAATCCAATAGTACCCATCTATCGTGGTCAGTGTCGAACAACAAGCCCGCAATGCTTTGTGAAGTATAATGCGTGAACCTGTTTGCTTACGATTACCATGTAAATACATTCCCTTCGTTATCTAATCTCTGTGATTGAGGTTTAGGATATGGGATTTATTAAAAGTTCTTTTAACCTCAATTCTATGATTCTTATTTATAATTAGTCTTTTCGACAATTGATCTAGAAAACTCATTTCTAATCATTGTATCTACCGTGGCCACGGGTTTCAGTAGGCTAGTTAAAATAGAACACATAGCTAGGATATTCACTCATTCTACAAGGTGGGTAAATAGATTCTTTATCGACTCTCACAAACTTTCATACATGGGAGATTTATACCCAACATATAAAGGCGCCTTAGGAGCCGCCATGGGGTTAGTACCTATATCAAAGTATAAATGCACATGTACAAGATTACTATAGAGCCTCAAGTCTATGCATGAATTAATGCACACCATATATATGCTGAGAAACAATCCTAATTCGATGTGCAACTAGAGCTCCCATTTAGGTGCTTCTCAGTGGGATTTTCAGTGAACTTATTCTCTAATAAGCACATACTTATGCATATGAATGCCTCTATATTTCATGTCTATGAAATAAGACATCCTATCATTTGAGATATGTCATAAGTACAAGTTTTAATCCAAATTATGTTAATGCCCCTGGTATTTCACAACTAGAAAAATGACGATTTGCGTCAGAATTTGCGATCATTTTTTGCTGAAAATCGATCGCAAAGCGCTTTTGCCACCGCATTTACGATTGACTAGAGTCAGTAGCAAAAACCCGACTGGAAAAATTTGATACCAATTTTGTGACTGAAATGGCCGAGTTGCAAAAGATGTTGACGTGGAGCATGGGTCACTACAAGAAAAAAAAAGTTATTTTCGTCATAATCGAACAAAAACAAGTAATTTCAGAGGAATGAATCTTTCAGATAAACCTTCGTAGCTTTTCAATTTTCGGAGGAATTTTTTTTTAAAATTAAATAAATTTTCAGCAGATTATTCCGTTGAGATTTTTTTTCATATTTTTAAAAATGAAGTTCCAATTAATTGCCCAGCCTAGGAGTCGAACCTACAGCCTCGACCTAGCTCTCACGCACATGTATGTACGCGCTTGAAATTGCCAAAATTTTGCGTCCGCTGGGAATTGAACCTCAACCTCTTGGTTGGCAACCAACCCTCTTGCTGTTGAGCTATCTTCACTTTGTTATCACAATATATAACATTATATATATATATAGCAAACAAAAATTCAAATAATAATAATAAAAAATAAAATAATAATATTAATGATCATAATAATAATAGTTCAAATAATAATTTTTATATTTAATGAACAATTTATATATATATATAATACATAATATTATATATATAGCATACAAAAATTCAATTAATTATAATTAAAAAACATAATAATAATTTTATAATAATAATTCAAATAGAAATCCAAAATTTTAAATTTTAATATATTTTTTAAGTATACAATAATTATTTTTTTATTTTGTTATTTAAAAATTATTATTTTTTCAATTTTTTGAAGGAATTTTCAGCCGAAAATCAACTGAATATTTTAAAACTATTATTTTTTATTTTTTTAAAATTTTTGATGGAATGTTTTTGCCGAAATTCCGTTGAAAATTTTAAAATTATTATTATTTTAGTTTTTTTAAATTTTCGGCTGAATTTTCTGCCGAAAATCAGCCTAAAATTTTAATAATTATTATTTTTTATTTTTTAAAAAATTTCGACTGAAAATCAGTTGAAATTTTAATAAATATTATTTTTTTATTTTTCGGAGGAATTTTCAGTCAAAATTTCATTGAAAATTTTAAATTTTATTATTATTATTTTTTTTGAATTTCCACTGAAATTTCGACGAAAATAGCATTTTTTGTTGTATTGGGTTATGATGTTTGCGACCAATTGCGCCCGTCGCAAATTTCGTTACTCAAAATAATAATAAAAAAAATTAAAAAAAAAATTAAGGGATGTCACATACCGCCCCCACCACCCACTGGAACCCAAACCCGCCATAGCCACCACCACCCCCACGCGTACGCACACGCCTATGCCGCTGAAATAAATCATGTTCTTCGCGCCCAACAAGATTTGAACCCTTGACATTGGGGTTGTAAGATGGACCACATAACCATTGCACTACATGAATTTTTTGTATAAAATTGTTTTTTTAACTCAATATATATTTATACTATATTTTGAATTTAAATTATTTAAATAAATTTCATCAACTTTACCAATTTGTTTAATTTATTAATTTTATTAATTTTTATAATTTAATATCGAATTATTTTTTTTAAATTAAAAATATGTACCTTTGACTTTATCAAAATTAATACCTTAAAAATATTTATTTAAACAATTAGAAATACTAATTTTATTTCCCTATTAGGTAAAATGAATAATAACACTCAATCAATTTAAATACATAAGTCAAATATTTGAATTTATTTTATTGAAATTAGTTATTTGTTCTCCGAATAGCTAATCAAATTAGTGATTTTTCATTAAATATATAAATCAAATATTTGTTTTTAAAACGTATATATAAATGAACACTATATACATATATATATATATATATACACACATACATTTAATCAAACTTTATATTAATATCAGTAGGCATCTGAAAGTATACATTCTACGATGTACAAATTTTATTAGTAAATTCTACTATGTATTGGATTTACTAAGTATGTCACTGAATAATTCCCTTGGTCTATCAATACAATGTTGTCTTTTTTTTCATATTTTCTCTCTTTCTCTCTCTCCTATTTTTTCTCTATTCCAATTCAACGTTGGTTTTTTTTTTTTTTTTCATTTTACATTCTCAATATATTCTCTTGCTTTTATCTCATATCACACTATTTAATATTTTAGTTCCCATATTCAATTATTTTTCTATTAATCATATAATTTTGTCTTATTCTAAATAAATTACTTTACTTTCCACTTGTAATAAAATTAAGGGAAAAAAAATTATTTACCATCCGAAGTATACGAATTTTTACAATTTGCCATATAAACTTTTTTTTTTACTGATTGCCACCCAAACTTCATTTTTTTTACAAAATACCATCCAAGCGAATATTCCGATGGAATATTCCATCGGGATTTTATCACATGACGAGTGTTTTAAGGGCATAATGGTCTTTTAAAATTCCCCCTAAAAAAAAATTGAATTGTGAGTGATGGGATTTGAACCTTGGTTCGTTGAAGAGCACTTAACCACTCCACCAATTGAGCTAACTTGACAAATTATGACAGAATATTATTTTTTGGCCAATAGCAAATAATTTTTCTAACTGAGCTAACCACTCTACATAATTTTTCTATCTCATTTCTTTTACCCCCGTTTGGTTCTAGGATTTTGGTAAGGAAAATAGAATGAAAATTTTTTTCTTTGCTTCAAATGATAGTACTTTAGGCTTTCATTTTTTATCATTTCCATTTTCCTCCTACTTTTCCTCACCAAAATCCTTGTTCCAAACATAGCCTTAAGCAAATAGCAAGAATATTTGAAATAAATGGGATAAGAAAAATTGTTCAAAAATTATTCTTTTAAAAAAATAATTTCTATCTCATTTCTTTTAAGAATTAATTAAATTAATAAGATTTATTTTTTTAAAAAATAATTTTCGTCTAGGTTCTTTTCATTTTTTTTTTGATGAAATTTCTCAAAATCAATCAAATTTCTTTAACCAAATTTTGTTTCAAAATTAATCGAATTAACAAGATCAAATTAATCTTTTAATAATATATCTCATTTTTCTAAAAACTTAATTAAATTAGCAAGATCAATTGTTTAAAAAATATTAATTTCATCCAGTTTTAGAAAAATAATCTATTTTTCATTAATCCCATTTATATTTAAAATTAATCAAATTAGCAAGCTTAGTATATATGGCTCAATTATAAGAATCTGTCATAATTTGTACAAGTTAGCTCAGTTGGTGGAGTGGTTAAGTGCCCTTTAATGAACCAAGGTTTGAATCCCATCACTCACAATTCAATTATTTTTTTAAGGGGAATTATTAAAAGACTATTATGCCCTTAAAACACTCACATGCTAGTCATGTGATAAAACTCGATGGAATATTCCACTGGAATATTCGCTTGGATGGTATTTTGTAAAAAAAGTGAAGTCTGGATGGCAATCGGTTACAAAAAAAGTTTATATGAAAAATTGTAAAAACTCGTATACTTCGGATGGTAAATAATTTTTTCCCCTAAAACTAAACAGTAAAAAGTATTCATATATCAAATTCAAAAAATTTATGTTGTAATTTATTAAAATTTAAATACATAATTAAATAATATATATATATATATATATATTGGAAGTTGTGCTTTATAAGTGCGTGATTAGGCTATGGTGTTTAGTCGAGGCGAGAGTTAGACTTTCTGTCTTTAAGATGAGATTGCCCGGCACTGGTGCTAACGAAACCGACAATCATCTTCCAAGATACAACGACTAACTTCTCGAAAAAAAAGCACCCCAATTCTCTAGAAACAACGAACTTAAAGGTGTTTAGAATTCACCGGAATGTTTAGAGAGTGAAATGCAGGAAGAGAGAAAGTGATTTCAGATTTGAGTGAATGAATGACAAGTATTGGGGGTTATTTATAACAACCGAAGAGTTGTGAATGAAATGCTGCAACTTTTGGGGTAGGCATCGGTTCAGCGATCTGACCAAATCGATTCGGGTGTGGTTCATGCTCGTTCGGCGTGCCCAGCCGTAAGCAATCCCTGGGTTTGAGTCCGTTCAGGAGCGGCTTGTCTTGGTCCGAGCCTCTGTGTCGTGCTCGAGTGCATGATTGGCTTGGTTCAATGCACCCTGATGGTTCGAGCCAATTAGGTTTGATCTAGCTCCAATTTCAACCCGATTTAGAATCCAATTCAATTAGGACCATATCCAAAAAGAATATTATTGAGACCGAACTGCCCGCCTCGCCACGCTGTGCCTAGCTGGCCGTCCGGACGGCTGTGGTAGCGCACACGCGTGTGGATTTGGTTCAAGCCTTCTAACCCATAGGTTCTCTTCCCGTTACACACTTGTAAACCCCTAAGGGGCCAACCCCTATTTGCAAGTAGTCATTTAAATACAAGACATTCTTGTATTACTTTTTCTATGTGGAACAACCACATTCCACAACTTAACACTCCATTTTTATCTTTCACCTAGCTATCTTGCGCATTTAATTTCTCATTCACCCTAAATTGATTTTGAGTAATTAAATACATTTTTCGTATCTACTCGCGATATGGATTCCGAATAATCAACTTGTTTTTCAAAACAATAAATGGAGTTTAATCAAATCATTGGCTAAAGTTGGTCACTTACCAACTTGTATAACCAATTTTTCCAACAATATCTATTCAATCATTATTTCATAGTATTAGACTGATGGATACTTTTAAATTTAAAACATTAGTTATACATATCAAAAAACAAATTTTTCAAAAAAAAAAAATTGAAAAAGACCAATGAAGTGGGATCTAAATTGGTGGGAGGCAAAAAAAATTTTAAAAAAATTAAAATAAAACTTTTACAACAAACAAAATTGGACGCAAAATGGTCAATGACACAAAAAGAACTTTGTGACTGAAAAAGTCGGTCACAAAAAGGACGATGAATTTTGCAATTGACAACGTCGCCGTAAATCTTGCTTACCACTTTGGCAACGGATAAGGTTCGTCGCAAAGTCGTGCCAAAATCTTTTCCACATGGTGCAAATTTGAGACCAAATTACTATTTTTGCAACCAAATTAATCCGTCGCAAATTTTTGCCCAAAAATTTGTCGTTTTTGCTAAATCCGTTGCAAAAGTGGTCGCAAAATTGCTTCGGTTGCAAATTTCCATCTCAAATTACAGTTTTTTCTAGTAGTGTTTGTTAGACTCTTCGACTTGGAGTGATTGAATGTCTCCATTTCTATGCAAGGCCAAGTCTCATAGCCTTGTGTGATCTGGGAGCTTTAACTATATATGTATAGATTATAGTTTACTATAGCTTATGCATTATGATGAGCGAGTCCAAAAAGTATAAACTGTCATTTATATTATTAATTTAGAAGACTTTGTTACGAAGATTTTTTAAAAGCATTGCTAGTTTCATTGGCTTACTGGACACTACTTTAACAATCTCCCACTTGCCCTAAAGCTAATGCCCATTGGTTTTGAAAGTCCATCTTCCAACGATGCTCTTTAACAGCCTCATACCTAAGGGAGTGATTTAGTGGGCCTGCCACGTTTTCTGCTAAGCGACTCTATCCACTCAAATGTCGCTTAAACCATCAATTTCTCAAATTAGATGGCCTCTTTATTCTAAATGCTTTTATAATATTTGTTGTTGAATCTTTGATGAAATCTTGACTTACACAGATGCCATCTCAAAGATGATGACGTGTTCGACAATTTTAGGAACTTTTACATCCAACTATTGGATAAAAGTTTTGCCATCCAAGACACTTTATATCAACATTTCATTTGTAGTAATGATCTCTACTTTAGCTGTCAAGTCTATCATGGTTTTTAGTTTGAAACTTTTCCAAGTAACCATGTCACTACCAAAGTAGAGCTCAAATTCTAGTTGTCCATATTCGATTTGGAGAAATACAATCGGAAGATCCCTAGAGTTTCAATTCTCCATTTTTGTCAAATTCAAGTTCTGTATCCTTAGTACTTTTCAAGTACTTTAGGATCACCATGGTTTGACTAAAATCAACTAATTACGATTAGAGCACACACTATTCTGGTTGAGTACAAAGAGTTGCATACTAAATGCTTTCCAAGATAGTAGTACTAGTTATGCGAGACATCCTGTATCTCTCCTTATTATAGTGCGAGCACGTTAATTTAGAGAGTTTAATCCCATGTCTTTGCAATTGGAATCTTCACTTAGATTTCCCCATACTAAATCTCATTAGTATTGAATACTATGCACATGGATTGAAAAATGCCAATATTCTCCCAGATCTATCTCTATAGACCTTCCAGAACTTCTATAGACCCGACACCAAGGGAATTGCCCATATCAAGATTCAAAAAAGAATCGATTTGATGTAGGTTATAATCTTTATAGGATTTCCAAAGTTATTAATCGAAAATACACCGCGAGGAATCAAAGGGCCTATTTGGATAAGCCTAAAATACGTGATTGTTGAGCCGTCCTTTTTATAATAAACATTTTTTGTTAGTCAAGTACTTCTGCATTTAGAGACAATATTTAAGAGCCCATTTAGATTGATCTTTTTAGAGAGGCGCGTATTTTTTAAAAAATAAAAAGCACTTTACGAAAAGAAATAAGTTTGGATAGACTTCTTTTTAAAAAGCAAGAGCCAAAGAAAGTCCCAAAGGGAAGTTATCCAAAATATTTTCAAATAAAATCATATTTTCTTTTTAAAAAAGTCCATCTACATGGGTTCAAAATGTGCTTTTGCACCCCTTTTCAATATTTGCACTATGCGAAAAATTAAAGCACTTCTAGATATTTGCATCCAACTTTTTATTTGAAAAAAATACAAAATTAACATATTCAAAAGCAAAATAATAGAGTTTAAAAATTAAAAACAAATAAATAAAACAAGAAAGTCTACTATGAAATGTAGAGCTCAACAAACACTTTTGTTCTAAATCTATACAAACGATTACATAATCTATAACAATCAACTGAGGATTATAGATTTGTAACTACCTCGTAAATAAAGAGTAATCTCATAACCTATAATTACAATGAGTGAGCTATGAATTAATATTCTTTACTATGAATGACACATCGTTTCTACACTGATAAAATGAATACGGTACACAAGATATTTCGTAATTTAAGCAGTTTGTTGAGCTGCATTTCCAGATTGACAAAAGGTTTTTCTAAAAATAGAAAAGATTTACAGAGTAATGTTTTGGCAATTGGTGGTGCAGATGTGCCGAGTCCCGGGACTGACGGGATTCATGTGATCTCTGAGAATGCGAGAGCCGTATGACTTGACGTGCTGATGACACTGCAAAAACACACACAACACGCACTCCTGCTGTCTGCTGCAAGGAAACCACTATTGTTTATATACACCAGAACACATGCAGGCCATGTATGTATGTATATATATATATATATATATATAAACCATAAGAACGAAATATTAATTAAGAATATATGTTTTTTTTTTATTTATTTCAAACGACATTAGGGACTGAATTAAAATTTTTGGTTTGAGTGGAGGGGCGATGTTAAATTTTCTATGATTCAGGGAGGATTGAAATTTATATTTTTTTATAAAAAATGCCCGTATGTTTTAGTTCGACATAAACTTAAAAGAAATGATCCCATTTTTGAGGAAAAAAAAAAAAGCAGAAATGAATAGTAACTCATCCTTACCAATGATGAGTTACTGTTCATCTGACAAAAAAATTATTATACCCGTTCTCAGCTTCAAATGGTAATTTTCAAGAAAAAAAAATGCAGAAATGAACAGTAACTCATAATTTCCAATGACGAGTTATTGTTCATCTAACAAAAAAATATATATTTGAACAGTGACTCGTCTTCGGTGTAGACGAATCACTGTTCACAAAATAAAAAAATAGTATTTAAACAATAACTCATGTTTGGTGTAAACGAGTTATGGTAAAATGATTACTGCATTCGACTCTAGGGTAGATTGAATTTTTTTTTTTAAAACTATATTATTTAAATAAAAATTTCCCCTTGCTTCGTCTTTGAATGACAGTGTATTTATACTAAGCGGTCATTTTTATTTGAATGATATGGTTAGATATATGCTTGGCATTGAATATATGCTAATCAAATATTTTGTGTGCCTCAATTATATTTATTTGCCTGATATCATTAGATTTATACTATTATATCTAGGCCAATGAACTATTTTTTTTTTCTTTTACAATGAAAAATGATTACAATACGATGATGATTATTCAGTATGAAATTTTAATATAGATATCTAACTCAAGAGTTGTGATAAAATAATCAAGACTATTGACTCTCTTTCTAATAAGTAAAAACGCTACATTGAGTAACGAAATAGGTATATTGTATATACAAATCTGTTACATAATCAAACATACTAAAATTAATTGCATGAATTTACGTGTCCTATCATTTATAAATTTTATATTTAACTATCTTACAAACTATATGATGGCCGGCTCCATAATTAACTAATGATCATTATTCATTTTATTTTTTCTAGACTCTAACAATGTTCTAATTTCCAGTAATTATGATTTGAACGCAATGTCTCTCATTTTTTAATTAGTGAAAAGTATTATTTTAATAAAAAAATTTATCAGTTTATATATATAATTAATGATGTACTATTAATTAAAAAATAATATAAGGATTGAATAAAGATAAAAAGATAAAGTCGGGATACATAATATGGAGAGTATAATTTGTTCCATTAACAGCAACAGCAAAGAGACATATATGAATAGACAAAAAAGAATTGTCATTCCCGCACTCTGTCACACTTTTACCTTGCTCAACCATGCAATGATGCTCCACTCTGTCCAATTCTTACATGGTGAAATGCTGTGGTTCGTATTGTGCTTGCACCTTTGCAAAGGGTTAGTTTTGTCGGGATGTTTTCCAACGTACACAACATATTTGTTCTATCATCGCCTAAACAATTATATAACTATTACTAATGGAAAATGATAATTGTCGAATCTATAAAAAATAAATCTTACTATTTTATATATAAAGTTAATTATAAATACAGTGAGTAGAGTCGATTTCATTGAAAATTAATTAGTACTAACTTCCATAGATTCTATACATTAGACATATTTGCTTAATCTCGATAACTAGCCAGGCTAGTCATTGATTTGAATGAATAAGTCGAGATGATTAAGTTTATGGTGGAGTAACCACAATTATTAGTGTCAAATAGGCAGGTTGAATTGGATTTTATTGAATTGGATGGAAAATGGATCAGGTTTTGAACAAATTCTAGAAAAGGGGCAGTAAATAGGTGGGATTGATAATGAGTTTGATTCGGATGGGTGCGAATCTTTAACGGTTTCGAATATATATATATTCATTAATATAATTGTGTACAATTTTTTAGGGGAAATCTTGTACATTTTTCAACTCTTTGTTTGTTATTTGATATATTCTTTGATTTGCATAAACAATTTATCACTTATTTTTCAAACTTATGAAGTATTATCAAATTTATATATATATATATATATATATATATTATGTGTTAGGAACTATGTATGAACCACATAAACTCATCTACAATCCGTTTGGATCCATCTAAAACCTAAAATATTTTAAAATTCGCTAAAGCCAACCCACGTCAACTCATTTATAAAATTTTAAAATGAACCCAATGCAAAATTAATTGGATTGGGTTGAACTAGGGTGTCACAAAATGGATTTAGACTCATGCATCCAACCCAAAATACACAAATACAACTGCTTAGTGTAGGGCTGTCAATGGAAGCGGATTTTAATCCGAATCTAATCTAAGTCTACTCCGCAATTTAACATATTTGACCGATTAAAATATTCGATGGATCATATTTGATTATAAAGATCCATAATTTGAAATAAATGGATATGGTATGAAATCAAACAACCTGATTCATTAAAGATTCGAATCCAAATTTCAATGATACTTTTTATTAAAGTAATAATCTTATGTATATAATGTTAATAAAGAAACTAAAATAGAATGCAATATATAAACTAAATAATTAATAATACACTATTTTTTCAAAGTAATATTTTTAATGAATATAGTATAATTTTTATGCATATTCCAAAATAATTTTATACTTAATTAAAATTTTATTTTTTACTTAAGAAATAATATTTTTTATTTGTTATTTGATTTTAAAGTTTTAATTTTTTCAATTGTTAATTCGATTGGATTTTTTTTTAATCAAATTTCGCATTATTTATCGAATTCAGACTCAATAGTGTTGAATGTAAATTCTATATAGGATTTGAGTATTGAGAAAACTTATAGGATTCAGATTCGAATTTTTCAAATTCGCTCTAAATCCGACCCATTGATTGCCCTAGTTTAGTGAACCATTAAAGAAAAATATAATAATATAATAAATAAAATGCTGAAATTGTAATATAGCTATACTCTTTATAAAGCTGCAGAGATTTTAATAACTATTTGGTGTCGCTGATGTCCATGAACTCTTGGTGTCTTTTGAGTCTTAGCGATTTGATGTTGCATCAATTCACTCCTACTTCTTTTCTCTCTCTCTTTATTAGTGTGTTTTTACTTTATTTTTACTTCGCTCTTCTCTATCGCTTCATTTTATTTTTATTTTTATTTATTATTTTATTTACTTGTCATGAATTTATTAAATATATGAAAACATTTAAAATATATATCTCATATAGAAAATTTAATATATTTAATACAAAAAATGTAATGTATATTTAATTTCACACTATTAAAATTTAAATTTATAATTAAATTATATATAATTTTTATTTTACACACAAAATGAATGTGCCTAATTCATTAATTATATATTATCTAATGATTTGCAAGTTAATTACATATAAAATAGAAAAGCACGGAATAAACCATGTTTTTGCGTGTTTTTTTTTTTCAGAAAGTGAGACATTTGCTTTAAAAAATAAAAAAGCAACAAGATTGTGACAAGACAAAGAAAGGCGAAACCCTGATTTGCCATTTCTAGCATTTGTCCTTTTCCCCAAACCTAAAATCATATAATCAATATATTAGCCCCTCTTGTATCCAAAAAAAAAAAAAATTGTATTAAAAAAAAAAGAAAAAAAATTATTGGCTCCTCCAACCACACATCAAAGCAACAAGTCCCTCAATGAAAACAAGAATTGTTTTCATGTGCTTTGTCTCCTATTTTGTGTCTGTCTCTTCTGCCCCCCTTCATCCTTCTTTTCAACTTTCATTTCAGTACAGCTAAGGCTTGACAAGACATTAACCATTAATTTATTTCAGTATACGTGACAAATTTACTAGTCATATAATAAGATTTTAACTTTTTCTTTGGAATATTGTGGGCCTTTTAATAAGTTTTACGGAGCGTCCCTCGGGATTTACAAACATGCAAACGAAGATGAGTCATACCTGGATGTTGAACAATTTCATTGGAATTTTTTATTTTTTGATAAATGTTTCATTGATATATCAATTCATTGCCAATGTATTCAATTTATTGAGTGTTTGGCTAAGCTTATAATCTATTTAAAAATTTATAAACTCTTCAAAAATATTTGATAAATTTTTAAAGTGAGGAGTTTATAAGTTCTAAAAATAAATTGTAGGAGCTAAAAAGCTCCAAAAAGAAAAAGTGAGCTTTCCTGGCCCCCACTTATTTTTGAAACAGTTTATAAGCTGTCTAATACTAAAAAATAAAATGATATAAATGTCTTTATTTTTTTTCAATATTACATTTTCACTATCTCAAAAAAATTTGTTTACATTAAATTAAATTCTACTTTTTTTGTCATCATTATACTTAAAATTACAACTTATAAAGTCATTTTTAACAAATAAAATTACAATTTATAAGCTCCACAAATATCTTATAAGTTATATGATTTTATTTTATTAAAATACTTTAATAACTTATTTTTAAAATAAGATGTAAGAGCTTCTAAGCTCCAAAAACATCTTATAAGCTCTACGAGCATATAAGCTCTTCAAAATAAATTTAGCCAAACACCCTCTTAATCATCAACCGTTTGATCATACATTATAAGAAGAAATTACCTATAATAATGGGACAAATTTAGGTGTGACAAATGGACAAGTTGGATCGGTTTTGGGTTGAGTTTAAGTGGGGTCAAGTTTGAGATGGATTGAGTCTATAATAGTTTCAAATATATGGATTCAAACTAGGTTGGATCCGTGTTAGATCGGATTGAGGTAGGACGAATCTAACATGATCCAATTCTTTTAATTAAATCATTTAATTTAAAAAATCCCATAAAAAAATACATGAAAAAGAAAAATATTACAATTATACATTCTATTAAACTACAAATTCATAATAAAATAGTGAATTCAATTACTCCTTTTTCTTTTTGTTTGCATTATTATACATACACGAATGTACAAAAGACATGCAAATCAATCAAATTTTATTCATGCAAACTATATAATATTTATTTCTCGTGCAAGTCATTCAAATTAAGTAGTAATATGTTTTGATGAATTTATACAAATAGTTGTTGCTTCGTGTCTGATGTAAAATTGTAAAAATGCATGAAGATGGTGGATACTGAGTCATGATAATTCTTAAAATTTCAGAGTACGACATGGTTGTTTAATATAATTTTATATGTTGTTTGAGCTATAAGTGTATAATTATACATATAGATGTTTATACATGTAGTGACCAAAATAGTTATAGGAGTATAAATAAACGAAAATAACAAAAAATACGTCCAAATCCCTTATGGTATTGAACATGTCTTGTGTACATATGAACTTTGATATTGTGAAGGAATTAACAGGGGGAGAGAAAAAAATAATTAGATTATGTACCGTTTTAAATAATGTTAAAGATTTGTCTTTTCAAATTTTATAACCATTAAGAAATATAAGAAAAATGTGTTCAAATTGTGTTCTCTGAGTCGCTCTTTACACGCTAGATATTTTTTTTTCCACATCAGATTTAACAAAGAAAAAGGAAAAAAAATGAAAATTGAATATACTAGTATTGATACCATATTTGTCCAACGCAAAGTCAATATTAGTTTGAATGATAGCAAAAAGAGTATAGGATAGCTGAGTTTAGGATTTGTTGGGTTAACTGAAAATATTCATAACTTATTTTTCAGTTAAACTCGTTTAGGACCCTATCTCAACCCATTATGAACTCATGTTAATCAACCCAAACCCAAAACCCATCTAAACTCATTCAAACCCAACCTAAACTAAACGTCATTTAAAATATGTCAAGACTCCATTCAACTCAAAATTAGTTGGATTTGGTTGAACCCATGGGTCTAAACTCATATTGTTACCTCTATATGGGACATTGTCAACGTAATATTTTGCATCATTAAGGATAATTTCATCAATTAAAGCATGGACACGACGAATATACTAATTTTCACATAAAACGCACCTAATGACAGTCAGTCTAATTTGAAAGCTGTTATCTTTTGTTTACTTTTAAAGCTTCTGGGCCCTTGGTTAAACCCACAGGTAATCTGCCGAACTAGATCTGGTCTTGTGAGAAGAAGAACACAACCAGATCTGTTTCTCTCTCTTCTTTGGAGTACACCAAGGTAAAGTATATAATTGATGGATTTGTTTCGATGTCTTAACTTGATCATTGTTTTTGCCTGTCTTTTTTTTTTTTTTTTCGGAACAGCAGTTTGAGTTGGGGTTCTTGTTGATTGTAATTGTTTCCCTCATTTTCCCAGGAGATCTACGAAACAATCCTATAACTAGAGTAGGCGTCCAGGACCGAGCGAGAAAAAGTCTGAGGAAAGGTTTAAATTTTGTTTTACTTTTACTTTTTTATTTTTTTTGCTCATTTTAATCTTATTTGGAATCTTGTTTTATGAATATTTCATGTATGTCATATTCCGAAATCATTAATCTTGTTTTTTTTTAATTGCACAGATTAGTTCATAAATACTTATGAGGTCCTAGTTTCTTGTATACAATAAAGCTTATTGTATTAACTCGAAGGCCCCTGATATTTATTGGTTGTTCTTTGTGATTACAACTGCTTTTATTTACATATATATTTTTTTTGGACAGGTTTTATTTACATGTTATCAGTCATCAATGTTGATGATTTTGTCTTTTTATCATAAAATTAGATGGCCGACGTTGCATTGATTGAAGAGTTGGTTGTTCTACTAGAGACAATGTGCAATCAAGTAGTTGACATGCTTATATTTTATTTCTTGTATTTAAATGGTTATTTACGACAATCAGCAGTTGGGGGACAAAACAAATAAAAAAAAGGGGTTAGATATAATTTAATTGAGAGGATTCCTGACCAAGTGAATCATCTAAATGATATTATTATTGCATCGTATGTGGATTGTGTGAAAAACACGAGTTACTAGAAATGCTTTTGGGAGGCTGTGCATTATCCTAGAAAATTAGGTGGTCTAATGCAAACATGTGGCATTACAATTTCAGCGCAAGTAGCTATGCTCTTAAGTGTGTTAGCACATTGATGGCGGCGGCGCGACAGAGGCGGTGTGGGCCCGGCGGACAGTGGACGGCAGAAGGCGACAGTGGGTGCCCTGCCGGCGGCAACGATCTGGCGGAAATCGGCCAGTGGCAACAAGAGCAACGGCGGAGATGGCGGAGAAAGGCGCGGAGGGCCGCCGGCGGGAGATGGTAGCGGTGGGCACTGGTGGGAGTTGCCGGCGGTGGGGCGCCAGTGGTCAAGTCCGACGGAAATTTCTACCGAATTCCCGTCGGTGGTCAAGTCTGGCGGAAATTTCCGTTGGATTCCCGCTGGTAGTTGGTCGGGCCGAATATTCTGTCGGATTCCCTCCGATGGTCAGGTTCGGTAGAAATTTCTGCCGGAAAATGGCAATCCGACGGCATTTTTTCCAGCAGACACATTTTCCCCGGATTTCCTCCTATTTTCCGCTGGGTTTGCTCCTGTTTTTTGCCAGAATCTACATTTTCCGGCGGAAAATTCGTCGAATTTCCGTCGGATTTTTCTGTCGAAAAATGCGCGTTTTCCTGTAGTGATAATAAAAATAGAACAGTTAATCATGATTTCAAGAGATTTGGCCGCACTACTAGTATACACTTTCGTAATGTACTAAACGTCGTTCTTAGAATTTACAATGCCCTAATAGTTATGCTTGAGTTGGTGCCGGATGATTCCACAGACGATCGTTGGAAGTGGTTTAAGGTGAGTATGTTTGGAATCAAGTTTCTTAACAAATGTTAAATTATGAAATCTTTTTACCCTCATTAATAATTGTTAATATGTATGTTTGAATGTGGTTTGGTTTTTTTTTTTTTTTATTGGAAGGGTTGTCTTGGTGCATTAGATGGCACATATATTCTGGTTCGAAGTACCCGAACGAGAGCATGCTCGTTATCGGTCTAGGAAGGGCATAATTTGTGTTAATATGTTAGGCGTCTGCAATTGCAACATGAATTTTGTTTACGTGTTAACTGGTTGGGAGGGGTCCACCGCTAACGAAAAAGTCTTGCATGATGTTGTATACAGGCCGAATGGTCTTAGAGTTCTGAGAGGTGAAAAGTTACGGTTTTAAATTTCCTTGATTTCAATTCAACTAAATTGTTTTGATATTCTTGTTTATTTGAAATTGCTTGGAGTATGTGAGTTTTTCATTGTCTTAATTTTTTGTTAACCTTTTTTTATTGATTGTTTGAGATAGGATATTACTACCTGTGCGGTGTTGGTTACACTAATGGTGAGGGTTTCTTGGCACCATATTAGGGTGTGTGTCACCATTTGAAAGAATAGGTTGTAGGCATGGCATAACCCCAAAACGCCAAGGAGCTTTTCAATCTCAGAAATTCTAAGGCTCGTAACATCATAGAAAGGGCTTTTGGAAGTGTAAAAATCGGTGGGTTGTTCTTAGAAGTAAGACGTTTTACACCATAGACACTCAAAACAGGAATATAATTGCATGTCGTTTATTACATAATTTCATCCATCGAGAGATGCCAAATGACAATTGCAAAGTTGAGGACTCGAATAATGAAGAAGACATGGAAAATTACATTGTAGATCACATAGACAACATAGAAGCATCTCAAATGTGGAATGATCGATGGGATAATTTAGCTAATGAAATGTACAATTCATGGCGACATGGGGTTTAGAACAGACTTAATGCTATTGTTTAGGTTAGGTCAGGTATTGATATAGTGATATTTGAATTATGATACTTTGTTATTAATCTAATGGCTTGCGATTATCCTTGATTGATATTAATGTTGCAATGGGTTGTTTAATTGACATTTATGATGGGTATCAAATCCACCAAAAATAATTCATACTCTTCTAATTGCAAAATTAACTTGTAAATAGGCTGAGTATGGTCAATCCCATAGGGAATAACTCATTGATGAATTTCTAAGATAACCAAGCGTGCAAACAAAGTAAAAAGGGAGGGGGGGGGTTTGAATCAAAAGTCAATAAAATAAAATAAAAGCAAGAAATAGATTAAAAACACATCTATATGAATAAAAAAAAACTGAGTCAAGGGTAATTTTTTGTACAACGTTTTCATGGATCGATCATTGATTTAGAGATAGCTTTTAACTAATCTAATAGATTGATTATAGCCTTCAGAAAACTTCTCCAACTTAATCTTTCCTTACTAATAGACTAGACATGCGAACGCAATAAGTAATCCCTAATTAATAAATAACCCTAGTCAAATGATAGGATTTAACCCGTTAACAATATTAAAAACTAGAAAGACCCAATTCTAGCTGACAAACCTACAATATGGTTTTTCAAAACTAGATTGTATATATTCTGTAATATAACAAATTATACTACTTTCACTTGTGTTGATTCAATCAAACAATTACGAAGTCAATTTCACTAACTGGAATTATGAAGTTATATTAATTGAACAATGGGCCCTTAATTGCATAACTGACAAAACAACAATAAGGGATAGGGTTATTTCGAAAAAAGTATAGAAAACTACACAAATACTACATAAAATTAAAAGACAAGCAAACCGATTAGATCTCACAATCCTTAAATAAAATGTTGGCTTAAATTACTCCTTAGCTGAATAAAGTAGTTTAGCTACGCATGGCCATAATAATAATTTCAAATAAAAGTATAAAAGCTGGAAATTTAGAAGAAAACTAAAACTAACACTAGAATCAAATGTTGTCTAGACAAGGTCTTATAACATATATATATAATACTCTAACCCTTGATTAAATTCCTAATTGGTTAATTGAAAGCCCTAGGAATTGTAGGCAAGATGGGAGTTTGTTTCCATGTTGAACTATTGACACAACGAGACTTTTTCTTTCTAGTCCCGTGTAGGAATTTCTAGCCATAAGACATGATCACGCATTGTGCCATTGAGCTTCCTTGTACAACAGCCCTTTGCACTTTTTACTACCTTTAGGCCATTTTTAGCTCATTTTCATCAATTTCCACCTATGGCAAGTAAGAAATAAAGTTAGTGAAATTCCAACCACTTTAAAACCTAAATTGAATCAAAACAAGTGGAGATATGGCCTAAAACTTGGTAAAACTTGCATTTTATCAATTTGATACACCTTTGATGGATGAAGAATGTGCAGTTTGTTTTTCATGCGTATGTGATTATTTACTTGCATTTTCGTTAATGCGCAATTTTTTTTTGTTTTTAAAGCTTTTTTGTTCCATGGGACTTCTAGAGTTTTGTATTGTATTTTGTAGTGATATGGAATTAAATCGTCAAGAATCCCAAATAGGGAAGGCAAAACTAGGTCTTGGACCCCGGCTAAAGAAAAAGCTCTCATCTATGCATTCAAGGACACTATAGCATTAGGATGGAAGGCTTAGAATAGGTTCAAAAATGATTTTTTTTTTAACTCAACTTGAGCAAAGGATTCGTAGAGCAATTCCTAGGACAAATCTGAGAGTTGAACCACATATTAACTCCAAATATGGTTCACGAAAAAAAAAACTTATTTGAATATTGCACAATGGTTGTCCAACAGTGGTTTCAACTAGAATAGTGAAACCTACGACGTGGAGACCAAGCCAAAGGGATGAGTATTTTGCTGTAAGTTATTTTAATTCTATTGTCATCCTCGAGTGACCATTTTAATCAGTTTTACTAGATATTTTATAACAAAACATGACTTTTTTTTTTTATTCTTAATAAGCTTTTAAGTATGTAAGGCGATTCTCCTTTCCCATGTTCATCGTAAGAACCCTTTCGTGAGTGATGAATTGGCAGATGCTATCACTCATTTATGCTTCTGAGCGAGCACTTCGATGAAAGAGGTTACAACCAAGATTAGATAGAAGCTGCACGCAAGTGTGACCAGTTGTATGATGCACTAAATGAGCTCCCAATTAAGCTTGATTCTGATGAACAAGTAAAGGTTGCCCTTGAAATTGCAGTGAACAACAAAGTTCTAGATATGTTTTTTGGTCTTCCAGAAGATGCTAAGATTGGTGTGGTCCACCCTGCTCTAATTGGGAAACTACCTAAGTAGTTTCTTATCAGAAATCTGTTATCCAAAACTCTGTAATCTTTTTGTTATGAAGGTACTAAATTATGTATTTTTGTCTAGATTCTCATGGATGAGATGTGCAACCATTATGTTTAGTAATCTTCTTAATTTATGCATGTTTGACCAACTAGCTAGATTATGTACAATTCCTGGGTTATTTAGTGGCATTTGTTCCTTTAATTGATGAGATTTATTACTTGAAATTTACTTGGTGGCCTGATATGGGATTTGTGTGTCCTAGTTACACTTTACTGTAAATCAAATTTCATATTTATACTCACATAAAAAAAAAGGAAAAATCCATGCAACTTTGAATTTTAAAAACACTCCATTAGGGAATTTTAAAGACAAAACAATACAGATACATGACAATCTTACCAGCAATCTTGCAACAAATTAGAAAAAGCATTACTAGACATAATGAAAATTAAACATGGCACGACAGACACAAACTAAGATAATCAAGGATTTTGGAGTGTTTTCCTAACAACAAATTCATAACATGAATTCTTAATTGAAGCTCCATCTAATGAGCTTGGCCGGGGAGCTGGACACGATTGAGCTGGCCCTATCACTTGTTGTTTCCTTCCCGATCTCGAGGTTAACCCTTGAAGTAGGCAAACCTTGTCTGAACAACATCTTACAGGGAGAAGGATTAGTTGACAAATTAGCAAGATTTCCACTGAAAAGTGGCAAACGATTGCACATGGGAGACCATGCGTTTGTGGAAATTTTGTTGCTCACTTCACATCTGATGAGTCACGACTTGGGGAACAACATATCCTTCAATTGATAGAGAGATTACCTCATCATCGTCAATCACTAAAGCGCTGATGGGGTTATTTGCAACAACAATGCCAACATTACCATAAGATTTCTCATTCTTATCGCTAGATATGTTGACAAGTTCGAACGGTGGCCTAGGTTGTGGGCAAAAAATCCCCTCAAAAATTCTGCGAAGGGTCTGCCACACTACTAGGAAAAATGGATTTTAGCCACGGATTTTGGCAAAAATTCGTGGCCCAGAAAATTAGCCACGGATTTTGGCAAAAATTCGTGGCCCAGAAAATTAGCCACGAATTTTATCCGTGGCTAAAAGTGCCGTGGCTAACGTTAGCCACGACCTTACTCAGCCACGGCTAGGCTGTAGCTAATAGCCACGGTCAGGCCGTGGCCAATTTGGCCACAAAATTCTGGAAAATATAAGGTCGCTTTACTTTTTTTGTTCATATATGTATTTAAGTATAGCTCTATCTTTATATTGTTGGATAACTTTCATAATTTAATGAAATCATTTATGTTGAATCTACTTTATTACATGAATATACATCAATTTTAAATATTTTGAATTAAGTATATAATTAATAAAATAATTTGAAACACATAGTTCTATAGGATAAATCCATATTATGAAAATTATTCCTTTATTTATTTATTACTAATCTTTGGCTTTTCTTTTTTTGTTATTGAAAAGTATTTAGTGATTGAACAAGTAATTTATTAACTATAAAAAATATTTAATAAATTAATAGCAAAAACAAAAATTATCAGAAAAATTTATTTAGATAATTTATATTAAGAATTTCGCATAATTTTTATTAGTTAAGTACAGCAAAAACTAATTTTTCAACAACAAATTGAAGTGGTGCAGTGGTTTGATACTTTAATTTTAACCAAGAGGTTAAGAGTTCGAACTACATCAGATTCAAAAAAATAATTTTTTTTATTCTATGGCTAACAACTACCCACGAGCTAGCCACGGTCTGATCGTGGCTATTAGCCACGGCTTGACCGTGACTAATTTAGCCACCAGACCGTGGCTAAACCATTTTGGCCTTATTAGCCTAGTTGTTTTACACTTAAATATTGTAAATTACCAATAACAATTATACGTTGTTGAATTATTAATAAAACTATAATATAAGTTATGACAATTGATCAATTATAAACTTTCAAACCAGATAATTAACTCTTATATATAAACAATTGACAATAAACAATGAAATGGACTGATTAGGAGTATACTTATATACTTATATATGTAGTATAATCCAACATATATTGTGATATTATAATAAAATGGTAAATTAAATCTAAAGAAATAATTATGAAAGTTAAGTTGTATATTAACTCAATTGAGCATTATAACATCGTTAAATAATTGAAACGATCATTCGCCATTGGAATTGATATTGAAATAAACATTAAAATATATCAATCATCTATATAAATATATATATATATATCAATGTATTATATATCTAATATATGTTATATATGTACATATATATCTTATATATATACATCTAATTATATATAAATACACATGTATATAAGTATATCTAATCTTATATGTATGTAATATATCGAATCAGTTATTATATATATATATATATCAATATATATATATAATATACATATATTAGTGAAATATAGCAAAAAACTAATTACTAAAAAAAAAAGTTAAAGTGGTGTAATGGTTTAATGCTCTAACTTCAACTAAAAAGTCAAGAGTTCAAACCATACTTAGTGCCACCAAAAAAAAAAAAAAAAACTTGGCCACGGATTTTTAGCCACGGTTTGGCCATGGCTAATCCGTGGTTGTTAGCCACGGCCTAACTGTGGCTGTTAGCCATAGCTTGAATTAGCCACGGATTGGCCGTGGCTAATCGGTGGCTAAAAATTGGCGGCAAATTTCGCACCAATTTTAGCCACCAAAAATAGCCACGGCCATTCGTGGCTAAGTTTTTTTTCTTTTTCTTTTTTAAATTCGTGGCTAATCCGTGGCTAAAATCCGTAGCTATTAGGCTGTTTTTCTAGTAGTGCCACTCAGTTTCTTCCTTGTAGTAGTAAGTAACAGCAAAAGGGATGTCTTGGTTTCATATTTTAATTCGTTAATGGGCAACTAAGTCACGAACTGAAGTACTCAATTAATACTACGACGAACGTGACATATATATATATATATATATATATACGAATTGAAGTACCTTCAATATTTTCGCCCACTCTTCTTTCATAGCAAAAAGCATCTTACATTTGTGGTCCCAAATCACTCCACTCCTTTTTCTAATGTTATTGAGGGTTGAGTAATGTTGCTTGAATTTCCTTAGCCCACCACAACAGTAATCTAGCGTGAATGAGGTACCGAACTGATCATTGATCAACAATTATGCCATTGCAATCGCATGAAAAGTGTGTTATGCCGTGTGGCATGGTACGCTTACATACCTTATCCTGAAGAGTATAAACAAAGCACCTATCCACGATATCAATCTAGTTGGAGTTGTACAGATAACAACGTTGTGGAAAAATATCATCTTGAGGATTTGCATTTTCAAGTAGGTGGTAATTTTTTTTTTGCAGATAGCTATTCAAAAGTAATATATTGGAAGGGATTTGCAAATGTTGTTGTTTGTAAGTGGAACTAACCAGGAGCATTATTTATACTAGCAGTAATTGAAAAAAAAATTCATACAAAAACAATTAGAATTAAATAAAATAATGGGATTTCCCCAAGATGATAAACATTTATCTGCCCACAGTGGGGTGTGTTTTTGATACAGCAACACAAGAAGAATAATAATCAATCTCTAATATGGCAAACAAACAAATGTCAAAGCAAAAGGAATATATGCTTTACGTGAAAATATAGATTAAAGATCATAATCTGATGAATGATCAAATCGTGGAAGATGCGCATATTACACTTTCATAATCTAAAGATTTGCTTACAGAAAATATGAATTTTCGTCCATCTGAATCTCTATTGCAGTTTGGAGCACACCCTGCAGCAAATATTCTCATTGCAAGATCATTACAATCCATGTCAATCCACATTTTTTGTTCCTTTGATGCTTGGGCCAGAGAATAGCAAAGGAGCAAGCAAGAATATATAAATTTAAATCATATACTATTGAACTCATAGCTATTACACCATGCATTCAGTTCAATTACACGATAACTACGCAACTGATAACAATAGTTAAATAACAAAAGCACAAAACTAGAAGGGAAACCACCTTCACATTCCCTACATTTTTTTTGGGTTAAATCCTATAGTAATACAATTGTTTCCCTAAATATTAGCAATTTATAATCAAACAAACATCGCAATACTCTGCTCAATGGAGATAAACTAATCGTCAACATCATCGCTATCCGAAAACACTTTTGGATCAACGTAGTTCTTAACTGGCTCTTCGGGGAACATTGGAGCATGTTTTTTTCCTAAAAATACAAGTCAAATTGTAATACTCTGGAAAGCCTTCAGACATAAAACGATAATACAACGGGCTTTCCTGCAACAATTATGAGCAGCAAAAGTTATTATTCCTTATATAGTTACAAATTCAACAAAATTTCAAAGGATTAGGAATTTACCACGCCTTCCACATACGCAAAGCAAATGTCGTCAACAGAGACTATTGTTTGTGAAGTCACAGAGCTCAACTCCTGGAATCTTCAAGAATTTAGGAAATTCCTACATACTCGTATGGCAGTTGACATATCCTAATTTGAATATGTGTCTTGTAGAACTAACTTTCAAGCCTATGGCATAAATCGTATGCCACTTCCCGACATCCCTGGATTAAATCTTCATATGTGTGCATCCTCATGGTCTTTCACATAGTACCACAACAAGTGTACCTGTTAGTCTCTCTTCACACGAACACCATGGAAGCTTCATTTTTAGAATTTGTTTCCCTTTTTAGCTGCTACAACTTAATGGCATTTTGTGTTTTTTTTTATTAAAATTAAATGCTAGGTTTTTCAAGTTTGTTTTTCTTTCTTCTCTATAAGGGTGTGGAAGTTGAAGAAATGAGTTCAGTAATAAAAAAAACTAGTGTATTGTACTTTAATTAGATTTCAAAGCATTCCCTTTACATTTACTTGCTTATGTACTAGCAACAGGAATTGCAAGACCTACCCACTATTCGTGTTGTCAAATTGTGATTAATGTGGCTTTGTAAACATGAGGTGGTCGGAAAATTAAAATTGGTGGATGGGAGAGCTTTCAAATACATTAACTATGGGAGTTAGATAAATATAGGTATTAAATTCATCACTTCGTAATTTGTTTGATTGTGATATTATGGTAGTTGAGACAAAAAAAGAGGTTTGGGATTTAATTTGATTCTTTGTCATTTAATTAAATTATGACTAGTACATCATATAAACTTAAGCAAATAGACAAATTTTGGCGTACACTAATCCAATCATGTATTTAATTAATCAAAATATCACGAAAGCACTAAAAAGTGCAATTTTAACCCTACTACAAGACACAAATAGAAGCTAACAATACAATACATAAACAGAAGCTGAAAAATAATTTAGAGCATAGTTCATTAATACAAATGTTTACTACAAATAGGAAGGTTTACGCTCTTGTGTAATAGTACTACAGTTACACAGATCTTGTCGAGAACAACGGGATTGCAGGAATCATTATGACGAATAATCCTAGCAACAATGTCTACATTTCGATACAGACATATGATACTTGCGGTTCCAAAATGTACGTAGATGTTTGACCCACGCTTCTTGCCCTTGGACGATTTATCTATCGAGCAAAGGGCTGATGAATCTTCTTTTATTTTTCTTTCTATAGCATTAGTACGGTTAGCTATTGGAACGCTATTTAAGTTATTCCTTTCCCTAATGTTTGTTTCGAATTCCAGGATCGTTGTGGGATATCATCCTCCAATAGGTTTGCATCGTCCATGTAACGGTGTAGGTGACTGTATTTCTCTATTTCCAATTGATCAGCCCAAATAAACTTGTAATCATGATCAACATCATCAATTGGACAACAATAATAAGAGCGACCCGGATTCTTAGCTAACTTACTAGCATGCACACAGGCCATGTTTCCACGCTCACAGAAACAAGGAATCTTGTATTTTTTCACCATGGTATACCAATCTGTAGTCATAACATGGAGGATTTTTTCTTTTTGAAATAACCTGTATGAAAATATCACACATTCAACAAAACACATAAAGATAGCATAAACAAACACCAAATTTAATATCACTCGAAAATTTACAAAAATTTCATGAAAAATAATGAAGAAATTAGAAAAACTTGGATTAAATAAAAAAAACATGAATGAAATTTGAAATTGCATCTTCATTAAGGGTCGAATTCTGTTTAAACGATTAAAGGGACTTATGATTTTAGTAGCGCGTTCTCAGGGAATTTGGTCATTAGTCTTCAATAGAGCTATGTTTTTTGCGGGAAATTTTCTGCTATACTTGATCTGGGTAAATGGATTTTTGAAAGGTTGAAAAGGAGATTACTAGCCAAGGTCAATTAAGTAATTTGCAATATGAACCCACTTCAAACCCTGAACACTGGTAAATACAACACCACAGTTAGGTTAGTACAACATTCATAAAACCAATAAAGTAAACAACTACTATAAAAGGCTAGACAATGGCAAACCTCTCTTAAAACTAATCAATAACCAAATATTCCAATTAACCATCCATACAAGTAAACACTTCTAAGTTGAAGAATAAATAGTCTTCGCTACAAGCAACTTAAATTAATGGTCTGTATCAATTTGCCTACAAGGAACTTACAACGTAACTTACATAATGGTTGGTCCATATTAATTTTACTTCTATGCAGCTTACGTAATGAATGGTTCGTATTTCACTACAGGAAAATCGGCCCATTCCGACGGAAGTCCTCTAGAATGGCCCAAGGGGCTGTTCCAGTGGAATTTTCTACTGGAATTCCACTAGACAATGTGGCACCAAATTAAGATCCATAATATGCGGCGAAATTCTAGCGGAATAATCCACCGGAACAATAAATTCTTTTAATAAAAAGAAAAAAAATAATATGTGCAGTGGAATAACAATATAAATTTTCAGTAGAAAATGTCCGGTGGAATATTCCACAGGATTTTCGCTGCTTTATTAAAAATCACTACTAGAAAACAACAAAATACCCACGAATTTTTATCGACGGATAAAATCAGTTGACAAAAGCTACGGTCTAGCCACGATTATTGAAACATCAAGAAAAAAAGCTAGCCACGAATTTTTCCATAGGTAAATACTCAAAAATCCATGGCTAGATGGTGAATTTTTTTTTTCAATATTAATGCTTTTAGCTACGGATAAAACAATGGCTAGAAAAATAATTTAAATTTTTTTTTATAAAAATGGATAGTTTAGCCATAGTTTTATATATTGCACTTAGCCATGGATAAAACCGTGGCTAGGAAAAATATTTTATTTTATTTTTAAACTGGATAGTTTAGCCATGGTTTTATCCATGGCTAAATCAATTTTTTTTTTATATTCCACTTATCCATGGATAAAGCTGCAGCTAGAAAAATAATTTAATTTTTTTTTAAAAAAAATTGGTAGTTTAGCAATTGTTTTATCCGTGGCTAAATCATACAAAAAAATTATATATATTGCACTTAGCCATGGATAAAACCGTGGCTACAAAATAATTTTATTTATTTTTTTGAAAAATGGGTTGTCCAGCCACGGTTTTATTTGTAGCTAAATCAAAACAATTTTTTTTTTAATATATATGGCACTTAGCCACGGATAAACCTGTGGCTAGAAAAAAAAGTTTACATTTTTTCTTTTTTGCATTTTATACTTAGTCATGGTTTTATCCGTGGGTAAGTACTATTTTTTTTCACAAATAGCTTGCTTAGCCACGGATTTATCCAGTGCCCAATAAAAAAATTTATCATTATTATTATTTTTTAAATGGCTCACTTATATCGCTCGATCTGATATTTTGGGAGTTATATTGGTTTAAACCCTTTCAAAATCATATTATTTTTGTCATGATTATTATATTTTGTGTTTTATGAGTTAAATTTTACAATTTATTTCAAGAAATAAGTTTTTCCTTTTTCAGTGATATATGTGAATGACTTCATAGTTTAGTAACAATTGTATATTAATGTCAATTAACTTGTTACAAATGATCAATAAATTGACTTTCAAACAATTAGTTCAACTATATTGAGTGGTTTTCAAGTTGTATTACTCCAATTGTACGATTACATCTAAACTAATTAACGAAACCGTTCGATTCGAAAAAAGTCAACCACTAATATTTGACTCTTAGCCACGGAAAATCCGTAGCAATGAACATTATTATTTTATACTTAGCAACTGATATGGCCTTATTTTTATTATTGGGTTTTCCTCTTAATTGTTATGAAGTAATTATTAATAAAAGTCTGAGAACGGCCCTGGACCAAAGCCCAGGGAGGGTGCGAGCCCAAGCCCAGGAGAGGACAGATCATTCCTACAGCCCAGCACCAACTCTGGATCAAAGTCCAGGAAGTGTACGCCCCTGGGCCCAAAACCAGGAAGGAAGGCCCAAGTCTTAAGCCCACCTACCACCTAGCTAGCCCTAGACTCCAATCAAAAGGCACATGGGATAAGGAGGTGTGGATACAACAACAGAATCGGGAGGGATCGTAACCAACGCGCCCTTAAACGCCCCTATTTTCGCAGAGCACGCCCTAATTCTCGGGACAGGTCAGTTACGCCCCTGGCTCTATATAAGGGCCAGGGGCGTACAGAGGAGGGGGACGATTTTGAAGCACAGAATTACTCTCTTACTTCTAAAAGATTTTTCAAGAGCTCCATAGGCCATTCTTGAACATTTTCAAGCATAATTCCAACGATTTCAAGCATCTTTTATGTTTATGCTGTCTTTTCTTACATACTTTTCCTTATTCTCAAACGGATACTGACTTAATTAAGTGGAGTGCTAACTCCTTTTTTGCAGGTTCTTTTCTCATCGAAACGATTAAACTCACAACAAGCCAAGCTCCTTTCCCGCGTTACAAATTCTTGGTGCTCAGAGAACAAAGAAGCATCATTGGCGCCGTTTGTGGGGAATTGAGTTAGGGCGTGAGGAAGTTCAATACGAAATTGACGAGGTGCACGTTGCTATGGCCAATAACAGCACACCAAGGACCCTGGGAGAAGAGGCTATTAACGCTCTAGGTAACGTCACTCCTGTCACTGCTTCACAGGGTGATGACATCCACCCTGTCATGACTTTGCAGGATGGCAACACCCCTACCAGGAGGAAGGCTCCAGAGGACGGGGATGTACAACTCCCATTCATCATCCAAGGAGTTTCCCCCACAGGGACACAACCCTTGGGATTGGTTCCGGAAGAGGTAACAGTCACGGGAGAGCAATTTTCGGGGACGCCGGCCGCGGGAGTACAACCTCCAGGCTCGCGGGCTCCAGGAATGCACTCCACAAGAACGCCGGCCACAGGGGTACAACCTCTAGGCCCGCAAGCTCCGGGAAGGCACCCCACAGGAACGTCGTCCGCGGGAGTACAACCTCCAGGACCGCACGCTCCAGAAGGGCACTCTGCAGGACCTCATGCCCCAGGGACGTATGCTGCCGTAGTAACACCTGTAGGGGCGCACACCCTAGGACCCTATGCTATAGGAACGTATACCGCAGGAGAGATGCCCGTGGGGGGCCAGGCTGCAGAGGCACATGCTCCAGGAGGACAGGCGGCAGGACAACCTGGTACAGGAGTACAGGGTCTAGGACCACATGCTCCAGGAACGTACGCCACAGGGGAGATACCCGTGGGAACGCAGGCCACGAGAATGATATCTTCAGGGTTGCACACCATGGGCGGGTCAAACCCAGGTGTACAACATGCGCAAGGACAAACGACTGAGGCACAACACTTTGGGTGGACACAAACGCAAAATGGTGCAAACCAAAGAAGAATGGAGGGTGGTCAGACTAGTCCGGGGATCATCAGGAGCCCAGCCGCACTAAGAGCTACACAAGCAACATGGAAAAATCTCACGAAGATGATAACGGGGGCCGTAGTAACCGCCCTTGCAGGGGTTGCACCACAAACACTACCTACAGGGCATACAACATCGTGGAACGAAGCACCCCTCAGCGGCACCTCAGGATGGAATAGGGGCCAAAATGGGACTAATCGTCCCTCGCAAGAAGGAGGGCACCCTGCAGTAGTAACAAACACACATCTGGAGCACGTAGAAGGACAAAACCGAGCAAGGGAGTCCGCTTCGCTCCCGACGGATGCCAATATCCAATCCAACAGTAATCCACAGGGCATCTGCAGGGGCACACACAACGAGGAAAGGGTACATACGGAAGCACGAGGGAATCTCTCTGTGGATCATCCTCGAGAGGCTACTCCACCAACGTGGGTAGTGGAGCTGCAACAAAGAGTGCAACAAATGGAGAGAAAACTTACAAGGGAGCGAGAACCGGTCCCTATAGGGACTCCGTTTAGCAGGAGTGTACAGGAAGACATTCTTCCTCCATTCACCAACACCGCCAACCTTCCAGAGTATGACGGCACCCACGATCCTCAGGAGCACCTAGTCAGATTTGATGGTTAGGCTGAACTTCACGGGTACACCGATGGAGTGAAATGTAAGGTCTTCCGCACCACTTTTAGGATGGGCGCACAACAGTAGTTTAACCAATTACCTCCGAACTCCATACGAACCTTTGGCGAATTTCGACAGTTGTTCCTGCACCAATTTTCCAGCAGCAAGAAACGGCTACAAACCCCGCTAACCCTCTTCAACATAAAGCAAGGGGAGAGGGAACCCTTACGACATTATCTAGATAGGTTCAATGCGGCCGTTGTACAAGTCCCAGGGATTAGTGATGAAATGAAGTCCACTGCATTCGCCCAAGGGCTACGGAGAGGAAGCGTCTATCGCTCGTTAGCTAAGAGACCCCCCACGAATTTCGACGAACTATTGGCACGAGTGGAGATGCATATCAACGCCGATGAAGCTATGACTTAGCCTTGCGAGGAGTCAAGAGAAAAAAGGAAGGATAGAAGAAATGAAGGGAGCATGTCGGGGCCAATAAGG
The DNA here is from genome assembly GCA_026212405.1 of Petrea volubilis. Classification (NCBI taxonomy): domain Eukaryota; kingdom Viridiplantae; phylum Streptophyta; class Magnoliopsida; order Lamiales; family Verbenaceae; genus Petrea; species Petrea volubilis. The sequence continues at coordinate 10,867,778 of CM047872.1, read as the reverse complement.
AGGGCTCGACCAGGAGAATACAGAGAGCAAGCTCCTTGGGTCAGCTCTAAATACCCTAGGCATACCCCTTTGAGGGTAACACCTGGCAAAGCACTAATACACATAGAAAACACTAATTTGGTAAGATGGCCTAAGGGCTCCGAGGAGGGGCCAACGAATCCGCCATCGGGAAAATTCTGCCGTTTCCACAACAACTATGGCCACGATACAAATGAATGTCGCCATTTGAAGGACGAAATTGAGAGACTCATAAAGGAAGGACATCTGCAAGACCTAATATGCCGGAATAGGGAGCAGGGACTTCAACTCTTCGGTCCAGGAAACATGTTAAGGGGAAGTAGGCCACGAAGAGATCAACAAAGGACGGGAACGCCCAGGTAAGAGAATATCAGAAGAGAAAGTGAGACCAGAAGGAGTACGCCTCCAATACAGCAGCAAACGGCTAGGAGAACAACCCGACAAGAACCCCAGGAAGTCCTTGACCTACCGGAAGGTTCAAGGGTCGGAAGCAACCCCCAGCCTAGAGGGGTAATTCACATGATTGTTGGAGGACCTGTGGACGGAGACTCTCAGAACGCTAGGAGGGCTCACGTCCGGTCTGCACACAATCAGACGGAAGTTGTGGCGCCAGTCTTCAAAGTAGAAGATACGCCCAACGGCCCTAGTATCTCATTTGGGCCGGAGGATTTACAAGAAATCAACCTCCCTCATCATGATGCACTAGTAGTGTCAGCAACAATTGCTAACTACGAAGTAGAAAGGATTTTCATTGACAATGGTAGTTCAGCAGACATATTGTTCTATGAGGCCTTTTGCCAGATGGACTTAGGGAATGTACAGCTAAAGCCAGTCCATACCAACTTGCATGGATTTGCGGGAGAGACAGTACGACCCAAAGGTCTTATCAATCTTCCTTTAACACTGGGCTCCGGACTATGGAAAAAGACTAGAATAACGTCCTTCCTGGTTGTTGATGTCCCCTCTGCATACAATGCCATCCTCGGAAGACCAACCTTGAATGCCTTCCAAGTAGTGGTCTCAACTTATCATATGAAAATCAAGTTCCCAGCACAAGGAGGAGTGGGAGAGATCGTAGGGAATCAATTGGCAGCCCGAAAATGTTATATCGAAGCGATAAGGCAAGAAAACAAGGGGGAACCCCCAAGAAAGGAAGAGGGACAAAAAGCCCCAAAGACTAAGAAAAGGAAAAGCAACAGAGAAAACGCCACCCAGACAGAAACAAAGAAGGCCTGCAAAGGCAAGGGGATAGAGGGAGTAATACAGGAGGAGCAAGGAAAGGAAAAGGATGCACATGGTAGGGTACAACCTGCTGAGGAATTACTTACTATAGAGTTAGTACCAAGCGACCCGACCAAGACAACTCGCATTGGATCTCAACTGGAAGAAGCCCTAGCCGCGGAGTTAATCGAGTTCTTAAGATCGAATACGGACATTTTTGGGTGGTCTTCTAAGGATCTGGTAGGGATAGATCCGGTAGTGGCAGTATACCATCTTAATACGGATCCATCATTCCAACCAGTGAAACAGAAGAAGAGGCATTTTGGGCCAGAGAAGGACCAAATCATACAAGAAGAAATAGAAAAACTTCTGGAAGCTGGACACATCCGAGAGATTCAATTTCCGGAATGGTTGTCTAATGTAGTCCTCGTTTCGAAGGGAAACGATAAATGGAGAGTTTGTGTAGACTTTCGAGATTTAAACAAAGCATGTCCTAAAGATTTCTATCCACTACCGCGAATCGACCAGCTAGTGGATTCCACCTCAGGGTGTGAACTACTCAGCCTTATGGACGCTTCTCAGGGATATCACCAAATCTTGTTAGACCCTGAAGATCAGAAGAAGGTGAGCTTTATAACATCCGGGGGCACATACTGTTACATAGTCATGCCTTTCGGCCTAAAAAATGCAGGAGCAACGTATCAGCGGCTGGTGGACAAGATGTTCAGGCCTCAAATAGGGCGTAATATGGAGGTCTATGTGGATGATATGTTAGTAAAAAGTAAGGAAAAAAACGAGCCACTTGGCAGATCTGGAAGAAACCTTCCAAGTCTTGAGGCGGTATCAAATGAAACTAAACCCAAACAAATGTTCCTTTGGAGTTAAAGGAGGACGTTTCCTAGGGTATATGGTGACAGAGAGAGGAATCGAAATAAATCCGGAAAAAATCCGACTTTTCCAAGAAATGAAGGCACCCACCAAGCTCAGTGAAGTACAGTGCCTAAACGTGAGGATTGCGGCCTTGAGCAGGTTTATATCGCGACTCACGGAAAGGAGCCTCCCTTTCTTTAAAATATTAAGGAAGACGGAGGAATTCAAATGGACAGAGGAATGCCAGAAGGCCTTTGAAGATTTGAAGAAATATTTGGCAAAGCTACCATTACTAGTAAAGCCAGTAAGGGGGGAGCCTCTATATATATATCTGTCCGTCACCAACTGGGCAGTCAGTTCTGTACTTTTACAGGAGGAGGAAGGAGTCCAGAGACCGGTATACTACGTAAACAAGAAACTACAAGGGGCGGAGCAACGATATTCAGAAATAGAGAAGTTGGCCCTGGCCTTAATAGTTGCCGCCAAAAGATTACGACCATACTTCCTTTCGCACTCCATAGTAGTGCGCACTAATCACCCCCTAAAGCAAATATTAGGGAACCCGGAAGCTTCAGGAAGACTTATCAAATGGGCGATCGCATTAGGGGAGTTTGATATATCATATGCCCCTAGGACCGCGATAAAAGCGCAGGCTTTAGCAGATTTTATCTCGGAAATGACTTCGCCACCACCACAGGAAAGGAAGCCTTGGCTCTTGCACGTGGATGGCTCGTCTACTAACACGGGTAGTGGAGCAAGAGTCGTGCTAACCAGCCCCGAAGGCGATGACTTTGAATTTGCAGTTCGCTTTGATTTCAAAGCCTCTAATAACGAGGCACAATATGAAGCGCTCCGGGTAGGTATAAAGTTAGCACTAAAAGCTGGAGCGAAGGAATTAATAGTCTATCTAGACTCTCAGCTAGTAGCCTGTCAAGTGGAAGGACGTTACGAAGCACGAGAAGAAAGAATGATTCAATACCTAAAAAAGATTGAGGCTTTGAGAAAACAATTAGTCAGCTTGAGAATTCACCAAGTACCCAGAGAAGAGAATGAGAAGGCAGACCATTTAGCTAAGCTAGCTAGCTCAATGGAGGGTTGTCAGACAAGGAAGATAACGATCTTGACATTACCAAAGGATTGTCCTGAAGAGGAAGTACTAGCAACGACCCTGATAGAAGATTGGAGGAGGGAAATAGTAGACTACTTGAAGAATGACATGCTTCCGAAGGACGGAAAAGAAGCATCAAGGGTAAAGAGACAAGCGTTGAAGTTTGTAATGGTAGGAGATGTACTATACAAGAGAGCTTTTGCTACCCCTTTACAACGATGTATGTCACTTGAAGAGGGCCAATACATACTGAAGGAGATACATAAAGGATGTTGCGGTTACCACACAGGATGGGTGACTCTAGCAGGGAAGGCTGCCCGAGCAGGGTATTTTTGGCCAACCATGAAGAAAGACGCTCGAAGTTTGGTCACAAGATGTGAGAAATGCCAAAAGCATGCCCCCCTGATCCATCAGCCAGGGGAGCATCTGACAACCATGAGTGCGCCGTGTCCGTTCGCCAGATGGGGAATAGACATCGTGGGACCTTTTCCCTTGGCAACTGGACAACGAAAATTTCTAATAGTAGCAGTAGACTATTTCAGTAAATGGATAGAGGCCGAAGCAGTAGCTAAAATTTCAGAAAATGAAGTGATGAAGTTCCTATGGAGAAACATTATGTGTCGTTTTGGAGTACCTCGAGAGCTAATATCAGATAATGGCCGACAATTTCAAGGGGCTAAGATACAAGCATGGTGCAGAGAAATGAAAATAAAGCAGCGTTTCACCTCGGTATCACACCCCCAAGCCAATGGTCAAGTGGAGGTTATGAATCGATTAATAATCTAAGGACTAAAAACGAGGCTAGAGCGAGTTGGGGGTACCTGGGTAGACGAGCTCTCAACGGTGCTCTGGGCGCATCGAACGACGCCCAACGGAACCACAGGAGAAACACCTTTCAACTTAGTGTACGGTGTTGAAGCAGTGATCCCTGCCGAGATAGGGGGAGAATCTCACAGGATTCAGACTTATCAAGCAAGACAAAACGAGGATCTACTGAGAGAAAGTTTGGATATGATCGAGGAGGATAGAGAAAAAGGCCTTATAAGGACGGCCCGATATAAAAGCAGGATGGTTGAGGCATACAATCGAGGGGTAAGACTGCGAGAATTCCAAGTGGGGGATTTAGTCCTTCGAAGGGCGGACGCCCTAAAACAGGTAGGAAAGCTGGAGCCTAACTGGGAAGGACCTTTCAAGGTGATCCGCATTGTTGGAAGGGGAGCCTACGAGCTCGAGAATGAGCAAGGGAAAAAATTACCCCGTCCTTGGAACATACAGAACTTGAAAAAATTCTACTCTTAAAAGGGTAACGATTCCCAATGAAATAATTGGACAAGCCGGGCACGGCACTGTCGGAAGGGTGCCCCCCCTCCTACAAGCCAGTAAAAAGGGGGAGGAGGGGCATATTGCCGGAACTCCACCCTGAAAGAAAACAGGAAGGGTGAGAGGTATATGCTATACACAAAATAAGACCTAAAAAGGAAGGATGACAAACTTTGGGGATTTGCAGCGCAAGCCAACCTGATAAACCCATTGAGGAACGGAACACATCCGCCCACGAGACGGAAAGAGGTATCAAGACCAAAGAGGGGGTAAAACCACCCCAGAATAACCCCGGAGGAAGGGTTTCGCAATATGAAAAAAAAAAAAATTTCAAGACTTTGGCCCGACAATTTATGGCCTTAGTCTAGAAAATGATCCATGAGGACTATTGTCCTAAAATCAAAGTGGAGATCTTCCCGGAGTAGGAAGAGATTCTCCCTACATCAAAAGCTATACTCGAAACTTGCACCTTCAAATGATGAGGCATGCAAAATTGCGAGTGAAACTGCTTAGTGTACCATGTTATTTTACAAAATAAGTTAACGTCTTTTCTTAGTTTTGGTTTGTGATTACACAGAAGGGGCAACTAATGAAGGGGTGCCCCAAAAGGAAAGCACACAAAGATGAAAGGAAGACGGAAGCATAAAAATACGATATTATTCTCCATATTAGCTTAATAGAAAAAAGAGATAGTCCATCGAGGATGTAAAGACAAAACGAAGGTAGGGAAGGAAAAGTGCTCGCATAAGAGCATTACATCTCAAAAGGAATCAAAGGAAATATTAATAATGCTAATAAAGCAGGATAATAGGGGAGGGGCGATCCTATGTGGGGGTATCAGTCCTTCCTCGGCCCCTGTTCAGGGGGAGTGGAGTCATCGGGAGTAGAATCGTCCGGAGTCGTGCCATCAGGGGGGGTAGAACTATCACGAGGACTCTCCACCATAGAAGCAGCAATGCCTTCCGTCCTAGAGGAAGTAACGCCCTGCAAACCTTGGTCAGCCTGCATCTCCTGGAGGGTGGACGACCCCCCACTTCCTACAAAGGGAACAACAAATGACTATCACACAAGAGGAGTATAGAATAAATAGACAAAGCAAGAAGTAAGTAGGGTGAGCGATGATTACCCCCACCGAGAGCAGTGGTAGAAGCGGTAGCAAGAGGGGCGTCAGTGGTTCCATCTTCAACAACAGTAACAGGAGGGTTGCCATCCTCTGTAGCTATAACAGGAGGGTCTCCTCTGGCCTTCCCACGACGGGATGCGTTCCTCCTACCTTCAAGAGGGGCGATAGCCGGTGAACCCAGCTGACGATCACCCTCTTCAGCATGAGGAGGGGCGTTAGCAAATTTTGGCGGCACGTGAAGGGACGTATCATCCAGGGAGGCGTCATCTAGGGCGGCTACCACATCAAGAAAAGAGACGTCTCCTCCAGGAGGAAATCCACGGGAGCGACACTGTTTGACACAAGCATAGAAGCCCTGGAAGAAGTAAGATGTGGCTTTATCAGCCAGAAGTACGTCAAAATCCGGAGACTCAAGGAAAGCGGTTTTCTTCTCATCCCAATACGAAGACAGGAATGCCTTCCCTTCCTCCGTACGGGGGTACTCCAGAAAAGCCTTTTGGCGGGCGACCTTGCGGGCTTCCTCCACCACTTTAGGGTGGTCGGTCTTCAAAGTATTGATGCGTTGCCTCAGCTTGTCTTTGTCTTTGGAGAGCTTCTCAACTTGGGCCGCACATCCCTCTTTCGCCTGGCGCTCCTTGTCTAACTCTGTTTGCAAGGATGCCACGGTCCCCCTCCAACTCTTGGACCCTTTTTCCTAATTTCTCAGAGGGAGAAGGGGTGCAATGCTCCAAGAAATGTCCTAACAACGCTCCAGCCTATAGAAAAAAGGGGGGGAGGGAGGAGCGTTAAGTAAAAATATATATGTATACATACAAAATAAACAAATAAATCATACCTGAGAAAAATGAGAAGTTAGTTGGCCCTTCACATACTCCAAGATAGCCCCTCCAAGTAGCGCTTGTTTGCGGGTAATGTCGAGCCCCGAAGTAATTTGAGTCCTAAGATAGGATCTCCATCAGGAAAGATAGAATCAGCATCAGTTACATCCCACCTCGGAGTATACCGCAGACGGCGAGCCCCTCATCAACAAAATAAGGAGGAGGGGAGAGCCGGGAGGACGCCCTGGTGGAAGGACGATGGTCAGAGGAAGGACCAACGCCCTTTGCTTTCTTAGAGGGTGGAAGGGCCGGCTCCGCAAGACGTTTACCTCTGGTCTTGTCTGGACCCCTCTCAGGAGACCGCCTGGGAGGCTCAATTACGAGAGGTGAAGCGGTCCTAGGAGGAGGGACAGGAGCAGGCGCATCCGAAGACCGGTTGCCTTGGCTCATGGCACGCAGGCGCTCTTCATCAAGGAATGCAACATCTTTGGATCTGAAAAAGAACAAAGAAAGGGTCGTAAAAAAAAAAAAAAGGATTAACATGTACCAGTGCAAAGAAAGTATATATATGCGAGAAATACCGGGGGATATTGCTAAATCCTCCGAGGAAGGCATAGGTCAAGCAACTCATTAGTAATCAAAAGCTTTGCATCATATGTCCCAGCATTCAATTACGTAGTAATCCCGATATTGCTCGGGACGTTTACGGATGTTATATTTCTCGAGTTTTGGAACATCATCTACCCAAGAGGAAGGAAAAACCCACGGTCCAGGAGGGGAGATAAAAAAGAAATGTGACTTCCACCTTCTAGGAGAGGTCAGGAATTTTCAAGAAGTCCACATCCCATCGAGGAGTAAATAAATAAACCGGGCTCAATCATCTTAAGTTGGAAGAATGAGTGGAACTGAGTAGCTGAAGGGACCTCCCCGACATAATAAGCAAGGATGGCATGGCTAGCAAGAATACGAAAAGAATTCGGTGTCAATTGGTTAAGAGGGACTTTAAAGAAACGTGACACATCCTTATAAGAGGCAGGGACTGGAAATCTCATCCCACACAACACCTGCGAAGTATAAAAGCATAAATAGCTAGGGAGGATGGCGAGGTAGATGTTGTGTACTCAGAGGGTGGATAAGGAAATTAGGAGGGATGCACAAAGTCTGACGAAGGCGGGTGATGCTGGCGTCCTCAAGTGGCAACTCAGGAAAGGCTTCGCCACTCGAAGAAGCCTCATCCTCATCTGACACCCCCAAATGGACTCATCAACAAGGGAGGAGGGGCTCGAAGGAGGGGAGGAATGACTCGATGAAAAAGTAGAAGAGGAGGAACGATACCCCATTCCTTTAAGAATGTCAAGACTCCCAAACATCCTACAAGAGCCACGGTCGGAGGACATCCTTTAATAAGGATGGGGAAGCTGGAATAGGAAGATGCACCTGCACAAATAAACAAAGAAAAACAAAAGCCAAAGTGTCCCTATCATAATGAGACGTATGAAAGGATACACTTATAATCCAACAAAAACTCAACAATACATGACTCAAGAGGCAAATCTCAAACTCAATATCCACAATGCTAAAGTCATCCACAATATGTCAAGATTCTCAACAATAAAGAGTGAAATTCAGATTCTCAAGAACGAAACTCCAATTCGAAGTTCACAACAACAAAGCCTAAATTCAAGACTTGCAACAACAAGGCTCACAATAATCGGGTTATACGTCTAGAGGCAAGTCTCAAGGCTCACAATAATCACATCATACATCAAGAAGCATGTTTCAAAGACCCAAGGCTCAAGACCCACAATGATAAAATTCAACACAAACATGAAGGCCAGAAATTATGAAGCCCGTAGCTTCTAAATCAACGAAATTCAGGCCAAATGACGAAAATGGCAGAAAAATCCCTAAAAAATTGAAGAAAATCGAAGGAGGGGAAGAAGAGGTAATACCTTGGGTTTCTTGAGTTTGGGATCGGGAGAGAGGAGGAGGAGAGCAGCGACTTCTCGGTGGTGGCGCGTTCACTGCAGCGGCGCGTCCCAGCGCGGCGGCAACCCTCACCCAGGCAAACAGCAGCAGCAGCGACTTCTCAAGAGGCGGCGCGTCCAGGTGAGCGGCGGCGCCGCGTTCCAACAGCGGCGGATTCACGCAGGCGTTGTCAGCAGGGGAGGCGGCGGCGCGACGGTTGACCCAGGCACGGAGAGCTCGGTGGAATCGAAGGAGAGAGGGTTTGTTTCTTTTGAAAGAAGATTGAAAAAGTAACAGGGAAAAAAAAGGGAGAGAGAGAGCTGGAAATTTGAAAGAAAGAAGGAGAAAAGGAACGTCTCGGGACGTGGAGCTTGCTAAGGCTTCTAAAATCCTATTTATTTTTCAGATTGGAGGTGTTTTGAGTGAGGTAGGAAGGTTCAAGAGTCCGGGTTCAAAGAAATTTGGGATAAATATAAGTCGGAAGAATACTTATCCCATGAAGATGTACATGATTACCCAAAACCATGAATCTAGAACGAACATGAAAATTCACATTTTTTGCAGGAGAAGAGAGTCCCTCTCTCGTGGTTTTAGGGGGGGGTTTGTATTTGCGACGGTCCTAAAGAAAATTGAAGGGGCTGCAAGATAGATTGGTCAAAATCGGGACGAAGGCTCTTTCGCCTACTCTCACCGTTGCAGCTACCTCAACTACGAGAGTGGGGGGAGTGATGATATGGCTCTTTTTATTATTGGGTTTCCTCTTAATTGTTATGAAGTAATATTAATAAAAGTCTGAGAACGGCCCTGGACCAAAGCCCAGGGAGGGTGCGAGCCCAAGCCCAGGAGAGGACAGATCATTCCTACAGCCCAGCACCAACTCTGGATCAAAGTCAGGAAGGTGTACGCCCCTGGGCCCCAAAACCAGGAAGGAAGGCCCAGGTTCTTAAGCCCACCTACCACCTAGCTAGCCCTAGACTCCAGTCAAAAGGCACGTGGGATAAGGAGGTGCGGATACAACACCGAATCGGAGGGATCGTCACCAACGCGCCCTTAACGCCCCTATTTTCGCGGAGCACGCCCTGATTCTCGGACAGGTCAGTTACGCCCTGGCTCTATATAAGGGCCAGGGGGCGTACGGAGGAGGGGGACGATTTTGAAGCACAGATTACCCTCTCACTTCTAAAAGATTTTTCAGGAGCTCATTAGGCCATTCTTGAACATTTTCAAGCATAATTCCAACGATTTCGAGCATCTTTTATGTTTATGCTGTCTTTTCTTACATACTTTCCTTATTCTCAAACGGATAATGACTAATTCAGTGGAGTGCTAACTCCTTTTTGCAGGTTCTTTTCTCATCGAAACGATTAAACTCACAACAAGCCAAGCTCCTTTCCCGCGTACAAATTCTTGGTGCTCAGAGAACAAAGAAGATCAGCACCGATTTTATCCGTAGCTAAGTGTTAAATTTTTTTTAAGACTTAACTTACACTCGATCAGTATTTCGGGAGTTATATTGGTTAACCCTGCCAAATCATATTTTTTCATCTGCTTTATATTGTGTTTTTGAGTTAAATATTACATTTATTTCAAAAAATACGTTTTTCCTTTTTCAATGATATATATGAATGACTTCAAAGTTCGAAAAAATTATCACTAATGTCAATAAACATGTCCAAATTATCAAGTAATTGACTTTCAAACAATTAGTTATACCTATATGAGTAATTTTCAAGTTGTATAATCCAATGTTACGGTTACGTCTAAACTAATTAACGAAAACTTCTGATTCAGAAAAAGTTAACCACTAATATTTGACTCTT
>CM047872.1:10708637-10857012 GCA_026212405.1 Petrea volubilis | reverse complement strand
TGTGATGCGGTCCGGATTTGGTTGGTCCATGTGTCCGAGTACTGCGCACTTCCGTAATAGTATTTGCTGGTGGACCACCTGATAAAGAGGGAGAAGCGCACGTGAGACTAGCCGGTTTTGCCCCGGCGTAGGCTCTCCGATGCTCAAGTCAGTGGTGGGTTCAAGAAGAAGATGAATAGTAGTAGTATCTTGGCTTGTAAGGCAAAGAATATTTCTTACCCTTGAGTGGAGAGCCGTGTGGAGCTTTTATATGAGAGTGAGGAGCCTGATGTGACATGGTTGGTGGGATCCGGTCACCCTCAGCCCTGTAGCTGTTATAATAAGTGCCTTTTGTCCCCCTTTTCCCAATCTTTTGGCGGCTATCCTCACTCATCATTAATGAAGGGTCATACCCGGCATTTAAGGGATATCTTGGGCATTTATGACCAAGGATTGTATTTATGACTTGGCATTTAATGCGCCCACGTCTGATGGGATGGACCCATGTGCCAACGTGATGCAATAGGTGGCAGCGGGCTGCGTCTGTCAGTAATCTCCAGCTGTATTTGTCCCGCCAAAACTCCTATCTTAGCAATGGGATTTGGCCCTCGATGAGAGTGCCATCGAGGGCACCCTTGCTAACCTCTGCAGGATTTTGTAAGGGGAACGAGGCTGGCGTGTGTAGGTGTGCCCTTTCGAGGGCCTTGACGGCTTCGAGGGCAGCAATTCCACACTTAGCAGATTAGTGACGTTTGAGAGATTGTGATGACGTGGCATGGTGAAATGGCATTTGACTCATCATTAGCCTCCCCACTCTTGAATGTGACGAGGACGTCAGCCTTCAAGAGTGCATTTATGGGCAAGATGTCAGGCGTCCTTTTATTTTTTGAATTTGAATCGGCATTCGGGCATGGGGAGCCGCACCTTTTCGGCCTGTCCGTCCACGCGCCTAGTTGGGGGGACGTGTCGTGTCCCCAGCCATTAATTTTGGGCGGCCGAAGGGTTTTCAGGCGAAAGGGCGTGCTCGGTCGCCATTATTGTAGGCTTTTTGGGTCGTCGCGCCCGAGGTGCCATAATGGTGGGTGGTTTCCCGTATAATCTATAAATAGTTGCAGGCTTCACCACAATCCGATTTTTCTTCCGCCTGCTATACTTATTCAGACGATCGACTTAAGGATTTTCATCACATTCTCGGCACTTTCAGGTTTTCGTCGCCATTTCAGGTGAATCCCCTTTTCCTTTTTAAATTTCTCCTTTTTCGTAAAAAACCCTAGCCGCCATGGGACCCAAGAGAAAGACACTGGACGACTCTGACCCCACGCCTGAGGACTTGGCGGCGGAGAGGGAGGTTCGCCTCCCCTCCCAGTCGATTTCAGGCACCGGGGCGGGTCGCGCCAGCGAGGACACAGGAGCTACGCTCGCCGGGGCGCCGTCAGAGGGCGGCACGAGAGAAGAGGCGCCGCGTAACGCGCCAGAGGATGCTCGCCCCCGTTCTAGGAGGAAGACGTCGGGGCCCAGTAGGGGGGACGCAGGACCGAGCGCGTCCCCGTCAAAAAGCCCAAAAACACGAGGCGCCGGGTTGGGCAGGTTTCAAACAGCCTCCCTCCCTCGGGATATGACCAGCAACATCACCGTGGTAGAGGTTGAGAAGATCAGGAAAGAATATGGGGTCCAGTTCCCCATCCATATGCCGGGCCCCACGGAGAACATGGTGGAGCCAAGGGAAGGATGTGTGGCCCTCAATCTTCATCACTTCGAGGCGGGATTGCGCCTTCCTTTCCCTCCCGAAGTCCGACGGTTGCTGGAGTTTACCGGGGTTTGCCCTTGTCAATTGGTGCCGAACTCTATCATGATCATCATTGCCTTCGTGGTGATCATGAAATGTTTGAAGGAAGAGGCAAGCCCCGCCAATTTTTTGGAGTTCTTCAGATCGAACGAGTCAGTTCGATCGGGCTCTGGCGAATCAGCAGATGACGGGCCCGGATTCCTGTACTTATCAGCCCGTTCTGGCTCCTCGAAGGTATTGGACGGCTTCAAATCCTCCCATGGATCGGGATGGAAGAGGAAGTTCGTTTTTGTGGAGGATCGAGGGCAGTTGGGGATGTCCTCGACTTGGCGTCAGCCTCCCATACTCAATCGGAATCAGTTCCACGAGGAGCCAAGCTTTGACGAGGGGAAAGTAGAGGACTTGGCGAAGATGGGGAGAATGTGCGCTGTCTATCTAACCTCCGAGGACGTACTTCGCGCGTGCCGCCTCTCGAGCGCCACTGGCGACCCCGGCCCCGGCGAGCGTCCCGGTATGCGGTGTCAACCTTTATCGAGAACCACCTTAGGGCCTAAGTCTTCTTCTCCTCGTTTTTCCTGCATTTTATATTGTCTCTCGAGGTTTTTGTAGGATAACAATCTCTTTTTGCAGCTTTACAAATTCTCATGGACGCACGCACAGCACTGTTGGCGAAGCTCGACCGCCAAAGGCGCCAAAACCAGCCCCCGCGTCCTAGGGTGACGCCGTTTAACAGACCCGTCACTCAGAAGACGAGGAGGACAAGAAAAGATACCGGGGCCGGAGAAGGTTCCAGCCAAGAGGTTGGGGCGGAAGAGACAGAGGCTGAAATTCCTCGATCAGCCGAGGGGACTACAGCAGGGGGGGTGCCACCGGCTGAGGAGGCGACGGCCCCCGGCGGCGATGAGGGTGGCGCTCTGCCCCCGGAACAAACAACGCCTCCACCTGAGGCTCCCGCTACAGTGCCGACTCCAGCCCCTAGGGCGCCGGCCCCCGCTGCTACTTCGAGGCCTTCGTCAAGGCCAACATCAACTGGGGCACCCGCTGAGGCCTCGCCTCGGGTTAGGGTGAGTTCTGCTAGCCCCTCCACTAGGACGATGCAGTCAGCTCCTTCGACCCGGCCAAGTCCTAGGGATGCCGCCCCTCGAAGGGTCTTGCCGGGTGTCTCGATTCGTGAAGAAGGCACTGAGGGCTCTCGAAAGAGGGCGGCGGATGAAGAGGCTTCTCGTGGGGCCAAGAAGCAGAAGCCAATCCCCACGGGGAAAGGTAAAAGGGTGGCAAGCCCTGAGCCCCCGGAAACAGACGAGGAGGACGAGATCCTCAAATGTGTTGACGCGGGGCCCAGTAATCCTGTTCACCTCGGGCAACACCACTCTAATCTTCGTATCACTGGGATAGGGGCCAACGAGACGGATACGAAGATGAATTTGGCCCTTCTCCGGGGTCTTCAGTTTCCTAATGACCATCGGGCGCTACTGAAGTGCTCTATGGCTGATCTGGAGACTAATCTGGCCAACACTCTAACTGGGGTAAGGATATACGCCCCCAAAACTTCATTCATCTTTCCTTTAATGACTCTTTACTCATTTGTCGATCTTCTGGACAGGTGGTTGCCCCCTTGTCTCACCACTTCCTCCGTCGCGCGAGCGTCTTCCGGCGGGGGAAGAACAAGTACAAGAGGCTCCTCCGTGAGGAGAAGAAAAGAATAAACAGGCGCCGGCCGAGGTAGAAAAGCGCCTCGAAGAGGCCGAAGTACTTGCCGGGGAACTAGCCTCGGCAAATGATACTCTTCGAGGGCAGTTGCAGGAGAGTCAGCAACTCCTTAAATCTGCCCAGACTCGCATCGCAGAGCTCGAGAAGAGGTGTGCGGGTCTAGACGACGAGGTTAAGCGCACGGCCAAAGCTTGGGAGAAAACACGGGAATTGTGCGAGCAGGTCGAAATGGCTTGCGACTTCGCCAAAGAGCGCCTCGAGGTGGTCAACAACAGGGTTGCCGAGGTGGAGGCCAAGGCTCACCATAACTATAGCGAGGGCGTTAAGGCGGGGCTTCAGAGGGCTGAGTGGATATTCCCCGCACGATGCCATAAGAGGGTCAAGCGGGCCTTCTCGAGATTCTTCGGTGAGCGAGGCGTTCGACTACATCAGGACGTACCTTGGTTTCCAGGATTCTGCGGAGGCCATAGAACTAGTCCTCGATCAGCTCCAAATTCGAGGCGAATTAAGAGAGGATTTCGATCGAGAGTCAGTTGGGCTCTCCTTCGACCGCAGCGGGGCGCCGGTGGATGAGGCTTCGCCCTCGACGGGGAAATCCAAAGAGTTCGACTTCCAAGGAAGTGAATTCAACTTTGCCTTCCGCCGCCTCGAAATTCCACCGCCGGAGACTGCAAAGGGCGAGTCATCGGGGGAAGAGGACGTTCAAATGCCTTCCGCACCGTCTCCCGAGACCTGGAAGGAACGAATGGTCGAGCCTAGCACTTTCGATGACCCCGAGGACGAAGATGGAGAGGACGGAGCGGGGGCGTTTGCCGGTGACGGGGGCGAAGAGGGTCAGGAGGATAGGCCTGTCGAACTTAGCGACTAGGCCCAATAATCCCCCATCCCATTTTGTGGTCTTTCCCCCTTTTTGTTTTTTTTTTTTTTTTACCCGCTTGTCCTTGTAACTTTTTTGCCCTCGGGCTTCCTTAATGAAATGGCCCATTCGAGGTTTCCCCTGTTAAATATAAGGATTAGCTTTCAAATTCATACTATTCTTTATTTTTTATTTTTGTAGTTAAATGATGCTTTGATGAAATCGAGAGGCGCTGTCCCTTCTATATGAAGTAAAATGAAATTGGTTAAATCATAATTGGAATCGAGGGACACGGGAGTTTTATCATTGCGCCAAACTATACTTCATCGAGGCTTAGTAATAAAAGTGCGAGAACACTTCAAAGATAATCGAGAGGAAAGGGATTTTTATTAAAACGTCTCGTTACATTTGCTTTCCTCGAATCAAAAAGCATCCTCGACACAAATTTCTATCAACTATCGAGGAAGGTTCGAGCAAACTTATCTTATACATAGAATTTTCTGAGATTCAAAGCATTCCATGGTCGAGGTAGTTCTCTTCCTTCCATGTCCTCGAGCCGGTACGCATTATTTTTTGAAACCTTCACAACTTTATAAGGTCCCTCCCAGTTAGGGTCTAGCTTTCCTACGTGCTTGGATACTTCAACCTTTTTCAGGACCAAGTCACCGAGTTGGAAATTTCTGGGGCGTACTTCTTTATTATATGCTCGGGCCATGGAGGCTCGATATTTTTGCATCCTCGATCAGGCTGCGCCTCTTCTTTCCTCGAGCAAATTTAGCTCCGAGGCTCGGTTCTCCTCATTCCTGGACTTGTCGAAGTATGCGACTCTGGCGGTGTCGTGCAATATTTCCGCTGGGATGACCGCCTCGGATCCATATACTAAGGCGTACGGGGAGTCTGCCGTTGCTGTTCGAGGGGTGGTGCGATAAGCCCACAAGACCCCTGGCAACTCATCCGCCCATTCTCTCTTAAAAGAACCCAACATAGTTTTAAGGTTTTGGAGAATGATGCGGTTGGTCACCTCCACTTGCCCATTGGCTTGGGGATTCCCCACGGATGTGAACCGCTGCTCGATGCCATGACTCTGACACCATTCCGTTGTGGCTCGACTCTGAAACTGGGTACCATTATCTGATATCAGCACTCGAGGGACCCCAAAACGGCAGATAATATTCTTCCATATGAAGGACCGGATCGAGGCATCAGTAATTTTGGGAACGGCCTCCGCCTCGACCCACTTAGTGAAGTATTCCACGGCTACTATGGCGAATTTTCTTTGGCCTTTTCCCATAGGGAAAGGTCCAACTATATCGATCCCCCATTGATCGAAGGGCCATGAAATCTCCACATTCACCATCTCGGCCGCCGGTTTGTGAGGAAGGTTAGCATAAAGTTGACATTTCGGGCACTTCCGGGTGTAATCAAATGCATCCTTTAGAATGGTTGGCCAATAAAAACCGCTTCTCATAATCTTTTTGGATAATGACCTTCCTCCCGCGTGATTCCCACAACTTCCCTCGTGAATAGACTGCATTACCTCTCGGGCCTCCAAGGGGAGGAGACATCTGAGCGGGGGTCCCAGAAAAGATTTCCGAAATAACCTTCCCTCACTATCCAAAGCATATCTCGCACACTGCCTTCTTAGTCTCCTCGATTGGTTTTGGTCAAATATCTCTTCCCCCGACAAGAAAGCGCGGATTTCATCCTGCCAACTGGGTTCAAGGGGCTGGATAGGCATGATCGAGGCGCTCCCCTTGCGGATTACAGAAGTGTCGAGAGTCTGAAACATGACTACATGATCCCTCGTGCCTTTCAAGGCACTTGCAAACTTGGACAAAGCGTCTGCGCGCTCATTTTCTTCCCTCGGGATCTGCTCCAAAGTGAAAGATTTGAAACTTTCCTTCATCTTGGAAACATATTCAAGGTACTTTGTCATCATGGCATCCCGGGCTTCGTATATTCCCCCAATCTGATTGGAGACTAGTTGAGAATCAGTGAAGGCTCGGATATGAGAGACTCCTTCTCGAACTACCAATTCGAGGCCAGCTATGAGGGCCTCATATTCTGCTTCATTGTTTGTGACAGGGAAATTGAGCCTGATAGCGAATTCCACCATATCACCATTTGGGCTCTGTAAGGTGATCCCAGCTCCCCCTCCATGCGTGGTGGATGACCCATCTACATGCAGGAGCCATGGGTTAGTGATAGGCGGACTTTCTTCCAGCAACCCTACTCTTTCGAGGAGGAAATCAGCCCGCACTTGGGCTTGGATGGCGGTTCTGGGTTGGTACAATATATCAAATTTTCCGAGCTCTATAGCCCACTTGATAAGCCGGCCCGACGTGTTAGGCTTTGAGATGACCTGCCGGAGAGGTTGATCGGTAAGCACTACCATAGAATGTGACTGGAAGTATTGCCTCAGCTTCCTTGCGGAGTGGATGAGGGCCAATGCAAATTTCTCTATCTCCAGGTAGTTCTTTTCTGGCCCTTGCAACACTTTGCTGAGATAATATACCGGTAAGTGCTTCCGATCCCTTATTACCACAATTACTGAGCTGACCGCTTCCGGAGATACAGCGAGATACACGTAGAGCTTTTCTCCGGGATTCGATTTTGCTAGTAGAGGCGGGGTGGCCAGATACTCCTTGAGCTCGCGCAAGGCTCGCTCGCATTCAGGGGTCCACTGGAAATCAGGGACTTTCCTCAGTTTTTTGAAGAAGAGGAGGTTCCTGTCCGTCGACCGAGATATAAATCTATTCAACGATATAATCCGGCCGCAGAGCCTCTGGACGTCCTTGATTGACTTGGGGGATCCGATTTTTTGCAGAGCCTCGATTTTCTCTGGGTTGGCCTCGATCCCCCTCTCGCTGACCATATAACCCAAAAACTTCCCCCCTCGAACTCCGAATGTACACTTCGAGGGGTTAAGTTTTAAACCGAATTCCCTTAGTACTTGGAAGACCTCTTTGAGATGTTCAAGATGGTCCCTTTCCTCAGGACTCTTGACAATCATGTCGTCCACATATACTTCGACGATGCGTCATATCAACTCTTTAAAGATAAGATTCACTAACCTTTGATAGGTCGCCCCTGCATTCTTGAGGCCAAATAGCATAACCAGGAAACAATAGACCCCCATCTCTACCACAAACGAAGTCTTGGACTGGTCTTCCGGGGCCATTGAGATCTGGTAGTATCCTTGATAGGCATCCATCATACTCATCATCTCACAGCCTGCCGTCGAATCGACCAGCTGATCGATTCGAGGGAGCGGGTAGGGGTCCTTTGGGCATGCCTTGTTGAGGTCCGTGAAGTCGTTGCACATCCTCCACTTTCCTTGCCCTTTAGGGACCACTACTACGTTGCACAGCCACTCCGGGAAGTATATAGGCATGATATAGCCAGCCTTCAACAACTTGTTCACCTCCCCCTCGATAATCTTGTTTCTTTCGGCCCCGAAGACCCTCTTCTTCTGTTTAACAGGCTTGAAGGTGGGATCAACAATCAATCGGTGCACAATGACCTCGGGGCTTATCCCAGGTAAATCTGAGGGCTGCCATGCAAACACGTCCTTGTTCTCTCTTAAGAAGTGAACAAGCATCATCTCCTTAGCTTGATCGAGTTGAGCCCCTATCTTGGTTGTTTTCTCGGGGTTACCCGACTCCAACTCGATGGTCTTGGATTCTCCGGTGGGCTCGATCCTGCTGTCCTCGAGCTTCCTAGTTTTTGTCGGAGGCAGCTCTACCCATCCAGAGTCGCTATCCGAGCTGGCCTCGGGTGATTTCCTTTTCGAGGACCCAGGCTTCATCCCAAGTGAGACCGAGTAGCAGGTCCATGTGTCAACTACATCGCATCTCACATGTCCGATCCCGGTCTCGGTGGGGAATTTCATCATAAGGTGGTAAGTCGAGACCACTGCTCGGAATGCATTAAGCGCCGGTCGGCCTAGGATTAAATTATAGGCAAAGGGGGCGTCCACCACCAGGTAGTTCACCATCAAGGTCCGTCGGTGGGGCTCTTTGCCGAGGGATGTTGGCAATTTGATCTGCCCCAGGGGGTGAATCTGGGATCCCCCAAAGCCTACCAGGGGCGTCCTCACCGGCTCCAAATCGATTTTTCCCATGTCCATCTTTTTCAAGGTCGAGTGGAATAGGACATTGGCTGAGCTTCCATTGTCGATCAAAGTTTTGGTAATGGCGAAGTTAGCTACGTCGGCCGTTACCACCATGGGATAGTCGGGTTGCTCGATCAGACCTTCTGGGCTCTGGACAGGGATCCTGTCACTTTCGGTAAACTCGATCGAGCATCCCTCGATAGCATTAACCTGCTGGGGGTAATCCGGATCCTCGAGGGCAAACCGGTCATACCGGAGCTTCCTGTCAACTTTCTTTCTAGAGGATCTGGTATCACCCCCGGCGGGTCCTCCCGCGATCATGAGGATCGTGCCCTTTGTGGGGTGATTGTTGCTCAGGGGCCTCTTGCCAGCTCTTTTTGAAGTTTCCGGATGCTTTTGAGGGCTCGCCTTTCTGGGTGACCTCGACCGATCTCGATGGATCGGGGAGGCCTGGCGGTCATAATACTCCAGCTTCTTAACAAATTCCTGGAGCTTCCCACCACGGATCAGGGCCTCGATCTCGTCTTGTAGGTTATAGCAATCCTCCGTATTGTGCCCAGGTTGCCGGTGGTAGGCACAGTATTTTCCACTCCTCCGGGCCTTCCTCCCCTCGGGCATCCTCTTAGGCGTTGAAAACGCGTGGCTCCCGAGGAGTGAAAAGATCTCAGCTGGGGTCTTGGTAAGGGGAGAATACTCTTTGTACTTCCTGACTACCTCCTTCCTTTCCTTGCCCCTTGATTTGTCTTCCCGGGGTTTGGTGCTACCTTCTCCTTTAGTCTTGGGCGGGTGCTTTATGAGGTTGAGCTCCTCAACCTCCATGTACTTGGAAGCCAGCTGCTGAATCCCGGCTATGGTGCGGGG
Organism: Petrea volubilis; assembly: GCA_026212405.1. Classification (NCBI taxonomy): domain Eukaryota; kingdom Viridiplantae; phylum Streptophyta; class Magnoliopsida; order Lamiales; family Verbenaceae; genus Petrea; species Petrea volubilis. Next base: position 10,847,706 of record CM047872.1, on the reverse strand, counting down.
GGCCTGCATAATAATGGCTTCCGCACATTTCTCATTCTTTAGGGCTTGATACAGCGCATGCCGGACAAACTCGACCCCCACATCTTCCACTTTGAGGAGCTCATTGTTAAATCGTTCCATGAAAGCACGCAGGCTCTCATCTCCTTTCTGGACTACTCCATACAAATGAGTATGGGACAACTTAGTAGACATCTTGGCAGCAAAATGGTTCAAAAATTTGTCTGCTAATTCTTCGTAGGAGGAGATGGACTGTGGCTCCATCTTCTTAAACCATGTAAGGGCGATCCCTTGGAGGGTGGTAGAAAAGAGACAGGCCCATACATGGAGGTTGCTGGTTGCCACCCCGACTACGTCCTCATAATGAGTCAGGTGTTCCAGCGGGTCCGAAGTACCGTCATAACGGGGCAGGCTGGTGGGCATGCGTTCATCCGGGGCCAACCGGGACTCGGCAATCTCCAAAATAAATGGAGACCTTTCTAATCGGTGGTTGTAAGGAGGGAGTTGTCGCGTTACTTCCACCCTTACGCTCCTCTCTCCTTCACGTCGCCTGGACAGGCGTTCTATCTCGTCCTGTAGATCACTGACCTGTTGGCGCATACGTGCCAACTCTTTTGGCTCCTCCCCCCTTCGAGGGCGCGGACGATGACCGCCGGACCGGGACCTGGCGGGAGCCCTAGACCCAGCGGGTGCATCCATGGCGTTTCGGCCAGGAGGAACCCTTCGAGTGGCTACATTACCTGATTCAGCGACCTCTTCCCTGGGGTTGTGTCTATGACTCCCTTCACGTGGGGACTGGCTCCGGTGGGGCTCATGATGCTCGCGACGGCGAGATACGGCTGGGGGCCCTACCTCATTAGGGGATGGCGATAGCCCCCGGATAGTAACCGAACCAGGGTTTGGTCATCGCAGGCCCCCAACAGCTGTCTGACCCGGCTGATGGGGAGGGTGACCGTATGCTCAACCTGCTGCGTCCCTGCGGCTTGAGCTGGTGCGGGATCGTGAGAGGGTCCTGCCCCCAGCCCAGCCGGTAGTGCGGGCGCAGCAGGTTCCTTTTCTCTGTTTATGACGTTGACGGCCTCCTCTGCCCGTTGAGTCACTTCGGGAGGGTCACGGTGGCTCCTCTCCGATGTGACGGACATATGAGTTCGCCGGGTGTTCACCATTCTTCTTTGCTTGGAAAAAATCACCTCTTGAACAGGATTAGGCCCTTCCTCTAGCGCCAAATGATGCGGTCCGGATTTGGTTGGTCCACGTGTCCGAGTACTGCGCACTTCCGTAATAGTATTTGCTGGTGGCCCACCTGATAAAGAGGGAGAAGCGCACGTGAGACTAGCCGGTTTTGCCCCGGCGTAGGCTCTCCGACGCTCAAGTCAGTGGTGGGTTCAAGAAGAAGATGAACAGTAGTAGTATCTTGGCTTGTAAGGCAAAGAATATTTCTTACCCTTGAGTGGAGAGCCGTGTGGAGCTTTTATATGAGAGTGAGGAGCCTGATGTGACATGGTTGGTGGGATCCGGTCACCCTCAGCCCTGTAGCTGTTATAATAAGTGCCTTTTGTCCCTCTTTTCCCAATCTTTTGGCGGCTATCCTCACTCATCATTAATGAAGGGTCATACCCGGCATTTAAGGGATATCTTGGGCATTTATGACCAAGGATTGTATTTATGACTTGGCATTTAATGTGCCCACGTCTGATGGGATGGACCCATGTGCCAACGTGATGCAATAGGTGGCAGCGGGCTGCGTCTGTCAGTAATCTCCAGCTGTAATTGTCCCGCCAAAACTCCTATCTTAGCAATGGGATTTGGCCCTCGATGAGAGTGCCATCGAGGGCAAGTTCTCCCTTCGAGGGCACCCTTGCTAACCTCTGCAGGATTTTGTAAGGGGAACGAGGCTGGCGTGTGTAGGTGTGCCCTTTCGAGGGCCTTGACGGCTTCGAGGGCAGCAATTCCACACTTAGCAGATTAGTGACGTTTGAGAGATTTTGATGACGTGGCATGGTGAAATGGCATTTGACTCATCAGCTTGCTTAGAAAAAAAAAAATTATTTATTTTTTAAATGGCTCACTTATATTGCTTGGTCCGACATTTTGGAAGTTATATTGGTTAATCCATTTCGAAATCATATTATTTTTGTCATGATTATTATATTTTGTATTTTATGAGTTAAATATTACAATTTATTTCAAGAAATACGTTTTTCCTTTTTTAGTGATATATATGAATGAATTCATAGTTCGATAACAATTATATACTAATGTCAATTAACTTGTCGCAAATTATCAAAAAATTGACTTTAAAACAATTACTTCAACTATATTGAGTAATTTTCAAATTGCATTACTCCAATTGTACGGTTGCGTCTAAACTAATTCACGAAAAAATCCGATTCGAAAAAAGTCAACAACTAATATTTGACTCTTAGCCATGGAAAAATCCGTGGCTAATGAACATTGTTATTTTTTTTAAAAAAAAAATTGGACTTTTAGCCTCGGTTTTATCCATGGTTAAGTATTAATTTTTTTGTTTGAATTTTATACTTGGCCACAGTTTTATCCGTGGCTAAGTGTTAAATTTCTTTTTTTTTTTTTGAAATGGCTTGCTTAGAAAAAAATTTATTCATTTATTTTTTAAATGGCTCACTCATATTGCTTGATCCGACATTTCGGGAGTTATTGGTTAATCCATTTCAAAATCATATTATTTTCATCATGATTATTATATTTTGTGTTTTATGAGTTAAATATTACAATTTATTTCAAGAAACACGTTTTTCCTTTTTCAGGGATATATATAAATGACTTCATAGTTCGGTAACAATTATATACTAATGTCAATTAACTTGTCACAAATTATCAAAAAATTGAATTTAAAACAATTAATTCAGCTATATTGAGTAATTTTCAAGTTGTATTACTCCAATTGTACGGTTGCGTCTAAACTAATTAACGAAAAAATCCGATTCTAAAAAAGTCAACCACTAATATTTGACTTTTAGCCACGGAAAAATCTGTGGCCAATGAACATTATTATATTTTTAAAAAAAAATTGGACTCTGAACCACGGTTTTATCTATGGCTAAGTATTAAAAGTTTTTTTTTTTTAATTTTTTACTTAGCCACGATTTTATCCGTGGCTAAATGTTAATTTTTTTTTTTACAAATGGTTTTCTTAGCCGCCGATATATCCGTGGCTAAGAAAAAATTTATATTTTTTAAAAAAAATAGCTTAGCCACGGTTTTATCTGTGGCTAAGAAATTTTTTTATTATTATTATTATTTTAAAATTGGACTCTTAGCCATGATTTTTTCCGAGGCTAAGTATTTAATCTTTTTTTAAAACAAATGGCTTGCTTAGGCACATTTTTATCCATGGCTAAGTCTAAAAAAATTCATAGCTAAGTGCTGATATAAAAACAACACTTAGCTATTTTTAGATCTAGTCTCCCTCCTGCCCCCCACGCCCTCCGTTGCGCCGCCCCCTCCCACTGGGTTCGTTGGCCACCACACTATCGCCGGCCACCCACCCGTTGCGCTGGCCCCCAGTCCCCCTCCCCTTCCCCCTCCCCGTCGCGCATCACCCAGCCATGCTCCTCTCCCCCCCCCCCAATCGTGTAGCCCCTGAACCCCTCCCCCAGCCGCCCCTTACCAGTCCCGCACACATGCACATACTTGTTATTTTTAGGTTTCTATTTTTTATTTTGAGATTAAATTTTAATTTTGTTTTTTTTATTTTTTTTAGGTAGATATTATATACATAATTTGTGAAGGTAAAGTTTGAACAAGATATAAATTGTTATGATTTTTTTTGGGGTGAATTTTGTTGTCAAATATTATTTGGATTGTTATGAATAAGTTTAGGTTGTGGATTGTTATGAAAAAGTTTTTTTGGATTATGGATTGTTATGAACAAGTTTGAACAATATTATTTGATTGTCAAATAGAGTATAATTTTTGTTGAGGTCGAGTAAAAATTGAGTGAAATATGTTTGATAGGAAATATGTTGAACAATGTGTAAAATAATTTGCTTTGTTTTAAATCTTTATGAAATTAGACTCCATTCTACTTACATTATTGTTGTTGAATGTGATATCGATGAATTGTGTCTGTTCTAGTTAGAAAGGCAGAAAGCATACTAGTCTACAAATATGAATGACAAAATTAACAATTATTAATGGCAAGCTTGTTCTATCTGAATATGAAGTCTAGTATTGACGTTAACTTACCTTCATTTTATGTTTACAGAATATGGATATGCGGGAAATATGAGGTTAGATGTATAATAGGTTAACTGTTGATCGAAAAAATGACACCAAACAATTTATGAATGAGCTTAATTAGTTTATTTCAATTCAAAACTACACAATCGTAGTATATAGTTGATAAAGGCTTTATTAAGTGCCCATGTTCAAAGTGTACTAATAGGAAATAGAAGGATTCTGGCAATGTACGATGCGATTTGATGAAATTTGGGTTTCAACCTGAGTATTGGTATTGGACTTCACATGACGAGTTAGCTCTAGTAACTCAAAATGTGGAGCTTGGTGGTGCTATTTCCTCGAATCTGGATAATTTATCGTATGAACTCAATAATTATGAGAAGTTGGTATGTAATGCTATGGGTGTGAACTCATTTCAACGTGGTATGCATTCTCGTTTCGATTGGAATGTCGATGTGAGTCATCAGACTGATATTGAACGAAACAATGAACAATATCCTAATATGCAAGCTCAACAGTTTTGTGACATATTATAGACTGCACATCGACCATGGTGGCCCGTCCGTGGACTTCAAATGATGTTAACAAAATAAGACTACAATTTATATCAGGGTTGTTTTGATCGAACGACAGAACTTGTGAAATTGTCAAATCCGTTGAATAATCATGTTCCTAACAACTATTATGAAGCAAAAAAAAAAGTTAAGAAGTTAGGTTTAACATCGGTGAAGATTGATTGTTGCATAGAGGGGTGTATGTTGTATTACAATGAAGATTCATGTTTAGAGGAATGTAAGCTTTGTAGGCATCCAAGATTTAAACCATCTATAAGAGGAAGTAGGAATCGTGTTCCTTACAAAAAGATGCACTACATGGCCCTTATTCCATGATTGAAAAGGTTGTATGCTTCTTCAAAATCAGTTGATTAAATGAGGTAGCATCATGAGCACAAAAGAGAGCCTGGTGTTCTTTCACTACTAGAAAAAATGTTTATGGAGACACTTTTTTTGAGACTCTTTAAGAAAAATGTCCCAAGAACCTTTGTATTGAGACACTAAGAAAGTGTCTCAGTTGTCTCTTCTATTGTGATGCTTAAATAAAACTGCCTTGATAGGACCGTATATTGGGATGCGTTTTATAAAAGGGTCTCATTTAATGAAACTTTTAGTGACTCTTCATTTAAAAATGTCTCAAAGCATTGGTATTATGTGACGGTTAACTAAAAGTGTCCCTTTAACGTTTACAACTTAGTTTTTATTATGACATTTTTATATAAGTGTCTCAATAATATTATGTTTAGAGACTCTATTTTTAACGTGTCTCATTTATTTTAGTTTTTAATTTATTTATTGTGACATTTGTGTAAAAGCATCCCAATAATATTGTTATTTATTTAATTAAGTCTAAAAAATATATTGAGACACTCTACAAAAATGTCTTCATATTATTGTGTATACAAGGAGGCTTTTATAAATAACCTTATTTATATTAATTTATTAATTAAATAAATCATACTTTTATTTTGGTGCTGAAAACCCTCAATCTTTCTAACTATGGCGGTAAAATATTTTAGGCATTTTGAAACCCTCAACTTTTCTATTCTAAAAAAACGTCAAATTCTCTCTCTCTCTCTCTCTCTCTCTCTCCCTAATTTACATTCTCTAGAAAGAAAACCCTTGATTTTTTGAGAATAGAGGCGACGAGAGGCTGGAACAGAGTAAATTTGGGCGCTGGAACAGAGCAGATTTGGGCGCTGGAACAGAGGCTGGAACAGAGCAAATTTGGGTGCTGGAACAAAGGCTGGAACAGAGCGAATTTGGGAGCTGGAACAGAGGCGACGGGTGCTGGAAAAGATGCTGGAATAGAGGCGAGGGCGCTGGAATGGTTTCGACAGCAGCTGATTGAACAGAAGCAGCACTCGAACGGACGCGACGGCAAACGACGAAGCTGGAACGGAGGAGATAGTAGACGATTGGACAAAGGCAACGACTGACACTTCAACGAAGGAGATGCTCGAACGAAGGCAACTTCAGGTAAATATAATCACCATCTACTTTCATGTTTGTTTGTTGGAATTAAATTTATTGTCTCATTCATTTGTTGATTAAATGTGATTTGGCCGACACCTTTCTATTATATGTGATAGGAGGGAATAGAGTTGGGAGGAAATAGAGTCTTATTTATAATTAACCTTTACTATATCATCTGTAAATTTTTTTTCAGCCTATAACTATTTACCTTTGTTTTTTAGCTGTTGGATTTTGTCCAAAATACTCGCGTTTTTTCTCATATATATTTCTCTTGTTATGAACTTCCGTATGTAGTTCGCTCTATAGCTGGTAACCATAAATTCAAGGGGTAAACCGTGGGTATTTTGGTACTTCAAAGATTCTGGCTTTTGATTCAAAGATTGTAAATCCACTGCTGCTTTCTTGATTTTCTGATGTAGAGGTGTCAGTAGTATCGCCAAGTCAAAGAGGTTATGCCACTTATCATCTTGTGCCTATTCATATAGGTCCTGAATTAGGAATGAATATAAGCTTTTAAAGTTTTTCAATGTTTCTTTTGTTTTCGTGCCAAATCATGTGCTAGTTTTTAAAATGCCAACAGTTGTGTGGACTATGCGAGAACATCATACTTCCTGGTATAGTTTTGAATAGGCCTATAAGCATCATGATTCTGGTAACTATTCAAGGAACCATGGCCTTTCCTTTTCTTGGTCTGAAAACCAATTGCTTTGCTCGATGCTAGGTTGAACAATCTCTTTTGGTTACTGGGTTTGGACATTTGTGGCATTTTTATTGATGTAAACTGTGCTCTTATTTGATGCTTCTGTACTTGTATGAGAAGCATGTTGGAAGTTGTAGTTATAATCTGAATGCTCCCTTGGTTTACTGTTGGGACTTGCGCAAGTGCACGCAGTCGTACAAGTAATAAAAGGGTTAGTAGAGTGTCGAATCCACAGGGATTGTGATTTGGCCCGTGAAATTGATTCGTGTTGTTTATCTAAATTGATTAAATTGAGCAGTGGTTTTGATTTTATACCTAATTTCTTAATGAAAATAACTTGCGAAAAATAATAAAAACAAATAATCAAAGCGAGAAAAGCAAGTGCAAGGTGGTTTCATTCACGTAATTTTGCTATTCTAATCCAATCCCTAAGTTGAGTGGTTTCGTGGTTGTGTGAAGCCTAGGAACGAATACATCCACAATCTCTCTCGAGCATTGCAAAATTAATTCATACAATTCCTCTAAGCCTAAGGCTAACCAATTCTCATTCAATTAATCCCAACTTTAGAAGTATTTGTATGAATTTTTAAACACTGCCTTAAGGCTCAATCAAAGTTAAATTCATTCTCATGCAACTTTAACCCAATTGATCTCGTTTAATTAGAGCTAATATCGTGAATCGTCTCTCGACCTCATCACGATTCTCAAATTCGATAATTAGGGGTGATCAAGCCCTAACCACGTATTACATCATTAAACTAGAATCACACAACAAATAAAATATACGAAAACAAATTCAAACTCAAGGGATTTTCATAAAATAGCAAAAAAAAAAATAATGAACTACACCATCCTTACACTTAATTAAAATTAGTTCATAATGAGATCAAATATGAGAACGAAATATAAAAGAGAATTCATGAAAAGAGAAGAATAAACTTAATTGTTGGAAATTTCAGGCGCAAAACTCCTCTTGTTCGGTTGTTTCTCCCTTCAATCTTGAATTCTCCCGTCTTCCGTTCTTCACAAGGATCCCCAAGAGATGAAAACCCAAGCAGAAAAAAAGTAACTACTAAAAACTAAAAAGAACAAGAATGATGAATGTCTAAAAGCCTCTCCAAGTTCTCATCTATCTAGATCTGAAAAAAAAACATCTCCCCTTGAATTCCGCATGAATCTGGGCTCAAAAGTGGTAGAGAAACGTCTAACAAATCTTTCCAAATCAGCACCTCAGTCAAACACGGAAAGTTGTTAATTGCTGTCGCAGACGTTGCGTATGTACGCAAGATCTTCTGCGTACATACACAAATTTACAGATTTATTTTTCTTCAACTTGCTGGCCTTAGGTAAGTACTCAAGATTTCTTGCGTACATACATATTTTTACAGCCATTTTTCCTCTGAATTGCTTGCATTGGGTTGTTACTCGAAATAGTTTGCGTAAATACGCAGCTTCTGATTCCACTTTTCATGCCCTTTATGGTCTTTTTCCCTTCTTACCTACAAAACAACGATTTTGCTCAAACTTACGCATAATAAGGCCCTAAATGAGAAAAAAACGTGATAAGTCCTACAAAATAAATATAAAAATCAATTATAATTACGGACATGTGAGAACATCATACTTCCTGGTATAGTTTTGAATAGGCCTATAAGCATCATGATTCTGGTAACTATTCAAGGAACCATGGCTTTTCCTTTTCTTGGTCTGAAAACCAATTGCTTTGCTTGATACTAGGTTGAACAATCTCTTTTGGTTACTGGGTTTGGACATTTGTGGTGTTTTTATTGATGTAAACTGTGCTCTTTTTTGATGCTTTTGTACTTGTATGAGAAGCATGTCGGAAGTTGTAGTTATAATTTGAATGCTCCCTTGGTTCACTGGTAATGCTGCTGAAAACAATGATTTAATTGGTTTTTTGCTTGTTATTTGCTGGCTTTATTGGTGGAAATCTTTTATTTTTTCAAATTTCGTTTTAAATTTTCTATTGTTTTGTAAAAATATGTGCATGGTTTACTATCTTTCTATCATTGGCTCATTGCAATTTATTTATTGAATTTTTTTCATGCTTTCAAATAGATTGTAGAAGAAGCTAGGGGAACAGTTTCTTGCATGGATGGGGGCAAATTTAGTGTGTTTGATAGTGTTGAAATTCTAAATATGTCTAGATATATTAGACATGTGAGAAATAATATGTCTAGATACATTAGACATGTGAAAAATATATTAGACATGTGAAAAACGTTAGGGCCTATTTCATGCCTAGATTTCTGCCCTATATTCATAGTCATTGTCATGTATTACTCACTTGAAACCCTATATAATGGGGGTAGTTGTATTGAGAAGATACAAACAATACATAGAATTTTAACCTTCTCAATTCTCAACATGGTATCAGAGCGTGTTCCGATCGGCCAAAAAAAAAAATGGCTATTCGGGGTCGCGGTCGCAGCCGTAGCTCCTCTTGTGGCCGTGTGCCAGGGAGGGGGGGCCGTGTTTGTGTCTATGATCCCTCCAAAGGCCAGCGTCACTGCAGCTATTGTGATCGGACCAATCGTTCAACTGACAAATGCTGGGAAAAATATGGCAAGCCCGACTGGGCTAATGCTCTCACTAATGATCCTGAGTCTTCTATACCAGACTCTGACACTGTTACACTAAGCCGTGCAGAATATGAGAAATTAGTGCACGCTCCTACTGCCAACTCAACCACTCAGGCCACCACATCATCTACAGGTGCCTTTGCTGCTTCATTTGGTGAGTCTTGGTTACTAGATTCTGGTGCCACTACCCATATCACTGGTAACAAATCTCGATTTTCTACTTTATCTTTTTCTGATTCATTATCCCCTATTTGTCTTGCGGATGGTTCTTATTCTGCCATCTCTGGCTCTGGTACTGTCCAGCCTACTAAAGATATAACTCTTAATAATGTACTCTTTGCCCCTACTTTCCCTATTAGCCTATTATCTATTAGTCGTCTTACCCAATCCCTAAATTGTTCTGTAACCTTTTCCCTTCCTATTGCTTATTTCAGGATCTGCAGACGGGGAGGACAATTGGTGGAGGACATGAACGCGGTGGCTTGTATTTTTTGGATACGGGTCCTAAACCTCTCAACGTTAGTGCTCTATCTGCTTCTATAACCCCATTTCAATGGCATTATCGTCTAGGCCATCCTTCCTTACCGAAATTAAAAAAGATTTTACCTTTTGAGTCATCCGTCTCTACTATTGAGTGCGAGTCTTGTGAGTTAGGGAAGCACCACCGTGCTTCGTATCCTCGTCGTGTGGCAAACCGAAGCTCTTTTCCCTTTGAACTTGTTCACTCAGATGTTTGGGGTCCTTGTCGTGTCACGTCTTTGGGTGGGTTTCGATACTTTATTGTGTTTATTGATGATTACTCACGAATGAATTGGGTTTATCTACTCAAAAATCGAACTCAAGTTCCTCATACACTCACCTCTTTCTACAATGAAATAAAGACTCAATTTTCTGTCAATATTCGAATTTTTCGCACAGATAATGCTTTAGAATTTGTTCAACATACCGTTAACAATTTTTACGATTCCAACGGGATTTTGCACCTAACATCCTGTACCTATACCTCACAACAAAATGGTATGGCTGAGCGAAAACATCGTCATATTTTGGATGTTGCTCGTACTCTCATGACTCATATGAATGTTCCTACAGGTTTTTGGGGCGATGCTGTTCTTACTGCATGTTTTCTCATTAACCGAATGCCTTCGAATGTCCTTCATAGGGTAACATGAGTGTCCTTTATGTTGTTTTTTGGGGTTTTCCATACTCTTACCTTTATCCCAATCGCCCTCTCTTCTCTGTCTCCCCTCGGGTCTTTGGGTGCGTCTGTTTTGTCCATATTAACTTCCCTAATCATGATAAACTAGCTCCTCGTTCTGTTAAATGCACATTTCTTGGTTATTCTCGTGCACAAAAAGGGGTATCGGGGTTATGACCCGATTTCTCGTAAGTTGTTCGTCTCAGCTGATGTCACATTTTTTGAATCTACCCCGTACTTTTCTTCAAGTCAGAATTCTCCAGTGGGTTTGTCCAACTCTGTTCCTCTACCAGTAACCTCATTTCCTTCTTCTGAAAGCCCTACCCCTGTCGTGGCCACCCGGCCCTTACAGGTGTACTCTCGTCGTCGTCCACCAGCTACAACCTTGACAGATAACTCTACCGATCCTTCTCCTCCGGCTGCAGCACCTGAACCATCCTCTATATCTAATAGTGAGCTCCCCATTGCACTTCGTAAAGCTAAACGGTCATGTACTGCATATCCATTGGCTAACTCCCTTCCTCTTGATCACCTTAGTCACAAATTTCGTACTTTTACCATTTCACTTTCATCAGAATCTGTTCCCAGGACTTATCATGAGGCTGCACAACACCCACAATGGAAAGTTGCCATGGATGAGGAAATGTCAGCCCTTATTTCTCGGGCCACTTGGGAGCTTGTCTCTTCTCCTTCGAATGCTGATGTGGTTGCTTGTCGTTGGGTGTTCACTCTCAAATATTGGGCTGATGGGACAATTGACCGCTATAAGGCCCGTTTGGTTGCTAAAGGTATCACCCAGACATACGGTGTTGACTATCTAGAGACTTTTTCTCCTGTTGCCCATCTCAACTCCATCCGAATACTCTTTTCCTTAGCTGTCAATCAGGATTGGCCTATGTTCCAGATGGATGTTAAGAATGCATTTCTGTATGGCGATCTTCATGAGACTGTATTTATGGAGCAACCGCGGAGCAACCGCCAGGCTATGTTGCTCAGGGGGAGGCACACCTTGTGTGCAGGTTAAAAAAGGCGATTTATGGGTTGAAGCAAAGTTTGCGAGCTTGGTTTGATAAGTTCAGTCGTGTTATTTGTGAATTCGGCTTTCAAAGATGTCAGGCAGATCACTCAGTGTTTTTGAAATGTGGACAGTCAGGGATTATGATCCTAATTGTCTATGTTGATGATATTTTGATTTCTGGCAGCGATATTGGAGGAATAGACGCCGCAAAAGATTATTTGCAGCAACACTTTGTTACTAAAGACTTGGGGCGTCCAAGGTATTTCCTCGGAATCGAGATTGCGCATTGCAAATATGGGATTTCATTATCACAACGAAAATATGCTCTTGACATGCTTCAAGAGACCGGTCTACTCGGTGCCAAACCTGTTGAGACTCCCATAGAAGTTAATCTAGAGTTTTGGAATACTGATGGTTCGTATATAGAGGACAAGGCTAAGTACAGATGACTAGTTGGGAAATTGATATACTTGACTGTGACTAGACCGGATATCTCCTTCGCGGTGGGGATAATTAGTTAGTTTATGGAGAAACCTCAAATAATTCATTGGGAAGCAGCCTTGAGAGTTTTGAAGTACATTAAGGGATCGCCTGGTAAAGGACTACTATTCAGCAAGCACGGTCACTTGAAAGTTAAAGCATATTTCGATGCAGACTATGCTGACTATAGAGGTGATAGACGTTCTACATCAAGATATTGTACCTATGTTGGAGGAAATTTGGTGACTTGGCGCAGTAAGAAACAAACTACAGTTGCCAGATCTAGTGCTGAGGTAGAGTATAGGGCCATGGCCCATACAACGAGTGAGATGCTTTGGATAAAGAATCTACTTGGTGAGTTGGGGTTCACATATGAAGAGCCGTTACCTATGTATTGTGACAATCAGGCAGTCATTCATATTGCCAACAATCCTGTCTTTCACGAAAGGACAAAACACATTGAAGTAGATTGCCACTTTGTTCGTGAAGCAGTAATGAGTTAGAAGATCAGTACTCCATTTACTCCATCTACAGAACATGTTGCTGATATGTTTACTAAAGCTTTAGGAACAAAACAATTAAAAAATTTATGTAACAAGCTGGGCATGATTGATATATATGCTCCAGCTTGAGGGGGAGTGTTGAAATTCTAAATATGTCTAGATACATTAGACATGTGAGAAATAATATGTCTTGATACATTATACATGTGAAAAATATATTAGACATGTGAAAAACGTTAGGGCCTATTTCATACCTAGATTTCTGCCCTATATTCATAGTCATTGCCATGTATTACTCACTTGCAACCCTATATAATGGGGGTGGTTGTATTGAGAAGATACAGACAATACATAGAATTTTAACCTTCTCAATTCCCAACAGATAGATTTGTTTTGGTATCCAATGGAGTACTTCATGCTAAGGTTAGTTACTCTATGTAACATCCATATATAGATACTGTTGTTATGCGTTCCTCAAACTAGATATACGTTTGTGGTCACATAAATTTTTTGCTTTTTAGTGTGACATGAAATCCACATTTTACCATGGAATTGCCTGCAGCTTCTTGAGAGAATTGGTCCGGCAATAGAGAAATTGAAGGACAAAGGGATTGATTTTTCACTGTGGTACAAACCCCAAGATTATCACACAGAACTTTGACCAGCCTGCTTTGGATGGCTTTGCTTGAGCCTTGCCATGGAGATCAGGTTAATATTATGATTTCTATTGCTTTTGGAAGTCTCTTACTTATTTATGTGTGAAAAATCAACATGTGCTTTACCTTGCATGACACGTGATCAACAAATTTGAAATTTTCCTTTCATGTCAGAAAATTGGAGTTAATTGAAAGCAGTTGTTATTATTATTTATTCATAAATCCTGCTTATATGTAGGTACAGGTTCCAATTCATTGAGAAATGTTGATGTTACATAATTCAAGCTTTTAGCTTGATGCTAACCCCTTACAGTTCAATAGTCCACTTTTCCACTTTCCTTCGTCGTATTCTTACAAGGAAAATTCAATCTCTCCGATGTTCTCGGTTGTGGTCTCAAATACTCCTGATAGGATTTCAATCCATTCTCTTAGCTTTTCCATAAAAATTTCCTTGTGCTCCTATTTTGTTCCATATGGTAAAGTGAGCCTCAGATTTACTGGAACTCTCCAGCCATAAAAAGCATCATTTATCATCAGAACAAATACAACTTCATACATTGATTTGGTGATCACGTTTGAAGCTTCAAGATGTATAAGTTTTAAGTTAGCTCTTTTTTATTTTTGGGGGGGATTTTGACAATGAAATACATTGGATTGTGGTGAATTAAACTTTGGCTAGTATGTTTTGTTGAAAGTTAGGACTTTCATTTTTCAAGATATAATTGTTGGAATGTTATTTGATATTGTGAAGTGATATTTTTTTGTTAAATGAGATAAAAAATTTTGTTTCAAGTATACATATCAATATGTGCCATGGAATATTAAATTTGGGATAATGAGTTCACTTCTAAATGTATGCATCTTACAATAAATCTCTTTGTGAAATAGGTAATATTATGTTGCATATAGGATGGCACTTTCAATTGTCTATATATATAGAGACACTTTTATGTGTTAGTAATAACTCACTTAGAGACACTTGGAGATGTCTCAAGATTATGTGTATAGAGACAGTTGTAACAGTTACTATTGTTTTCTAAAGGGGCATGTTTTAGTGTCTTTATATCAATTAGCTGGGACACTCTAAAAGGTCATCATATATCTTTATAGGGACGCTTTTTGATGTGCCATAGTCATGCTTATGGAGACCATTAGAAGTGTCTTGAAAATACGGATGTGGAGACACATAAAACAGTCTTTATATAACTTTAAAGAGACGTTTTATGTTGTCCTGATTTGACAACTTTTGAGACATTTCTCCATGTCCTTATATACGATTTTTTGGAGACATTTTCAGGAGTGATTATAAGATATTAGGACCGCCACCTATGAGACACTTTTACAAAGCGTCTCGATATTCTCTCTATGGGGACATTTTTGGACGTCTCAAAAGACAGTTTTTCTAGTAGTGTTTTGTCATCTATCTGATGGTCTGGCATGGAAACTTTTAAATGAAAAGCATTTTAACTTTGCTATCGAGCCATGAAACATTAGGCTTAGATTATGTACCGATAGATTTAATCCATTTAATCACACTTCGTCAAAGCAATACTCTTGTTGGCCCGTGATTGTTACTCCATACAACTTGCCACCACGTTTTTGACATACTTGATTCCGAGACTAAGTAACCTGAAAGAAATGATTGATGTGTACTTGCAGCCTCTAATTAAATAGTTGAAAATTCTGTGGTTAGAAGAAGTCGAAACATATGACATTTCCAAAAGGCTGAATTTTCAATTACGGGCCGCCTTAATGTAGACAATCAATAACTTTCTCGCGTATGGGATGTAGTTGGGATGGATAAAATCTGGACGATTAACTTATCCTATATGTATGCGACAAACAAAGGCATTCAAATTGAAAAATGGTGGGAAAATGTCTTGGTTCGATTGTCATCATCAGTTTTTACCTGAGAATCATCTATTTAGACAAAACAAAGATGCATTTTTCAAACGACGGAGTGAACGATCAAACCCTCCGCCAGTAATGACAGGCGATCAGATATGGGAAGAAGTGCGTGGAATACCTAAAGTTATTGATATACCAATCAACCATCTAAAATTGCAAGGATATGGCGTACATCATAATTAGACCAAACAAAGCATTTTTTGGGAGTTGCTGTATTGGAAAGACAATGTGGTCCACCATAATTTGGATGTAATGCACATCAAAATTTTTTTTCGACAATATACTCAACACTGTCGTGGATATCAAAGACAAGACCAAGGATTATGAGAAGGCAAGATTGGACTTAGTTGAGTATTGTAGGCGGCCTGAGTTGCATTTACAAATGATGGCTAATTGTAAGGTGTTAAAACTAAAAGCTAGTTACATTTTGACTGATGAACAAAAACACGATTTAGGCACATTTAATTTGTTTAAGCTTTGAAGATACCTGATGGTTATGCATCGAACTTGAGAGCTTGTGTTGATCAATCGAGACTCAGGTTGTATGGTATGAAGAGTCATGATTATAATGTGTCCATGCAACGTTTACTCCCAATAGCATTTAGTGCGCTCCCACAAAATGTTTGTAAGCCTCTAATTGAAATAAGTCAGTTCTTCAAAGATTTGTACTGCATAGAGCTTCGCGAGGAAAGCTTGTCACAATTAGATAGGAATATCCCTTCGATTTAGTGTAAATTTGAACGCATTTTTCCTCCAGCATTTTTTGATTCCATGGAACACTTGCACATACACTTGCCTTTTGAAGCGGTTATGTGTGGACCTATTCAATATAGGTAGATGTATCCATTTGAGAGGCAAATACCTTTTTTAAGATTTGCGTACGTGTAATGTTTTTTTTTTTTTTGTGATCCCAAAAGAATTAGTAACTTTGTCGTATACAATACGATTATGGATTTCTACATGACTTGAAAGGTATGGTGAAAAATAGAGCAAGGGTAGAGGGCTCAATATATGAGGCGTACTTAAATCAAGAATCATCCTACTTCACATCGTATTATTTTGAAAGCCACATACAATCGAAGAGTATAAGAGTTAGGCGTAATGAGAATGATGGAAGTGTTGAAGAAATACCCTACACATTGTCTGTCTACAATCAAGCTGGGAAGCTGGGTGTTAAATGCGACGATCGATTTTTGAATGATGATGAGTTGAGAAAGTCCGCATTAAATGTCCTTATTAATTGCGACAAGGTCGTGCTTATCATCAAGTAATTAATAACTAATATAAATTAGTTAATAATTTTATAAAATTCTAACTCCTAAAATGTTTATTTCAATATTTAGAATGTATAAGCTGTCAATTCGATACCATTTGCCACATTTAACCGACCAAGAAGTTGAGGAGTCTGTTGAGGAGACTTTTGTAAAATGGTTTGAAGAATATGTAAGTACTTTATTAATTAAAATAAAATATGTATATATAAATATTTTTTATAAGTATTATGACAGTATAATTATATGTGTAGGTTCATGATCCCAAAAATAATATCGCTAATCAAAATTACATGATTTGACGTAGGGACCAAATCATAAGCTTAAGACATAGCCAAGATACGTTGTGAATGCATATACCTTTCATATAGACGAGACCACACAACGTATGAACACTTATAATGTTGGTATTTATAATGTCATACTTAAATAACTGATTCAGTTAGAATATCCCGGTGTACCTGAAAGGAAGGTTGTCTTGTTCAAATGTCATTCCGCAATATGGTATTGTAGAGGTCAAATTTAATGAGAGATACCCAAAAGATGATTCGTTCATTTTTGCAAAACATGCATCTCAAGTATACTATGCCCTGTATCCGGGCACAAGGAGGTATAAATTGAATTAGCATTTTGTAATTAAGCCAGACCACGAAGTAGAGTAGCCAATCAACAAATTGTTACTGATAATTTGTTGCAAGAATCTTCACCCGTTGCGAATTTTGTGTTTGATAATGAACCTATGGGTCTTTTGGAAGATGCTAATGGTCGTGCAGAAGAGGTGAATTTCAACAATAATGTATTTTATAATGAACTTCAAGATGACGAGGCACGAGATAATGCAAACGAATATGATAATGATGAAGAGGATGAATTTGAGGATGAACTAGATGACGATGACGATGAAGGAGATGATGCAATTGAATATGACGATGATGATGAAGATGAAGATGAAGTTGATGAGAATGACGATGATGAATAGGATTCATATTTTAATTGTTGATGTAGTTGATGTTTGCGATTTATTGTCATGAATCATCATGAATTGTTATTAAGTATTTATTCATAATTGATGTTTGATCAATTGTTGTACATTGTTAATACTTTATTAATTTTCTTGATTATTTGTTGAGAATTCTGAAACAGATGGGCTGGAGATCGAAAAAAGACAAAGAGAAAGTATTGGACATAGGCTCTTATTGGCATATGCCTCCATCGACTAATCTGAGCATCAATTTAGGTAGCTCGAGATCACATTCTCCATCCCCTGTCTTGGGGTCCGCCCCATCGATGCTGATGAATGAAAGCCCATCCACCGACATATCTCAAAATAGTAATATCGGTGGACATCAGATTTTAATAATGCCACTAGAAAAAGAGTAAGTGAGTTGTTTGACCAATAAATAGATATCGATTCTATATATTTTATGTGTATTGTTATGTATAATCTTTTTTTTCCACTTGTATAATAGGTTTGATGACGAGGAGAAATGTATCGAAGAGCTTGATCAGATAATTGAGAATGGTTTCAAGAGACCATGACCTACTTGGAAGAAGGTCCTGATGGAAACTCGTGAGATGTGGTTTGTCCAGTTTAAATTGTGTAATTGAGATTTGATTATTACTACAACTTGTTCATATATGATTTTTCATTTTTTTTCTGGACATAATAGGCATCGTTTAAATTAGTTAGTACACAATGATTGACCAAATAGATTAATTTGTCAAAACTACCCTTACGAGTAATTAATTAATAAGTTACTAGAATATTTGAATTTTAAAAATTTACAAAAGATAAGTTCAAAGACATTACGAATAATTATTTTTTTTTAAAAAAATATTAATTTTTTGGCCAAAATTCCGCTGAAAATATTTAATTTTTTAAAAAATTTATTAATTTTTTATGGCGGAATTTTCGCCAAAAATATTTCAATTTAAAAATTTTGAATTAAAAAAGTCTCTGCCGGTAACTTGTTAGTAATCCGCCGGAAATTTTTTTGGCAGATTAATTCCGCCGAAAATCCTGCAAAAAATGAAAACCGACAAGAGTCTTTTTGGCGGATAATTTCGCCGAAATTCATATTTTCTGCTGAAAATTCGCCGAAATTTCAACCAAAATTTCTGTATGTTCTTGTAGTACAAACATGTAATAATATACTCCCTATGATATACAAATCACTACAGAAAAAACGCCGGATTCCGGCGGAATTAAACCGTGGGAAATTTTCCCCCGGAATTTCCCCCGGTTTTTATTTAAAAAAATTAAAAAAAAATCGGGGGAATTTTCCCCCGGATTTTTCCCCGGTTTTTTTTTTTTGAATTTTTTAAATTAAAATCCGGGGGAAAATTTCCCCGGTTTTTTTTTTATTTTTTAAATAAAAATCGGGGGAATTTTCGGGGGAAATTTTCCCCCGGTTATTTTTTTGAATTTTTTAAATAAAAAATCTGGGGAAAATCCGGGGGAAAATTCCCCCTTTTTTTTTTAATTTTTTTAAATAAAAATCGGGGGAAAATTTCCCCCGGTTTTTTTTTTGAATTTTTTAAATTAAAACCGGGGGAAAATTCCCCCGGTTTTTTTTTAATTTTTTTAAATAAAAACCGGGGGAAAATTTCCCCCGGTTTTTTTTTTCTTGAATTTTTTAAATTAAAACCGAGGGAAATTTTCCCCCGAATTTTTTTTTGAATTTTTAAATAAAAACCGGGGGAAAATTCCCCCGGTTTTTTTTTTATTTTTTTTAATTAAAACTTTAATATTAGTATATATTTTGGCAAGACAAAACACAAGCTTGGAAGTAGCTCAATGGCAAGGTATTAGACTTGTATCCAAGAGGTCCCAAGTTCAAGTCCATGCAAGAGCAAAATTTCCTTTTTTTAGAGAGAAAACCGGGGGAAAATTCCCCCGGTTTTTTTTTTGAATTTTTTTAAATAAAAACCAGGGGAAATCCGGGGGAAAATTTCCCCCGATTTTTTTTTATTTTTTTTATTTAAAAACATAATTTATTAAATATTTAGGCAAAAAGATACAAAAACTTTAAAGTAGCTCAATGGCAAGGTATTAGACTTGTATTCAAGAGGTCCTAGGTTCAAATCCAACTAACTACACAATTTTTTTTTTTAAAACTCTCTTTGGGGAAATATATATAATTTTAATATAAATGATGTTAATATTACTTCTACTATTTTGTTTCCTTAAAAATTGTGATTGTTCATTCAATATTTTTTTCTTTTAACAAATTAAAATTTTTATATACATATGTTTATATAGTATATTTTCATATAGTATGTAGAATATATATATATATATATATATATTTATATAATATCAATACTATTTTTTAACTATTGTTATTTATACTATCTATTAGTTATGTATAATATATTTATAGGTATACATATGTTTATATTGTTTATATATGTTTATATAGTTTATATAATATATATGTTTGTATAGTATCAATACTATCTTTTAACTATTATTATTTATACTATCTTTTAATTATATATAATATATTTATAGTTTTACTAGATTTTAATTATATATAATATATTTATAGGTATACATATGTTTATATAGTATCAATACTATATTTTATCAATGTTATCTTTTAACTATTAATTATTTATAATATATTTATAGGTATACATATACTTATATGGTACACATATATGTTTATATAGTATATATAATGTATATTTTTATATAGTATCAATGTTATTTTTTAACTATTAATTATTTATAATATATTTATATATACGTATACATATGTTTATATGGTACACATATATGTTTCTATAGTATATATAATACATATGTTTATATATTATCAATGTTATCTTATAACTATTATTATTTATACTATCTTTTAATTATAATTAAAATAAGAATAATGAAACAAATATATAATATGTATAACACAAAACAAAACTTATCACAACTTCAAGGGATAGCCTGGTGGTGGAGTGCTTGTCATTCAACCCCAAGGTCACGAGTTCAAATCCCTGCAATTGCAAATATTTGAATATTTTGGAATACTATTCCAGCGGCGGGTCCGGGTGGCGGCGGAGGAGGAGCGGCGGCGGCGGTTCCGGGGAGGCGGAGGCGGAGCGGCGGTGGCCGCGGTTCGGCAGTCCGGGCCGGAGGATGGCGGTGCGCGGCGTTCCGGCGGAAAACCGAGGGAATATTCCCCCGGTTTTTCCGCCGGAATTTCTTACCGGGGGAAAAATCCGGCGGAATTCCGGATTCCGGGGATGTTTTTTCCGGCGGAACGATTTCCGCCGGAATTCCGCCGGAATTTTCCGCCGAAAAATGCCGTTTTTCCTGTAGTGAATTATCACGATTGAAATGTCATTAATCATCAATTTTAACAATTTAAGTAATTATTTTAATACTATTGAGCTTGTTTAAATCATTTGTAATAAGAAGAAAAGAAATGTCATTAAATGCCACTTGATTTATTGATACAATTTTCTTATATTATACATAATTTTCATAAAAAATTTGAAGTAGGATGTAATATGTATTACATTATATATAACTAACAATACAATCATTTTTATTTCTCGCGGTATTTATCTGTTTAATTAATAATTGGATCTTCTACCATATTCTTCTACTATTGCTTGTCAGTTATTTAGTTTTGGATTTTTAGGTATTATTCATAATCATTTGAGTTGAGGGTTTTTTTTTTTTTTTTTTTGTCTCTGTCTCTCTGTCCCTCTCTATTCAGATATTGCATTTGGAATCAATTCATGCTATTAATGAACAAATTAAGATCTTATAATAATCAGCCAGGTCAGGAGAAATTCTTCTATGCATCCAGTGTGGGCCCCACACATGTATCAAACAAACTATTCAAATTGTGCCGCATCATTAATTCACTTTTAAAAAAAATCAATCTACAGAATATAATACAATCCGAACTATTTAGCTCATACATGATGTTCGAAAACTAAGTTCGTAAAGGCCAACAAAATTACACGCAATTAATTACAAGCAGCGATACATTGTAATTTGTTATACAATTTAGACAGAATGGACATCGGGAGCTTGTATAGTCTCCTGCAGGCATTCAACTGCTGCACTATAATTTATAAACCCCAAATACCAAAATTCATGGTTATCGAAAGATACAACTTGTATATACTTTTCAGCTGGACTGGTTTTACTTGTTGATGGCTTCACAGCTTTTATTTGATGTAGTGGGATGACCACCTGCTCAAACAAATATGTAAAAGAATTATTTGAACATTACATAAGGGGGGGGGGGGGGGGAAGTTTTTTCTTTCTTTCTTTTTAATTTATTTTTTTAAGGTGTTTAAATAAAACCAGTAGAATTATGTTGTTGAGGTTGTATGATTACAACTAGCGTAATCGATATTTTGCACCCTTGAATTGCAGCTCACACTACAAAAGAGTAATCCCTTCCACTACAACAAATATGATATAAGATGGCCTTTTTATTTGTTATTGAAAATCATAAAAATGTCTCTATTAATACATATAGAGGCTTTTTAAAAAATAACTCTTATAGTAGCGGTCACAAAAAAATGGAGGTTTATGAAAATTGCTTCTATTTACAACTTTTGGAGGCAAATTATAAGATTTGAGGCTTATCTAGGCTATTAAAACGGGATTATTACATTTTTCGTCCTGTAAGTATGAAGTGATTGAGTTTTAATCTTTTATATTTGACTTTTTCAATTTTATTCCTCTATGTTACAGAAATTTTAATTTTAGTCCGATTTTGGACTAAAGTACACGCCGAAGCTGACGTGTCAGGTTAAATGACAGGAATAAACCATGTTGGCGCCATTTTGGCTGATGTGGTAATGATATAAGCGCCACGCTGTATTTTTATTTTAATACATGGATTTAAAAAAAAATCAAAAAATCCACATATACACACTTATTCCACACACACACACACACACACATATGTATTAATAAATTAATTAAATTTTTAATCAAAAATAAATTAATTAATTAAAAAAATAAAAAATAAATAAAAATTATAAATTTGAAATTTAAATATTATTATTATTATATAAAAATATTATATAAATTTAATAAAATTACATATTGTAAAGTATACAAATTAAAATATAAAAATTTTATACACTTCTTCTACAAATTTTTTTAATTATATATATATATATATATATATATATCATATCTTAATAAATTAATTAATTACATAATTAATAAAACTAAAACAATCAACCAAAAAAAGGCCCTAACCCCTCATCTTCATCTTCATCTACCCAACCAACCACCCACCCCAACCCCAACCCTAGCTCACCCAGCTCCCCCCCCCACCCCCTTCCCCACTAGCTCCCATCCCCCTCCCCCATTTATCTCTCTTTCTCTCTTCGTCTTTCTCTCTGTGTGTGTGTGTGTGTGTGTGTGTGTGTGTGTATCCTCTCCCCAATTTTCCCCTTCCCCACCAACACTCTCCCCCATTTATCTCTCTCTCTCTCTCTCTCTCTCTCTCTCTCTTTGTGTATATATATATATATGTATATATATCCCCTTCCCAATTCCCCCTTCCCCAACTCCCCCTTCCCCAACAACACTCTCCCCCATTTCTCTCTCTCTCTCTGTCTTTCTCTCTATGTCTGTATATATATGTGTGTGTGTGTGTGTGTTTGTATATATATATATATGTATGTATGTGTGTGTATATATATATGTATATGTACATGTATGTGTGTATATATATAGATATATGTATATGTATTTGTGCAAAATTAAATGTCATGTTTTATATTGTTTTTCTTGTTTTTTTTAAAAATATAATGCGTTGGTAGCCACATTGGATCAATGGAGTGAAAATTGCAAAACCCCCAAATTAATTTGACACATCAGTGCCAATATGGCTTATTCCAGCCATTTAACTTAACACGTCAGCTCGAGCGTGTACTTTAGTCCAAAAACGGACTAAAATTGAAATTTTTGTAATATGGAGGACTAAAATTAAAAAAATCAAATATAAAGGATTAAAACTCAATCACCCCATACTTATAGGACCAAAAACGTAATAATCCCCTATTAAAAATTAAAAGCCTACTTAACTCACTTTTAGAGACATTGTATGCATGCCCCCAATTAATATATCTCTAATACGCAAAGAAAAATAAAAGATTAAATTCAGTTATTTTATTTTATTTTGTTATTATTTTTGTTTGGAAGGGGGTTAGAGGGGATGGTGTTTAAATTAAAATAGTAGAATAATATTGGTTAGGTGTTATGATAATGACAAGAGTGATTGACATCTTGGACCATCAAATTGCAGCTCATGAGCACTTAATTTGCATCCTTAAAATCTAGAAAATTGCACAATCCACCTTCCAATTACACTTTTTCTTGACATTTTGGACCCCAAAAAACGTTTTAGTGTAAATTGCAGCCAAAAAAATTGAATCGATCGGTTCCTTGGGAGAGTTATGATATTTGTCCTATATTGTTTAACTTAAAAAATATAGTTATATAATCCTAATGATTTATGATATTTTTTTCTCACAAAAAATTATGTCGGAATGTTGTAGGGGGCGATAGGCATCAAGAAAAATCCAGTTGCTGGGCAAACGTGCTACTTTCACAATATTAGGGTGCAAAATGCAAATGAAATGTAATCGGTAATCCTATGGGTGCAATGTAATAATTACCATAGTTGCAAAGTGTCATTTATAAAAGCCCATATGGTCCATACTCAAAATGATATAATTGAGAGTAGGAATAGAGTAAGAAAGTTTTGTTTGAGAATTCAGATTAAACTCTCATAATAATGCATTTCCATTACTTAAAAGGGCAAAAAATTTGAAATTAAAAAAACAAAAACACACATTTAACTAATTGGAATGAACCTCTTAGCCCCGTGCATGCATATTGTTCAATGTTACTGCAACAACCCCTGATATAAATTTAAGCACACATCCAAAACATACCTTGTAGTAGCTCCACTCAGTGTTAGCACCATCTCGATAGGAAATGGGGTTATCACTAACAAAGGCAAGCCTTTCCGTAGAGAGATACATAACCCCCACGACGGGACCGCATGATGTGGACATGTAACAAGCGAATGTATTTACGAGTCGCTCCTCCGGATTAACCGTCTTGAATGTCTCTGTGAATATCTTCTCGTAACCGCCCTCCACTAAAACCTTTGTCCCGTGCGCAATTCTACAAAGCGCGGCGTCCGCTAGGCTAGGGTTTAGTTTCACTAACGAAACAACAAAAAGAGAGAATCAAGAGACAACGTGACGAGATTTTCATTGCCGCTAAATTTTCCAACGAGCGAATCAGTAATTATCAATAATGACAAGTTAAACATTATCTTGTCACTATTGACGTTGTCTTCTGACAAAATAATTTTTTATTTTCACTAAATCTATATAATTAGTAATAATTTTTTCATTATCACTATTGTTTCCAATTATTTGCTCCTTTTTCTTATAGCGTTTTTTTTTCACTAATTAACTCTATTTTAATAACAATATATAATTTTAATTTTTTCACAATATGGCTAAATAATTAAAACTTAATATTTTAATTGCCACTGGTGAGAATTAGTGACACCATAGTAACTATTTAGTGAAAAAAAAAATTATTTTGTCTCCTTGTCTCTAAATTGTAAGATTGTCGCTAATGACAGCTGAGCCACAAATTTTTGTTACTACTACTATTGTGAAAAAATATTTTTATAACAAAACGAGATTCTTTTTGACTAAATATATATATATATATATATATATATATGTAGTTTGATTACAATCAACTCAAGACACCCTATAGATATCAACCAAAAAGACACCCCCAACACACGCACACACTCACTCAAGGGGAAAGAGGGAGAGAACAAGAGGATTCGAACTCAGGACCTCACTGATGCCAATTCGAACCCCCGCCACTGGGTGACAAAATTATCACTTGATATATTATAGTTGATTCTCTTTTCTCTTATAGTAACATATTATTCTCTAAACAAGCTCAATGAATCAGAATTCAAAATACTTTACTTGGAATCCTTCAATCCAAAAAATCTAAGGGAAACTATCATTAACGGCCCGTGGTAAATATTCATAAATATTATTCAACTTCATCTATTAAGAACATCTTCTTTTGTTGAAATCAACAAGGGAAGTTATCATTAACTGTCGTGGCATTGATTAACTAACTTTAAATCAAGGTGACATGCATAAACAAACACATAAAACTTCACATATATATATATATACATATATGTATATATATTGTTTTTTTTTTTAAAAAAAAAGGAATACTAGCATAGACATGCACTACAAGAATGCAACATGTTCAGTGGCGAATCAATACATTATTCATTTAATTTTTTTGACGGATTTTATTTATAACAATTTCGTTAGTAAATTTTTTGTGACTGATTATTTCTTTAATAATATTTACATTAAATTACGTCACCAATCCATATCACATATACCGTAAATTTATGATAGGATTTCTCCGTCACAAATTTTTTATTAATAAAGAGGGTACTTTCTTGTAGAGAGAAAACTTACAATGTTGCCAAGTGTTCCCAGCAAGGTCCTCTGCTTTCTTAGTTGTTTCTCCCACTTTCCTCCCCCAGGTTCCCACCATATCCTTTACAGTAGACATTGTATCTAAACACAGAAACAAAATGTTCAATATTATCTATACACCATACAGAATATTTGTTCATTTTTCATTCTACTAACTATGAATTTTTCAATTTAGTTCCGTTACTTTTATATTTTTTTGCCAGATTAATCTTTTGTCACCTTTATGTTATCATTTTTTATAGCACAATTATGATCCTCGCATGTAGCTATTGAGATAATTTTTTTCCTCATACTCAATATCTGAAAGCTATGGGCCTAGCTCTTGAATTTCCCCGTCAAAATATTAACAAAATGTGAAAAAAAAAAAAGATTAAATTTAAGGAAAAAGTTAGTGATCCGAGACTAAACTCGAAAATTCGTGATATATAAAGCTAAAAATGAACAAAAACTATTATTTGACTAAAAACTTTACCCTGGATATTCTGCACATGACCCAAACTTCCAGAGAAGGGGAAAAAAAAAAGAAAAAGCTTGAAAACTCCATTGCAATCGATAAACCCTTTCATTTTCTTTTTTTTTTTTTCTCTTAATTTACTTCCTAATACCAATCACGTTTAATTTGCAGCTCAATTGTCTGCCTGGCTAATATTAATTTAAACCTAGACTAGTTATCAAATTAAATTACGCTATATCAATATATCAACAATATTCTTCATCCATGATTTATCAATATATATGTGTATATATATATATATATATATTCTTCATGCATGAATTCGCCCGTGCACACATCGATATATAAAAATAGCACAATCAAATATTCCACCTCCATTTAGTGTTCGTTTGGATAGATTTAAAACAACAGGGAATAAAAAAAGTTATTTGTTGAGCCATCCTTTCAATAGTTGAGTTTTTTTTTTTTTTTTTTTTTGCAACAAAGTTATTGTGCGTTTAAATGCAAATAATTTAAAAGTGTTTCAAAAAATATTTTTCTTTAAAAGTTAATAGGATAGCATTTTTTTTTAAAAAAAAAAAAGCCCTTATTTGGTTCTCTTTGAATTCTGCTTATTTAAAAAGACCAATAAAATACTGAATTTTTTAATTGAATTGGCTTATCTAAAAAAAAAGTAGTGATTTTCTTGTTTTAAAAAAAGGAAAAAAAATCCATCCTTTCGACGCCTAATTGCAGGCATATTGCATAACCGAAAAACAGCCTTACCTTTTAATTTGAAAGACAAGGAGGAGATATTGTCGGAAGGCGCCGGCGAGGAATTGACGTACGGATTGCTGGATAGGTTACCGAAATCTCTTTGCAACAACAATTCGTCCTCATAGGAATCCCTCCGCACCGGCGATTCTTTCACCAATTCCTCGCACCACCGCACCGATTTTGTCGGTTTTGAATCCGCTGCCGCCGCCGGTGGCGGTTTATCCTCTTCGGGCTTCAATGCTTCACCTTCGAGCCTCGGTATATTCTCTTCGATCTTTAATGCTTCACCTTCGGGCCTGGATTTATTCTCTTCGGGCTTTAATGCTTCACCTCCGGGACTCGGTTCATTCTCTTCTGCCGTTAATGCTCCGCCTTCTGGCCTTAGTTTCGTGTCGGGTGATGCATCTTTAGCCGTCGACGGTTTATTCTCTTCGGGCTTTAACGCTTCACCTTCGGGACTCGTTTTATTCTCTTTAGCCTTTAATGCTTCGCCTTCTAGCCTCAAATTCGGGTCGGGTGAGCTATCTTTAGTCGTCGGCGGTTTATTCTCTACGGGCTTTGACGGTTCACATTCGGGCTTCGAATTATTCTGTTTAGGCTTTAATGCGTCACCTCCGGGACTCGGTTTATTGTCTTCTTCCTTTAATGCTTCGCCTTCTGGCCTCAGATTCGGATCGGATGTTGTATCTTTAGTCGCTGATGGTTTATTCTCTTCGGGCTTTAACGCTTCACCTCCGGGCCTCGGTTTATTCTCTTCGGGCTTCAATGTTTCACCTGCGAGCCTCGGTTTATTCTCTTCGGTCTTTAATGCTTCACCTCCGGGACTCGATTTATCCTCTTCAGACTTTAATGCTTCGCCTTCTGGCCTCAAATTCGGATCGGGTGTTGTATCTTTAGCCGCAGGCGGTTTGTTTTCATCGGGCTTTAACGCTTCACCTTCAGGCCTTGGTTTATTCTCTTCGGGCTTCAATGCTTCGCCTTCGGGCTTCGGTTTATTCTCTTCGGACTTTAATGCATCACCTCCGGAGCTCAGTTTATTCTCTTCAGCCTTTAATGCTTCGCCGCCTTCTGGCCTCAGATTCGGGTCTGGTGTTGTATCTTTAGCCGCTGGCGGTTTATTCTCTTCGAGCTTCAACGCTTCACCATCGGGCCTCGGATTCGTGCCTGGTGTTGTATCTTTATTCAGTAACACGGGTTTATTATCTTCGGCATTATTAACGTTGTCGTTGGTCGCCATTTTTGTAAGTTCTGGCGGGCGCGTGGAACTGTATTTTTGGTCCTTCCGGTTGAGGATTGGATTTGTTAGTTTTAAGGTTTGACAAGGTTGTATGGGGGGTGAGTAGCGAATTTAACGCGGGAAGGGGAATGAGTTTGTATGGTCAATTTGGTAAGAGAGTTTTGACTTTCGACTAGGACCGTCAAACTCATCGTTGCATTGTTTTTTCTTCCTTTTTTTTTTGAAAAAAAAAAGGGTTGTAATTGTTATTTCTTTTATTTTCTATGAAAAAAGGGTCATGGACAGTTGGTTGAATGTCCGATTACAACAAATTATATGATAAATATTACTTATTGTTTAATTGATCATTTTTTTTTAAAATATATTTTAATTACTGGTAAATATAATACATTCGCAATGTAATTAACATTTATTTAAAAGAATCAGGGACTAAAATTTCCGATTTGATCATTTGTTTCTAATGAGTATTAAGTGAAACATAGCACTAAAAAGCGGATGCGAGTTAAGTTTCCAACTTGGCCCGGGCGAGTTTGAGAAAGTCTGCAATTTAAATTCTAGTTCAAGTCGTAAATATTGAATTTGAGCTTGTCTCAGTTATAAAATAATAAATAAATAAATAATTAGTTTCAATGAATTTGTAAAATACATTAACAGTTTCAAATATTTTGTAAAATATTAAATTACTCAGATAACATCGATATTTTTGTTTGTCATCTTGCCTCTCATCATTTGCTATATGTTATTGCTTTGGTTAGTATAAAATTTCCATTTTTTATTATAAAAATAATTTATCATATGTTGTTCTTATTATTATTGTTGTTGTTAAATGTTTATAAATATTTAAATTATATATAATATGCATAAGATTATCAAAAAAATTTACTTTATTTATAAATTAGTATGATATTATTATTACAGCAAAGTTTAATTGATAACATAAAAGTTAGGATAAGTATATATTTACATACATAGACATAGATATAGATATATAGATTAAAGCTTTGGAGTCAGGGAGCTAGGAACCCATTTTTAAGTTTTTGAAAGTCATTTTTGATGAGCTCGAGCTTGACATCTAAGAAGCTCATAAGGATTGGATACAAATAAGTTCCAATCAAGTCTTTTTCATGTTAGCTTGACTCAATCTGCACTCATACGGAAGAATGTCCAACTAAATATTTAAACACAAAATGAGTGAATCAAATATGATATTAAATAATTTGATCCGTTAAAAATTCAAATTCAAATTTTAAAAATTCTTTTTATTAAATTTTACTCTCAACATAACATTAGCAAAGAGATGCAATATATGTGACATTATAACTAATAAAATGTGATGTGGGGGCATATCTACTCCCTATGTGGCAATCTGTTCCAACACTCGGACGAATACAATGAAGACACATGGCACCTAGGTGGCAAAACACTTTGAGGAGAGTCCTTGGGTTTGGCCACGCATCAATAGTAAAGAAGGCCCTTAAAGACTCTCTGCGCAAGGGCTTCCCCGAAGTGGTCCCGCACTCCACCTTGAAGTGGTTCTCTACCTCTTTTTGGGAAGGTCCTCCTCTTACAATGGTTTTTGACACATTGTTACACCTCAAAGTCCCAACTATCATTTGTTGGAGGAATATTCTTTTATACAGAATACCAAAGGTTATCTACCTCAACTCTAACTCTATTCATTTCCAACCGACTGCTATAAATATATAGAAGGTCTCTATAGTGCCCAGGGGGTACAAAGTCTCACTCCATGTACTTACATATTCTACATTACAGTACTTTCCTTCCGATCTTCTGCTTGATCTATTTGCTGTGTTAGTTTCACATAGGTCCCGGGACGTATACGCAGCGGAATATCAAAAATTTTATATAAGACATATAACATATTATATGCTAATTATGTTGTCCCGTGACTATCGTGACGCGGATCTATTATGCAAATTTATATAACCAAATTATTTAAACGAGTTTAGTAATTAATTACCTTTTAGCACTCCTGTTGTTGTAGGGAATAGAGCGTATTCAAATACGCGGTTCACGTTCCCGAATTATCACGAACGGTTCGTGCTTTCGTAGGAATCCAATTGTCTTCCCTTCAAGCGTATCCACACGTTAACCGCACCACGGATTTAAATCCTATGCAAGACTTGGATTTAAACCGAAGTGTATATGAATCTATACTAACTTTTAGTATACGGGCTTATTGAAAAAAGATGGATTATTAATTCTTAGTTGATTGTTTATCAATTAAACAAAACTAAGAACTAAAATATGTATATATCTCACGGCAGAGATTAGAAAGAAATAAAACAAACAAGTTTTGTTTTTCCTTTTCTTGATTGACTTTTGGCCATGGCATATGGGGTATATATATACCCTTTTCATCCGGCCAAATCAAGGCTAATTATAGAGTCGAATTAGGACTCATATTATTTCTCTCCAATCTCCACCTTTTGGATATCTCTTTAGAATTTATCCTTTAACTACAAGATTTATCTCACGGTCTTATAGTTAAATTAAAATTCTAGAATTAAATTGAAACATTAAATTAATTCATAATTAATTTAATTCGAGTTTCAATTTAATCTCCAAATTAAAATCATATTTCAATTTGGTCTTTAATTGAAATCTTATTTCAATTTAGTTCTTGAATTAAAATCTAATTTCAATTCAGTCCTAAATCGAAAACTTATTTCAAATAATAAATCGATTGAAATCTAATTTCAAATCAATTTCATTAATTGATTCTTAATCAATTAATTTCCAAATCAATTTCCCAAATTGATTCATTTCCACCAATGCGATAGGTCAATTGAATTAGCCCTCAATTCAATTGATCTCATTAATCAATTCAATTTGATTAATCACTATTAATCAATTCATATACTTAGGTGCTTGATCAACTATTGTGTGTGACCAATCGATTAGCGATGGGCTTGCAATCAAAGCAATATTTTAGATAATAAAATTATCTATGATTAATTAAACTCATTTAATCAATCACCATTTAATCAATCACCTTAGGTTCACCAATCGATTAGCGATGGGCTTGCAATCAAAGCAATATTTTAGATAATAAAATTATCTATGATTAATTAAACTCATTTAATCAATCACCATTTTATTAAAACCCTTTCTAATTAATGGTCCCCATCCATCGTGGTCGATGTCTTGCAACAAGCCCACGAATACCTAGCCAATATGTGAAGTATTAGCGCGAACCTTTCTACTTATAACTTACCGTGCAAATACGGTCCCTTCGTTGTCTAGTTTTCCGATTGAGGTTTGGGACATGGGATTTGGGAAATCCTATTAACCTCAATTCTCATAATTCTATTTAAATAGTCCATTTGACAATTGACTTAGAAAACTCATTTTCTAATTATTGTCCTTCACCTTGCGCAAGGATTTAAGTGGATTAATTACAATAGAATATATGAAAAACTCACTCGCTCAACTAGGCGAGCAACGAATCCTTTATTGACTTTCACTAGTCTCCATATATGGGAGATCTATACCCAACATAGGAGTACTAAGACTCGCCATGGAGTCGACACCTATATCAAAGTATAAATGCCCATATACAAGACTACTATGAAATCTCAAGTCTAAGGACTAGTTAAAGCACGTCATAAGTTTGAAAACTTTCCTAATTCTTTTATTCCCATTTAGGAGTTTCCATGTGGGATCCTCAGTGAACTCATTCCCTAATGAGCACCCATTTATGCATACGAGTGTCACTATACTCGATGTCCATGAAACAAGACATCCTTCCATTTGAGATACGTCATAAATGCAAGTCTTTTAGTGAGTCATGTCGATACCCCAGTCTCTATTAGACTCAACGACTTGGAGTAATTTTCATCACGCCTTAGAGACTTGTTTCAAGACTTCCATCTCTATGCGAAGTCAAGTCCCATAGCTTAAATGTGATCATGGAGATTCAACCACATACATTAAATAATATAACTAATGCTATGTGATGAAGATGGCTATAAAGTGTGAAACTTTCAATTTATTATTTAATCAAATAGACTGTTTGATACAAAGAGTAATTAACAAGCTAAAATATATTGGCTTGCTGGGCACTACTCTAACATACTGACTTAAGTATTAAAAGATTTTCACCAAAAATACTTTTAGTTAAATTCATGTGTGTTGCTTCCTACCAACTTGAGGGCCAAACTAGCAATCCACCTTATTCTCATCGAATGCGAGCATCTCAAGGCCAGGATCAGAAAGCGACATCATCAAAGTGTTGATTTTTATTGTTTGTCGTACTTATTTGAGAAAATAATAATATATTTTCTGAATCTCATGAAGTAATTTTCTACTTCTTACTTTCTTGTTTTTGCATGATATATGCGTGCGGATCTGTTTTGGGCCTGCGCTCTGGACCAGCCCCGAGCCAACCCTCGAACAAAACCGGTCAATTTCCAAGGCCCCATGTCATGCTTGAATCGTCAGGCTGAACATTTAATTACAACTATATATGATTATTAATTTTCATAGTTTGAGATAAGTGGTTTGAATATAAAATTAAGCAGTTTAATTAATAAACAATCAGAATCTGAAATTAATTGTATTTTTAATTAAATTAATAATTAAAATTATGTAATAATTAATATTACTAAGGAATCTTAATTAAGATGCAATAAATTTGGCGTTATATTTAATAATGCACATATTTTTTTGAATAATAAATAATTGTAATTAATAACCTATTTAAGATGCAATATTTTTTATTGTGATTGTTGCGTTAAAATTCCCAACGGATCTCAATTGTATCACTAATCATTGATGTTAAATCAATCATCGAACTTTTATCTTATCAAGTAGCTATTAACATTAAATATAAACGACACCTAAACGAAAACTCATAACCAATATATTTTAACAAGAGGGTCTTAATTGTATCACTAATGATTGATGTTAAATCAATCATCGAGCTTTTGTCTTATGCTTATTATGTGGAATACTGGTGATAGATATTCTTTTGCAAGCCATTATTATGATTCGGAAAGAATTATTCGTAGGACTCGTTTGAAAAGTGATTGTGGCTGATAGTGTCGCTATATTGTTCATGAAACCACCGTTTGAAAAGCAAAGTTGAGGAATGGTAGCAGCTGCTCTGAGGCCCAGGAAAACTTTACGGCCCGGGTCTAAATGGTGGATTTTGGACACAAGGAAATTCTCCAAATAAGTTAGTTTAGACAATGGTTATAAAATTTGTTTGTGAAAAGAGAAATATGTCCCTGGTAAAATAATCTTATTCACAACACTAACCCTGATGAAATAAATTCTCACTCCTGTCTTCTTTAACCAATTGGGGTCTAGGGTTTGCATCTTTTCCTTCTATCTCCATTTTTCTTTTTCCTCTGAATGTATGCACGATGGCCGAAGCTGGGTTTTTTGCATCCCATGTTTCTAGTGCCTTTTCTGTTTTGATTATTTACATTGTTTGAAATAAACAATGCATTATTTTCTCTCGTCTAAAAAATGTTCGTGTATTATTTCAAAACCACATAAAGGAACCACTTCGTGGGGATGCTTCATGCCTAAGAAAATTCTCCAGCGGGCATAGAATTAGTGAGGTAAGCCAATATGGCTGCAAAAGAAACAATAATGCACATAATTGATTAATTCACAACACTACACAAATCCAACACCAAACATATAAATATGAACTAAATGCTACACTTGAACTCAAATTCACAGCAGTTAATAAACCCCAAAAATAGACCGACCCAATTATTGATCACTTCAGCATTTTTAACACATAAACAGACAAAATACACTCATATTCTAACAAGTAACCATACATACACAAATCTACGCACTGGGGGGAGATGATCAAATTAATACAGGGGTAAACGACGGACGAGATTCGTTCATAAATACCCCTAAACAATAAATCCTTAAAAAAATCATTTTATCGAACAACATTAGGGCTTTTCGAAATTACAATTTCTCAATTGAGATAAAAAAAAAAAATAAAATTACGCCCCATCATTGAGATTTTACCCAATCGATTTGTTCACCATCCCAGAAATTTAACATAGGAAACCCCAATTGAAATAGTGTTGAATTACATGTCCGTACTACATCCAAAAGATTTTTCCAAACAAGCACGAAAAGTGGGAGTTTTGATTGAATTGCAGGTTTTTTTTCCGCACACTTACCCGTACCTGGTTGCTGCAAAGAGGATGGATCGATTTCCACGCGATAAAATTCTCTTTCCAATTACTGATAAGAGAGTACTATTACAAATTTATCTCAAGAGGGAGTAGATTGTGCGTTTTCAAACAAACCTGTCATTTGCAAGCAACAAGTCACTACACACCAGAGCCCAACTATAGTCTAATAATACCGAATATTTTCACATGAGTCCTTAGTGTCTCCTAAGATTCTAAGTTCGAATAAATTAATAACATTTTTGCGGGTTCGAATTGTGACGCTAACCAGTATCATGTATGAACATATTTGTGATTCTTATGTGTATGTTCTCGTAGATTAGAACTGTAAGTCAAAATATGCAACAGGTAGGCAGTTTCAATAGGCATGACGGCATATTATGTCCTAATTAATGTAACTAAATTTTAACCACATTTTGACATTAATTTTTCGGATTAGGGCCCCATATGAGATAAGTATAAAATATCTAATGGTCAGTTTAGATAATGAACCAATTATGTCATGACAAGACATTACATAGGTTCAAAATGAAGTACCAACAACTTTATAAAGAATGAAATTGTTGGCAGTTGACAGAAGATTTTTATATGAATTGAGTGTATGAATTTCAATTATATATTTTATGGTTTAAATTTAGTTATGTATTATAAATATTTTATAAATAATATGATATATGGTATATAATTAAATTTAAATCATAAGATATATATATACTAGACTCATAAAAGAATTTCTCACTGTTGACACTTAAGATTGATTAGTTTAATGCTCTCTCCCTCTCTGTGCCAGTCAACGGCTATGATACAGCTGTGGGAACCACCAAACGGACATATTTTTAGTCACAACCACTCTGTCTCCATCTCCATTCTAATAATTTATACACGTGTACTTGGGGGTACCTTTGAATCAGCATACCTAACCCCTGTCTCAAAAAAGGTGTTAATTACAAAATTATCAATTTACTCGTCTGTATTTTTGGTCATTCCAATAATTGCAGAACTCCGCGTAAATGTATTATTAAGAGTATTTATCGACAAAATATGGGGGCCTAAAACTTCTGATTAATTTTTTGATTCTCATCAATTTATTCTTTGGATAATTAGACTAAATTATTTTGAAATATGACCAATTATAAATTAAAATTTCAATTTTTAAAAATTATATAAATATTTTTGAGGTATGTATTCTAAATTGTAATGTTAATGAAGATATAAAAAAAATAAAATTGCTCTCAAATCTTTTAGTATTGAAAAAATATAAATTACACTGAACTGTCCTGAGGTATAACAAAATTATAAATTTAATCCTATATTTTAGAAAATTACCTATATAAAGTTAGAGTTTTGCATACTAAATTGCAATACTCATGGTAATTTGATAAAGATAAAATTCCTTCAAATCTTTTGTAATGCATAATTGTTTTCATCGAGATTGATGTTATTAGGTAGTTTGATCTTTTCACAAAGAATGATACTTAAGGTATCATATGTGTGGTGCATCGCAAAGATTAATTAATATTATTTAGTGTTTTTGAAAAATTGTTAAAAAATTCAATGCAGATTCTAACGTTTGTATTTTTTTTTTTCTTTTGCTTAGTTATCAATGTTTTTGTTTGTTAAGTTGGTATGAAATATTACAAACTAGACTGTATATGTTTTAAAATATTATGAAATAAACATGGCCTGGACAATTTGCAAAATTTTATCAAATTTAACAAGGGAGTAAAATTGAAAAAAATATGTTAAAATATTTTAACAATTTTCATTAAATACACTTAGGGCAATAGACGGAGGATTACATATGTACAAATTAAGTTTGCATACCCCAGGTTATTTAGGTATTTTTCAAAAATTAAGAATTTTAGTTATAATTTGATCATACCTTAGGGTAGCTAATTGTAACTAATTATCCCTTATTCTTTTTACAATAAATTTTAGGAAAAAATTACTAACATTTCCTTAAAAAAAAATTTTATATCCGTAAAATTCATAAAATAAATTTTCAATTATGAGAAAACATTCCACAAAATGTTTTGAAAAAACCCAATTGTTATTTTATTATTACTAAGTTTTAGTTATATAAATGTTTAAAAAAATTTCACAAATTTTAAGATATTAAATTATAATTAAGATAGTTTTTAAATTTTTAAGGTCAGATGAGTAAATAAAAAAAAAGTAAAAACCATCAAACATAATTTTGATAAAAAGATTTTTGTACATGTAAAGTAGTATAGTAAGTAAATAATATTTATTTATGAGTAAATATAAAAGAAATAAATGTAAAAATGTATGGATAATTTTGTCCAAATAAATGTATTGATGTTTGTAGCAAAAAATTGAGAAATGAGTATTGTACATTGAAAATTAGTTTCATTATTTTTAAAGGTAAATGATGAAATTTGAGATGATTTGTTATAAGATGCGTAAAATTATCACTTGATTAAAATTGTAATATTTTAGATTTTGATGTAGGAGTGATTTCCTCCATCTACTATTTATCAATTTATTTAATTCACCTATATAAATAGGTGTTTATTGTAACCATAAAAATCAAGAGCTAACAAGATAGAAGGTCGATGTTTTATTCGTCTTATGGATGTATGACGAATTGGTTGAACCACGTAATCCTTTTGTTTTATTTTCTTCTCTCTTCATTTTATATATCTCACACTTCAACATAGTATCAAAACAGGAAAATGGTTCTACAGACATTTTTTTTTCTCTTCACTATACATGTCTGAAATTTCAACAATAAATATTGATTTTAATAATTTTTCACTAATTCTCCCCAAATTTTAGTGTTACTCTTCTCACGCGGAGGGTGTCAAGGATGAATGTTCCAAGACAGTCTGTCAAGGGCTGTCCTAAACACTACTAAAATACATATCTTAAATAAAAAATTAAGGTATGATTTTGTCAATACCCAAAGTAATAAGCAAATGTTATTTAGAAGATAATGACATTTTACCAACCGTCTCCATGGCAAGGAAAATAGAACATTTTTTTTGGAATTTATAGGCCTAGACTTTTGGAATTTGTTTAACTACCTAACGAAAACATAATAGCAAAAATTTGAAGAAGCTTCAAAGGAATTACGACATTGCACCAAACTCAAAGATTGGGCAAAGTTCAAGACCTTTTGAGAAAGGGTTACAGCTCATTCATGAAATATTAGCTTTCTTTGCCAAACTTTTTCACATGCCTTTTTCATATTCTGGTTCGTGTGTTTCCGCGTTGAGGCTCTTCAAGTAAAAGCAAAGACATGAAAGTTGAGGAGTATGAGTAAATTATAGCTTGTCAACTGTTCGGGATATTGTGGACTGGTGGTGATCGATTTGATAAAAAAATATGATTTGATTTTATAGTGTGATGATGAGGCTGTGATGACAAATGTGGATATAGTTCAACGAATGATGGCGAAAAAATATTCAGTAATGGTTAAATTCCCTTATATTGGAGAAGTCACATTGGTTATTCCGATCTATTGTACTGTAAATGAATATGATGTAAAGGTCGCACATGAGTTAAAATTGTTAAATTTACTAACTAAAATTTATTTTCTCTCAAGTTTTCTTCTTTCTTTTCTAATGGTTAAACGCTTAGGTAATTCTCACTTTCTTTTTATTTCTATTTCATTAAATAAGGTAATAAGATTTTAACATAAGATATGAGAAACTTTTGAGTTGCTTTAAAGTAAGTAAAAGGCTTTTAATTTATTAATTTTATAAATCTTAACAAATTTAAATTATATTACTATTTTATCTTATATATCAACTTAATTCTATTCAAATACTTTAGCATTTCATTTAGCGACCAACCCCCTCAAGTTATGCCTAGCTAAAATTTATATATATTTTTATGAAATTTTAAATTCTCCCCCCTCCCCAATGAATTATAAAAATATTTTTAATATTTTATAAAAAATTCAAGAAAGTGAGAGCCTATAGGATCTTGTGAATTAGATAGCCTAACACCCATTAATTTGAGGCTAACTAACTTCTAGAGCTAAAAGTTTCGGTTAAGTGGGTGAATTGTCATTAAGATAATGAATTGAGCCTAATTGGACAAAAGCATGAACAAGTCAAAAAACATTAAAGTGTGAGTTGTGCATTACCACTACTAATTAACTTGCAAGATAATTTTATCATATATTAAAACCAATCATTTCATATTAATCATATACAATTAATTGTTTAATTTTGTATAACACCAAATTATTAGTAAGCAAAGAGAGGAAACTTCCCCTAATT
The DNA here is from genome assembly GCA_026212405.1 of Petrea volubilis. Lineage (NCBI taxonomy): Eukaryota > Viridiplantae > Streptophyta > Magnoliopsida > Lamiales > Verbenaceae > Petrea > Petrea volubilis. Next base: position 10,808,681 of record CM047872.1, on the reverse strand, counting down.
CACACTACCAACGCCGAACACATGCATTCCCTGTATATCAGATATAATAAAATCTTTTTCACGGAATCTCACCATTATTTTGGCATCTCCCCCCCACCTCCCACCCCACCCCCCCCCCCCCCTCCTTTATATATATGTTCACTTTACAATCTTCTCTCGTCCATCTCCAAATTTCAAAACCTAAAGAAGCCATCTGTCTCCATTTCTTCTTCTCGTTCTTCTCTCTCTCTCTCTCTCTCACACACACACACACAATTAATGGCTTCATCAGGGCTTAAAGTTTTTATTCTCTTGGCACTTCTGGCCACCTCATGTATGGCACAAGCACCAGCAGGTGCACCCAGAGTCTCCCCCACCGCCACTCCGACACCAGCACCGGTGGCGCCACCCACTCGCACCCCATCTCCGACGCCAGCTCCGCCGTCCCGCGCCCCTTCCCCAGCCCCCGTCACCTCACACACCCCAGCACCCGCCCCTGAGACGACATCCCCCTCCCGAGCGCCCAGCGGTCTTGCCCCAGCCTCACCAGCCCCCGCCGGTGGCCCTTCCGCTGGTCCCGCCGCCGATCAGTCACCTGCCGACGGTTCAAACAACGGCTTCGTGAGCAAGGCGGCCATTGGCGGCACCGCCTTCGCCGCTGCACTTGCCGCGGTGGCCTTGATGTAAGGCTACCACGCGGAGGCGTAGATCTGTACTTCATTGGTCCAACGGATGAGATTTGGTTTGTCATTTTGTCCGGGGGTTTAGTTGTCATTTTACTCCTTTTTTTTTTTGTTAATTATTTTTTTGCTTTTGGTATATTTATTTGTGTTTGTTCATTTCATTTTTACTTGTAGGGGGATCATTTGTCTTGATTATAATTATTACTTGCGTGGGACAATGACTCTTGGGCATTGGATCGAGGATATATTTTTATTTTAGGGGAGTCACATGTATATTATATTTATCAATAAAATTCACGTTTTATTCTTTTATGGTAAACTCGATTATTATATAGCATATAATCAAATAAAAATTCTAATTCAAATGAGATTATACTTTACAACATTATAATATACAATTGTTATAATTTGATTTGAGTATTATGTCGCCTCCTTAAATTTGGTTCGTTTGTATTTCGAATTATCATTCTCCATGATGTATGTTGCCTCATGATGCAAAATAAGAAACTAAATAAAGCCACCATTTGTGCATTCTTAAATTTGACTGGCTAGAAATTTTCATTTATTAAATGATTTATGCGGTTTTAAGACGGAATCCGACAAAACTACTTTAGAGCTCCAAATATAATATGCACTGCCTATCTATTTAAAATCACTACCAAAAAAGAAATTAATTCAACACACACGCACACACACACACACATATATATATATATATGTGTGTGTGAGTTTTTGAAAAATATTTCAATTATTATATAATATGACAATTGATAAAAAAAAATATTGTAATAAATTATAGTTAAACTTTTGATTGGAAAGCGTTTTTCTGTAATACTGTGAAATGTCAAAATAGATCGTTCGGGTTCAATTATGTTCGTCCTTGACTAATGTTTTGAATGTATAAAATGTCACAACATTTGCAGTGGCACTTTATGATATTTTGATAGTCATTTTTTTTGGCTGTAAATGCAAGTCGAAAATTATGCTATATATTACGATGTTACCAACGGACTTTTTTTCACCTTTAGTTAAAATTTCAAGTTTTTGCACACCTACCAACCTCTTCGAAAAGAATAATTTTAACAAAAAAAAAATTAATTAAAATTCGTCACTATTTTTTCTTTATTTCCCAAAAAAAAGTCAGAACCTACTTTCATTGTGGGAAAGCATGTGGTGGTTATTTTTTTTATAGAATATATTGGCATTGGATGCCAAAGCAACAGCCGCTTTGGGTGGTCCAACTCCACTATCTTGAGATAATTCATAATTCTTTATTAGTAATATGCTTTAAACTTTTTGCTTAAAAAAAACGCTAAAATTTAAGCGAATTGGTGAACCATTGACATCAGTGTATTTGCTGGCACTAGAATCTAGCACTTGAGCCACCGACTGTGCCGCCGCTCAAAAAGATTAAAAAAAGTTGAGTTAAAAGAGACTTTGCCTTAGATTTTTTTTCTTCCCTAATTTTTTAATATTCTTTGTTGGTGAGTAGTGCTATTTTTATATGCTAGGTGGCCTTCTTGAAAAATTAAATGAAGGTAACGTTCATGAAATGGACATCTGAATTCCCTATGAATTTTAAATATAACTGGAGATGTGTAACAATTCATCCGAAAATGCGAGGCTTTGGGGCCATTGGTCAAAGATTTGGGCTATTTACATTTTTGTTGTTCGGAAAATGATAATTTATATCAACAATTCTCAATTTAAACGTTTGGAAAATTATGTTGAAGTATGATATCAATAATTCTCAATTTAAATCAATGATCCAATAGTTTGGACTATAATTTTTGATGTGGAAAATTAAAAAAAAATGAAATAAAAAATAAATTGTTAGGATAAATGTCAAGAAGCAATGACATTTGTAATATTAGAAAAAATGGTCATTTAAACTATAGTTTGTTATTTCAAGATAACTAGACCGCATATAATCTATGATTATGGCTGTTAGAGTAGTGTTCAACACGCGATAGATACATAGCAACAACTACTTTAATTTTTCAAATGCTTGTAGGAGTTGACATTTCCGTACTTTCATTTTATATGAGATAGCTCTCAACTATTATTGTTCAGGCCGTATAATAAAAGTAGGAAATTTTCTCTTTCTTACACCCTTTTGGGCTCTTTTTGTCATATAAATACGACAGTGGGATGAACAATATTATTTGAGTAGGTTTTCTATGGATGTTCTCATATTCGAATCCATTGATTCAGTTGAACCTAGTTTGGTTTGGAAACCAATAGGTTGTATTTTTTATTCTCATTTTCTATTTTTATTGAGAAGAAATTATTTTTCTATTTTTTTAAATAAAAACATGATTTGATGAATAATGTAAAAATGTTGAATATATATTGAAAATAATATTTAAATATAATCGTGAAAAATTATGGTCCCATAATTAGATTAAAATCAAATTTGAAATCACACACACACACACACACACACTAGAGTTGTTGAAGTCTGTCAACAGAAACCCTCAAATACTTGTGTAAATAAGCATTTACACCGCTCTGTATTTTACCGAAATCATTAAAAACCCACTGTAATTGGAAAATAGGCTAAAATCATCTTTTGTTAATAATATACCCAACATAAATTCCTAGCTCCATCCATTCTGACGATGTCGTCGGCACACGCACCTTGTGTGTGCTTGTTGCTTTTTTTTATGTGTTTTTTGACCATTAATTGACTGGCATTTTGACTGAAATCCCTCTCTTATCCCTTTTAATTTCTTGATCTATACCAAATTGCCAAAAAAAAAAAAAAGAATACTACTAACTTTCTAATTCTATTTTAAAATTAAGCACTAAAATAATTAAAATATTCTACAAATATATCTTAAAATAATAAATAAATAATTAAAATTATTTATTCAAATATGTAAGTTAGTTATAAATGTTTGATTTAAAATATTTTTGAAATATAAATATATTGTGTATCGTTATTATTATTTTGTATTTAGTATTTAATTAGTTACACTATTAAAAAATAAAAAAATATACAAATATCATTTCTTATTATCAATCTTTTCATCTTCATCTTCATCAAGATTTCCATATTCTTCTTCAAATTCCACATTTTCACCTCACAAAATCCTTTCAACAACATTTTCACATTCTTCTTCAAATTTTACTCTTCACATCTTCCTCCAATTTACCATCACCTTCACATGTAGAATCTTACATACCCAATTTCCATTCGGCTGTGGAAGTACTTAGTCGGAGTTCCAAGTTTCTGATGACACCTATAGGTCGTGCCATCAGTCCATGAATCCTTGCCTTTAGACACAAAGTAACTAGGAGAGAGGGAGAGAGAGAGGTGGTGGATATGGCAGCTGATCTAAGTGAAAGTGATATGTGTGTGTGTGTGTGTGTGAGAGAGAGAGAGAGAGAGAGACCGGGGGCACGGGTGATATGTGTGTGACAGAGAGAAAGAGTAAGAGGGGGGAGGGGGGTGGGGGAAGGCGGCGGCATTGTTGTGTGTGTGTGTGTGTGTGTGTGTGTGTGTGTGTGTGAGAGAGAGAGAGAGAGAGAGAGAGAGAGAGAGAGAGAGAGATGTGAGATTGGGGAAGAAGAATCAAGGGAAAAAAAATAAAATTTGTTTTTATACCTATCCAATTATATAATTTCTATTTAATATTACATCTTTTATCCAATGATCAATCATCTTTTTCAAATTAAGATCTAACTGCTATTTATAATAGGGGTATAACAGATATTTTAAAAAAATCACACTGTTCAGGTTATATTGATGGAGACAGTGAGTCTGCTAAATATTTTGTAATATGGGCAGATTTTAGCCTATTTTTCGATCACATCAGATTTTTAGTTATGTTGCTAAAACACATGGGTGCCATGGAATTTAAACATGAATTTGGTATCAGTCAAAACATTATTTAGTTCTATTTCAAAATCAAAGTTTTTTTGTGGCTTGGCTTCACTAACACGTGGATGGCACAACCTACTTAAATACTTGGGCTCTTCAAGCAATAAAATTTTACATGGGCTATTCAAGGGTCGAGCAGCAAAAATTAAATTGGCTATTTGTAGGCCTGTACCATCTTAGGTGTTAGGTACGGGGTAGAGGAAATAATTCAGATTTTGTTGGATTTTGTGTGTTGTTATTTTTTAAGTGAATTATTTCTATAACACAATGTGAGCCTTTTGGTGCATTTGTAAGCTCTAAATTGAGTGCATGAAAGAAGTTCCTGAATTAGGTATTAGCTAATTGAGTCAAATTTTTTGGCATTCAAGGTCGTCGGGCTAATAGGTCTGAGCCAAGCTCGTTTAAAGTCTCTCCTAATCTCATTAAGCTTTGATCTTCCCCTAATATTAAATACTCCTGATATTTAACCAGTAATAATAATAATATTTACATATTTTATTTATGAAAAATAGAATTTGACCATGCAGTTGTTTATTTTAAGGCTGAAAATGGGTAAGGTAATACCGTACCCATACCCATAAAGTACTTGCCCATATCCTTCCCATGCTTATTAGTTTTAAACTCTACCTACACCCTATCTAAAGCTATACTAATTTAATAGTACGTATTATGGTAGTGTCTCTGCCTATCATACCCATTGGGTATTCAACTCTCTCATTACCCATTCCTTATATAGACCGAGGCCTACTACCCCATTAAGTTATTACACATTATTTAGGGAAAATTATATTTTTCATACAATAAGTTGGTCTCTTTTCGAGTTTGGTACACTAAGTTAGGGGGTAGCACATTTAATACATGTTCAAAAATAATAGCAATTTGGATACAAATTTTGCCATAGCATCGTAATCTTGTCGAAAAGATGATTTAACTCTAATGCGGCACTAAAATTGGGAATCTTATGAGTTTTGGCGCCAACTAAATGTGTGAAATGGCACTATGCAAAAAAAAAAAAAAGAAAAAAACTAAAAAGAAGCTTTTGATTGAAATACCTGAGAAGCCTAATAGAATTGTGGATAAATAGTCAGTTTGCAATTACTACAGTTGGTTATTTAACAAGAAGGTTTGCACCTCTCCAAGTGGCAAAATGGACTAAAATTGAAGAGGATATAAGGTTGGGCTTCTTGAGAGATTTCAAAGTAAGTACATTCTTTTTCTGAACAATTTATTATCCATATTTATAACTCGTGTCATGTTTATGAGCTTCATTTTGTGAGTACCTTCATAATCTTGTTTTATTTGAACTTTCTAGGGAATGGTAAGGGGCGAGTTTGACTGGACCTGGATCCGCCTTGCCTAGTCCTTGGAAGACCCGACCTAGATCTGCCCTAATGTATTATCAGAGCTAGTCCCATCCTGCTTCGAAACCTGGACCTGTCGGGTATACCTGGCAGAATTAAGAAAAAAATGTGGATGAATTTGCACATTGACATGCAGTGAATTTTGGATGGATTTGGAAGACAATGAATTAATATGTGAGGAAGACAAGACATAGCCTAAAGATTCCAATAGCAAGATCTTTCAAAAAGATGATTAATACAGAAAAAGATATTTCAATTACATCAACCCAAAATCACATATTGTAATTATTGTCTTACCTTTTCAATATTGTGGAAAAAATAAATTTGTAGTGAGAGAAATCAAGGAGAAGGTACATGGAGGCTGGAGTCTTCTTTGTAGGTGTCTGAAGGTTGCTTGAGTCAAGCGACGGTGGCCAATGATGGTGAGAAAAATCGGAGTGAGGGTTTGAGGGAGAAAAGGGAATACGTTATTTGACTGAGAGAGAATGTGAGAAGTCAGAATTTAGAATACAAACGGGAAAAATTAATGGGTAATAATTTTTATAGTACTAGAAACATATAAAGAAATTAATAATAACCGGAACGAGTCCACCTATACCTACGCTGCCTGCCCCACGGACCCACTTACCCAGAAAGTATGTAATTTGACCTTATTTTACAATTTTACCTTTGTAAGCTACTCTAGAAGTGAAATATTCCTTGTTATTAGGGCAATGAATGTGTTTACAAGAGCTTTATTTTTTATTATACAACTTATGCATTGATATGTTCTGCCGTTTCTTTCTTTCCCCTTTCCCATTTTTACTATGGTTAGTTTTTCCTATTGTCAATTACATATTCTAGACCTCATTTTTAACAATTTTAGCATTTTTCATTGGGTTACAACTTTATATTAATTAAGTAATATATGCAGGGGTCTTTCATTTTTTGAGAAAGTCAGCATTGTGATAGAGTAGTTTTAACTCTAATGAACACACACAATAGAAATTATCAACACAAGCTTTATAAAAACTATGTTTTACAATGCTTTACTCCAGAACATGTAGATCCTAAAAATTGGGAGTATCTTACTAATTACTTAGCCTTGGAAGAATATCAGGTATTTCAATAAATTATATGCAAGACAAGATACTTAAATAGTGATCATTTATTATACTTCTACACTGCATGTTTTCTCCATATGGATCCCCGTATGTGTTAGCAAAAGCGAACCCAAAAAAATGACTATGACTTAGTAACTAAATGCAATATGTAAATAGTTTGTTATCACATTATTTATGAGTCAAGGCTTGACAGCATAATTAGAAACTCAAATATTGAACTTTGGATATGATTATAGAAAATACTTTTAAAAGAAATTGATATTACACTTTCAAAAGAAATCGTAGAATTGTACCAAATGTAGTGATCATCCAAAAAAATGTATAAAGAAAATGTGTGATCTATGAAAAACTAAATACATTGTATCAATACCATTGAGGTTGTAGTCCAGCGGTGGGGGTTTGACCTGGCACCATTGAGATCTTGGGTTCGAATCTCTTTCCTCTCTTTTGCCCTTTAGGTGAGTGTGTATGTGTGTGTGTGGTATTCTAATTAATATTTATAGGGTATCCCGAGTTGATTGTATAAAAACAATACATCTAATAAATCTATACAAGTATCTACATTTGTCAAATCATATACTTGTTTGAGCTCAACAATGGCTAGAAATGGTTATTGGAAAATTCATATACTTATTTGAGTGAATGCTCATTTGTATTGGTGAAATTAACTATTCTTTTTTCATCGTATTAGAGATCTAGTAGTTTCTTATTGAACTTTCATATCTAGAAAAGGAGTCTTACTCATACTATATTTCTCATGAAATGGAATGCCCCTTAACTAAATGGAACACACAGAGGATATAAGACCTACAAAGAACAGAGATGAAAAAATGTGAACAATAAAATAAAACACAACTATAAGAAATCCAATTGAAAAAAAAAATCACTTAAAAACACTCTATAACCCCTATGAAAGAAATTACTTAATGGCCTATACCTATAAAAAAAAATGCTTCACGAAGACGAGCAACAATGCATCATATGATTAATAGGCACTAAACAACAAAATAACCCACTACAAATAGCTCATTTAACACATAAATTTTATGTAGATCAACAGTTACTACTCGATATACGATGTTGTATTGTGTTGCTTCTACTTTCCTATCCTCTTGGCAGATACATAAGGCGGCACGCATTCGCTGTGGAGTTTACTATATTATGGTACAAGAGTTGATGACATCAGTCATTAATTGGTTGGGGCTATTGCATAGGTATTAGTTTTGGTATCTTAAGTAAAGCTTTATTTTAGAATATGCCATTGTACTTCCGCCACGTACCTAAATAATGATCTTGTCTATTGTTTTTCAGTCATCATTACCTGAAAATTTTTTGCTATCTATCCTTATCTGGTCAATGGGATATTCCAAATGTGACTTTTGGCTACCATATCTTGATTTAATGGGTGGTTGAGGTTCATGAAGTAGGTACTTTTGATGTTGTCTTTTTTCCTTATATACATAGCTATTTTCATTGGTGACCTGCACTGTTATTTGGATTGTTAGTTGTTCTAATGCGAGAAAAAACACAGAATAACCATCCATTTGGAATATGCATAAATGCATCAGTCATTATATAATGAATAGTTCCATATATGAGTTATTTCACAATGAGATCGATACTTCAAGCTCAACCATCACAACAAAAAAATAGTTAATAATAAACAAATTCAATTATAAGAATAGAGTAAAATAATCAAAAAACTCCACATAAATAAAGAAAAACACTGTTTAATGGCCACACAAAATTTAAAATACAAAAAAGCAACTGGATCGTTAAACCCTCAAGGCACTCAATTTGCTAGTGCCACTTGTAATGACGCCATTTAAATGAGCAATGGCGATACTTGTGCATCCGCACGTGTAAGCATCTTGTCTATTATTCATCCATGTTGGATTTGCTATGTAGTTCGGCTATTATTGCTCATCATATCATGCAAGTGTTTGCTTTAGAGTTCACTATATTTTGGTGCATGAATTAATGCTGGCATTGTTGGTTGGGACCGTCTCATGGGTCTTAGTTCGAGTATCCTAGGTGTAGATTGACTATTTCAGGGTCAACCACTGTACTCCCACATCTTACATGAGTGACGATCTTGTTTGATGTTCAACAAGCTATAACTACTCGACCATTTTTTGGTAGATGTCGTTATCTGGCAGTGCAGTATTCCACAATGTGATTTTTTGCATAACATATGTTGATTTGAATGATGGTTCGGGTTCATGACATTGGTTTTTTTATGTTATTATTATTTTATCTATATATATGATGGTCGTCATAATGTCGTCTATTATTATTTAGGTTGTTAGTTGCTCAGATACGAGAAAGATACATATTAACCCCCATATTTGAAAGATGTATAATATCAGTTGGCACATAACAAACAGTTTCCTTATCCTAATTATTCTATAGTGAGACCAATACCAAGCTCACCCGACACTACATACTATTATAGATAATAATAAAAAATTTCATTTCAAGTACAAAAGCAAATAACCAGACAGCCCCACACAAACAAACAAAAACATGTTAAATACACCCACACAAGACTAAATATACACAAAAGCTAACCGAATTGTTAAACTATCAAATCGCCCGATCAAACGAACCAAAACCATTAATAAACAACAAATAATGATGGAATGCCTCTTACACGAAGAAACTGTGAAAGCAATCACATCTCAGCCATACTTCGATAAAATAATGCATTAATAGCCCTAAAGCCAGCAGATGACAAATACCATATATCTATGGGAGGAAAACCAAACCAGCGCCCAAAAAAGTTCTAAATGAAAATATACCAAAATTTAACACCAATCAACAGATAAATACATCCTAAAAGACATACAATCTACGTGACAGTAAATAGTATCACGAACTCAACAAAGCATTCATCTAGTTTCATCCACACAACATTTAATAAATGAAAAAGATGTTAAAAAAATCGCATATAGAAATAACACAAAAGCCAAGTCTTTGCATACACACATTAAATACAGTACATCCCAACAAATGCGCAGTATTAAATTACATCATAGTATTCCAAGATCCGAAAAGAAAGCATAAAACACATTACAAGGTATAACTTCCTTTCCTAACCCCCCCTTGCGTCCTCTAGCAAAAAGTAAATAGTAAACAACCATTCAAAAAGAAAAAAAAAATCTATATATTCATACGAGGATGAGGGGGGAAAAAACAAGACAAATTCCATCAAATAATAAAAAATCAGTACATACTTGAAATAAAAACTACAATAATATCGCCACCCATCTAGGAACAAATCACTGGGCAAAGCAAATACACCCTACCTATTGTCGCCATCTACAGCACCAACGTGAAACGGGAACCAACATTGCCCAACTAATGCTCCAAACACTGATGAACTGCATAAAACACCTAATAATTTTTTTTAAAATAACAATAAACCTGCAAGAAATAACCTAAAGACTATATTAAACAAGCAATCGTGATCTTGTTCTTCTTATGAGAAAAGAGAAATAAATGTGAAAAGTACAATACACAGGGAATCAAAACAAAATAAGACATACACAAGGAAAAAAAAGATAATATAAAATTATATAAACATCGAAAAGTACAATAAAAAAATCAGAAAATGAACACCTATTTATAGGAGGCTGAAAATCACTATCTGAATAGTAAAGCAATTGATCACCCAACAAAATAGGCGAATATACTAGGCAAGTAATAAAATATCATGTATATCTTAATAAGAGCTGAGCTTATGAGGAAAAACTAAAGGATGACAATATGTGGACAATCGGGCACCAGCTCAACTCCCCACAAAATAAATGAAGAGCACAACAGGTCTACACATCAAATGTCCGGCCTTTACCATAGCAAAAGTCAACCCACAAGAACATGTAGCAGGCATAAGTAAGGCGAACACAAAAACTAAACAACAAAAATCCAATATTAAGAAGTCCGAGCACAAGCAACCGAACTTTTTGTAGATAAAAATAATGTCTTGCAAGCAAGGAAAGCTAAATGATATTATTTTGTCAACTCAAATCATCAACTTTTTGTTATAAAAATGAATTGCTAACAAATATGGGCTTGTCCAATCAAATTACGCTACCTCATCAAGCAAACATAGCAAAAGACTCTCCCCTACACCTATAAATAGGGGCATACTCTTCAAGTCAAGCATACACTGAAGCACAAGAATTCTTCAAAGAAAGAGAAGCGATGGAAATCCTAAAGTTTTCCAAAGGGCTAAGTTCCTGGGGTTCTTTACAAGGATCATTAAATCAAGGCATACAAACGTTTGATCCTGAAGAAAGAGAAGCGAAGGAAATCCTGAAGTCAAGCATACACCGAAAGCACAAGATTCTTTAAATTTGAAGTGATCAAAAGGCTAAGTTCCCGGGGTTCTTTACAAGGATCATTAAATCAAGGCATTTGATCTGCAATCTAGGTATTAAACTAGGGAGTCAATGTTTTCCAAGGCAAATACTCATCGATCAAAGCGGTATTCTAGGCATCCTTCACGAAGATCATCCAAATCATAATATTTTTTCCGAATTTACATCAAATCAAGTCCACAGTGTTCACTGGTGTTCTTCAAGGCGTTCATTGAAATTCTCGGCGCTTAATTCGTAATCAAGTTGCAAAGCCTATGAATCAAGTTATTGAATATTAAACAAGTCCCAAGAAGATCAAACCACCAAATTCGCACTGAAAGTGTTTGAATTTCCAAGTTTCCAATTCGTGAAGGAAGAACTAAGGGATCAAATAGAGATTCTAACCCGTATTCTTTTATTAAATTTTTAAAATTTAATTTGTACAAAATTTTCTTCTCTTAATAAATAAAAAGACTTGAACCTTGTATTACAAATTTTTGGTACGCCTAGTAAGACAATCTTTACCTATCATCTCTTTTTTTTGTCAAGAAATTTTTCAAGCATCAAATGACTGTCTACAAGTCTGCAAAGTTTGAGATTGCCACTTCTGAAGTTTCAAGTGTTATGGTCAGAAGTTTTGTAGTTACTACTAAAGTATGTCCAAAATGCTTCAAACGTCCTCTAAGATGACTCATTCACTCGATAGCATTAAGAAGGGCCTACCAAAGCTTGCCAGCACAACGAAGATGATAGAGATGAGCTCACGCCATCCATTGGCTGCTCAACATCAAGTTCATCCAATGTAGAGCCCGCCAAGGTGACAAATGCAACAATATTGGAGGAACAACTTGCAAGCTTAACTAAGACCATTGAAGGACTCATCAACCATATTAAAGAGTAAGACTCTCAAATCACAAAGTCAATGAACCAAGTCAACCATATCGAGGCTAGCCGCATCGTTGGAAGGCTATCTAAAGCTTAAGATGAAGCCGAGATGTCTGTGAAGCAACAAGCAAACGAAAAGGGAAAGTCCTCATCTCAAGAGTTATCAGTCTTATCAGAGGGGTTGATTCGCTTTGACCAGTTGAATGAGTTTATCATAGGGATACCAAAGATAAGTTCGAGGAAAGTTCTAGATGGACCATGTTATATGCTAAGCTATACACCTAGAGGATTGACAACCAAGATGCCAACAGACTACTAACCTCCTAATTTCTAGTAATTTGATGGCAAATGCAATCCAAAAAATGCATAGCTCATTTCACTGAGACATGCAAAAATGCAGGTTAAACAATTTGTTCAATTGCTAAAGGGAAATATGGTCGACTGGCACACTAACTTAGAGTCAAGTTCAATCGATTGTTGGGGGCAAGCTCAGAGCACAAATTCTTCAACCGATTCTACAGCCCTTCGCAAACGGTCAGTATGATTAAGCTCACATCTCCTGCTAATGGAAGGATGAGCTTGTAATTGACTATATCAACTGGTGGAGGAACTTGAGTCTCAACTACAAAGATCGGCTATTCGAAACTTTAGCCATTAGGATGTGTACTCAGGAAATGCACTAGGCCCTCTAATATATTGTTCTTGGATCCAACCTAGGATGTTTGAAGAACTAGAGATTAGAGCTCACAAGGGGAGTTGAAGAACCATTGATTCAACAATCCCAAAAGTACAAAAAAAAGCAAGATGTAAAGAAAAGAAGGCTAGTCCTTCCCTAAAGCTTAAACTAAAGAGTCGATGGAAGTAGCAAGATCCATCCAAACTTCAAAAAAAGACAAATTAAAGAGTCAAAGTAAAAATGATGTTGCTCTTGAAAGAGGATGGAGAGAGTCAAGGCTACAAAAAAGACAAACCTTATTGAATTGCTTGAAAAATGAAGCTAGAAGGATGGAAGATTCAAAATACTGTAAGTAGCACCACTTAATAAGGCATCCAATCCATGATTGCTTCATGTTAAAAAATAAAGTTATGCAATTGGCCCAGCAACAAACGGCATATCAGGAGGATTATGAAGTATAGCGACATGATGAGTTAAAAAGAGTATACTGACCCTGCAGGTGACGAATGTATGGCGGTGATGTCCTTTACAGATGAAGATTTGTTACTTGGTTCTAAGTCCCATAATATGCCATTGTTCGTGACCGGCTATGTTTGCTAGTAAAAGATGAACAAGATAATAATCGATGGTGGCTCCACAATCAATCTCTTGCCCTTACGCATGATGAATTAATCAGCGATCCCTTTGAATGAACTTTCAAGTAGTCATTTGATGTTTCAAGGCTTCAAACAAGGGGGCAGAGGACTCTAGGAGTCATAAAACTAAAGCTACTGATGGATGATATGTTATCAACTGTATTATTCCTATGATAGATGCGAAAACATCATATAACATGCTGCTAGATTGGCCTTGGCTATATGAAAATGGCACAGTTCCCTACACCTGGCATAAATGTTTTAAATACTGTTGACAATGTGCTTAGTGATCACAAACCTGTCATAGAAGCTGAAGCACACCTCACTGACGCCAAGTACTATCTCAAACATACTGATGGTGCGAAGGTCAAAGAAGATTGGACATATGAAGAGTCCAAGCCATATAGTGATCTTGGCAAAAGGGACAAAAGCAATGCCATGATCCTAGCAGGTGATGATCAAGAGTGTTCAAGGAATCGATACTGCCTCTGACCAAGTTCAATTTAAAAAAATCATCTGATCAACTACCTAAAGAATTTATTTGCACAACACAAGAAGTTGAGATAGAAAATGGGAGCCCATGAGTGCTTGGAAATACAAAGGGACTTTGATTTGAAAGTATATTTACTTCAAGTTAAAGCTGGACATAATCCCCAAGGGACCTGCTTCGTTGGCATGCACATTAAAAGGCCTAGCTTCGTCTAACTAAACATTAGATGATCCAACCTCATTAGGCCTAATACGACGGCTCCTGCCACGGCTCAGAGGTGGATCTTTTGTTGCGCTTACAAACTCATGTACAGTCCTCGCCAATTTGCCCGGTGAATCCAATTTGTTTTTAGGCCACGTCCTCCAACCTTCTGACATGGGCTGCTAGGTGTTGAATATTCAATCTTGAAAACTCTAGTCGCATATATCCAAACCCTCGATCTGTTAAGTGTGACAACAAATATTGAGAAATGGACGTTGAAAATATTAAAAATAATTTACTCATTATAAAGCTAAATTTTGCATATAAGAACACTAACCATGACACACCATGCTAAAGGATCAGAGGTTGATACAACTTTCTGTGTGTATACGCTTCTAACGAGAATACATGATGACCAGACCTTCTCAGGGTTTGGTACAGATCTCATCAAAGAATCACGTAACGTGAACCAATCCGTAATCTCTTCCACATGGTCCTCTCCCGAACAAGCAACGCCTATAAAATGGCAATGTCTTCTAACATCACCGTGGCTTCACCAAGCGAAAAGTGAAATGTATTTATTTTAGGCGCCATCTCTCAACCAATTTAGTAATAATTGCATGCTCTATCTCAAAATGACCAGACCTAAACAAGCCATAGAAGTTCATCTTATACAACACTCACAACACACTAACATGAAAAGTGTATGCTTTCACAATATTCTAAAATTTCTCGTGATACAATCTAACATCCATAGGCCTTATCTCAGCATCTATTGTCCCTAATTCAGACCTATGGCTATTCTGGTCATACAACACATCCAAACTCTCGAGTCCACATAACTCAAACCCGCCCTACTGCGTTAAATCAAAATTACGTGACCGAAAATCTACTACACATATATATAGGACACAATTATGTGACTGAAATTCTGCTACACATAAATTGAGCACACCATGTAGCTAAAAAAACTAACATATTTAGATACATACACAAAAATCATAAACAAAAGAAAAGTTGTTTATGTGTACGCTTTATGAATAAAAAATTAAATTGAACTTTCTAAAAGTAATGTTGCAATGTTTTTTTTTAAAAAAAAAATTACATACATACTAGAAGCCATAGTTTGACAACTACAATAAATACTTAAACAAGAATACACAGAAAATATATAAATTATATAAGGTACAACAACAACTAATGGCAACAAATTAAAAACATTAAAGATTCAAATATTAGAACAATAAACCTTCAATATCCAAAGTTGGTGTTAAGGATTACAAATACGATGATCAATCACGGCGAAAAAAACACAACTGCAATACGTAATAAAAAAAATAAGTCATAAAGAAAATAGAAAAAATCAACCAAATAAATAATATAAAGATTATTCCTCAAAACTGCAGATAAGGTGAGAGTGGAAATATTGAGGTGTGTATGGAATGAGGGCGATGTTGGGATATATATAGGTTATATACCAATATCGCTTTCAAAATGAAAAAAATTAAATTTTAAAATTTTCAAAGTTTGATTGCAGCCCGCGAGTCCGGTCAAAAGCTTAAAAAGCATTGACCATATCATGTAGACATGACTTGTCAGCTGAAAAAGTAATGGCCGCAACTAGAAAGTGTTGGTCGTGCCTGCTAGCTGCGATCAAGTCAGGTTTGACTGCACAAATGGTAGTAGCAATAGGGCTGATTGGGCTAATGGCATTTGTGGTATGTGGTTTAGGGTAAATTAAAAACATTTCATAGATTCGGACATTTTGACAGGCCTGACCAAAAATAGGGCAAAATAAAAAAAATTTCTGTATAATGTTCACCAGTAAGGCTTTTTTGTGGGGAAGATAGTCAAGTTTGTCTTGAGATTTATGCATTTTTTTAAATTATATAAATTATGATTTTTCTCATACAAGGGCATATAAAATACAAATTTTCTAACATTATGGCTCGTAGAACAACTCTAACCAAATCTTTAATAAAAAATGCAATATGTCATCTTAACAACGACTAATACTAATGATCATGTGCAAGTCACGTGATATTTTTGTTAAACATTTGACGGAAGAAAATCATAAATATTAGGATACAATTAAAAAGAAAATATACATTATAAGACATCGGATCTCTTCTAAAGATGACTAACTAGTTTTTAACCCAGGTAACACGGAATAAATTTATTGTATAAACTTTTGTTTATAGTAAATTAAGTACTAACAAAATTTGTGTAAATATTATAAATGTTATAGAAACTACTCAAAAATTTGTTAAATTACATTTCATTGCTTAAAGAAGGAAAAACCAAAATAATTTTTATGAAAAAAATGTGACATTTTTTTTTTTTTTGAATAGACAAATATATCATTAATTTGATTAATTTACATTTTTCGATATTAGTACATGTCCACATATAATATTTTTTAACTTTATGTAAAGTTTGAAATTAATTAATTGATTTTAGTTTCATACATTAATGGTTCTTTTAATGATTAATTAGTTGTCATAAACAGTTACCGATTTAATTTTATCAATGGGATTTGTGTGGTTTCAACAATCAAATAATCTATCGAAATCGCACAATTAATAAAACAAAATTTAATGATGGATTTTCCGAGAAGAACATAAAAAAATATAAAATAATTCATAAAAATAAACAAAAAAAAAAATGTAGATCTCACAATCATTGCACAAACGTTAACTTGAATCTACCATTGACTGATAAAAGAAGTTTAGCCATGACAAAACCAAGACTAAAGATGATCTGACAATGGTAGATTCAAGTTAACTTTGGTTCTCACAATCAAAGAACAACAACAAAAGTGCTATAAAATTTTATAGTAAAACCAAGACTAAAGATGATCTGAAAATTAAAGTTAAACAAATATATATATATATATATATATATATATAGGAACCCCTAACCATAAAACAAAATTCTAATGGGTGTATGATTCATTTTTTTTGGTAATATTTAGACATTGCTCTCGCAATTCCAGGGAATGGAGCATTAAAGGTTACTCCCCCTCTCAACAAGTGCGCTTTTCGGGATTCGAACTTGTGTTCTTATCCTTACTTGCTAAATAAGTTTTGGGTCAAAAGGGGAGGAAATTTGGGGTGAGCATAAATTTTTAAAAACCAAAAAAATAGCCCGCCCCGCACCATTTTTCTCAATTTTTTGAAAAATCATGGTTCAACAATTTAGTTCAAAACCGCACCGCAAATTTAGTTCAGTTTTAATTTTCTCCTCAAACCGCACCTAATCAAACTGCTCACATAAATTATATGTGTATATGTATACATATATATCTAAATTTTTCCATTTTTTAACTTAAACTCTTCAATGTATAAGATAAATTCACTAATTAGATTTTAAATTGTTTCATATTTCATTAGTTATTGTTTTAATCATTCAACATTTCAAATACATGTAACCGTTCATACTTTTTATTTATAAAAAAATTATTTTTATGCATTGAATTTTTAATGTTAATTTAAATATTTTACTGATAATAGAAGATGATATTTTTATTATTTTTGTCTAATTATTTCTCTTCTTTAAAATCGCCAAACCACACCGGATCGGATCAAACCGAACTGCTTTAAACTCCACTTTCAATTTTAATTTAAAAAATCACAATTTAAAATATGTTTAAGAAAAAACTGAATATCACAATTCGATTTTAAATATTTTAAAAAGAATTGAAACCGAATCATGATCAATCCTAGAGGAAATCTTCCAAATCCATGTGGAACCTTCCAAAGTCGCACTCGCTACTTGTTGGACTTGAGTTAAGGCGTGCCCACGGCTTAACATCAGAGCAGTTATGTTCTTGGGCCCAAATTGAAGCTTTCTTCCTACTCACACCTTATCTGGGAAGCACTTTTGTTTGGTCTATTAAACAACCTTATTTCCTTTGCCAAATAAATCATGGTCACTCCTATCCCCTTCTTTTGTTGTCTTCGCAAAATTACTTCAATTCCAATTGAGCTATTCTCTACTCTTTTTCACCATTTTCTCCTATGTACCAATGTACGTCAATAAAAATACAAATTTATGGTGAATTTCTTATTTTTTGCACCAAAAATGATGTAAGTTATTGAAAACCAAGCATGAAACTAGCAAAATATACACCTTATCAAGATATATAAATAGAAATGCTTCTCACATATTGTACAGGCATACCATGGGAGTATGTAATTAAGAATAATCCATGTACTCATTTGATTATATTTATTCGTGGAATTAAGTTGTCCCAATAAAATCTATAACGCATAATAAGAAGAGAGAGAGAGAGAGTACATAGACGTGCAAAAAATTAAAAAAGAGTTTTATGAAATAATAAATAATCAAAATTTAAATAAATTTTAGATGTGAAAATAAAAAGTGAAAACTAAATGATTAGCCTTTTCAATTTGTAAATAATCATAAATTGAAATAAATCATTGATAACATTAAAATTGATAATATCTCCCATTGTATAAAACTATAAATAGATGAACGAAAATGAAAAATGAAAAATGTAAAACACAAAAATGATTAATTTGAATGATGCAATGAGGAAAAAAATATAAATTTTTGAAAGCTTAATATGCCAAATTTTACCAATGGTTAAAAGAAAAAAAATCTATAAATTCAACGAATCCACTAAAAATAATAAAATTGAATAAAAACAAAAACAAAATTTAAAAATTCAGATAAAAAATCAAACAAATAAACATAAGAAAAAAACTCAAAATGTTTGACCATTTCAAATTATAAATAATCAAAACTTGAAATAAATTTTAGATACAAAATAAAAAAACAAAATAGTTGGTCTTTTCAACAAAAAATGATTTGTTCGAGTCAGGGCTTTTGAATAGCCAATCCACTCGAGAACTAATGAATAGAACTGAAATACTATAAATAGAAGATACATGTGGTACCCTGTGAACATACATAAGTTGTTGTATAAATACATGCACCACGATACCTCTTCAATCACCACCATCACCACCACAATTACTTTTGATAATTAAGCATTGCACTATTTTTTTGTGTATAGCTTTCTCCTATTAAGACTTTTATAAGCAAAATGATGGATAACACCAACAACATGAGCAACCAAGCTGGCCAAGCCCAAGGCCAAGCTCAGGTATTAATAGCTTTATCTCCCCCAAAACAATTCACACACATAGGTAATATTTATACATGTTGGATACAGTGGCGGAGCCATATATAGTTCAGAAAGTGTATATATTATTAAATTTGAATGACCATCTTAATTTTCATTCACCATACCTTCCAATTATCCGTTTAGTGCACCCCTTATTCTTGTCTTTAATTATTTGTTCTATTTGTAACCTATAATTGGTAGGTGCACTCCTAACTCTAGGGTCTTAACTCTATCACTTGTAAAATATATTTTGCATTGAATGCAGGAAAAGGGTAGTCAAATGATGGACAAGGCCAGTAATGTTGCACACTCTGCCATGGACTCAATGCAGCAGGTAATCTTAATTGCATGTATAAGCCAATTAATAATGCACTAACTACATGATTTAAGTAGTGTTCATATGGAAGGTGGTTTTTCTTTTTGATTCACATTGGTTTGTTGTGTTTAAGGCTGGACATACCATGCAAGAAAAGGCACAAGGTGCAGCTGAGGCAGTTAAGAATGCAACTGGCATGAACAAATAAGAGTCGAATCTCACCATTTTTGTCTACCAGCATTTGCTGCCTGATCTTGAATTTTATTCTATTTTATTTTTTTATCATAGTTAGTCGTAGATTTTTACAATTGGTGAAAAATGTACTTCTAGATTTGAAAGTTGCGATACAATAAATTTAATTTCATTAATATATGTATATTAATAACAAGTTATAAGCATACCAAAAAAAAAAAAAAAACTTCTCAATAAATAAATAAAGGGGAATTGTTTGTACACAAAAATGTCATATGAAGGATATATGATAATTAATCAAAACGAACCTAAGTCACCGAGCACTTAATCAAACACAAATAATATGACTTTATCAGTAAATGATTTTGTTTTCTTTAAAAAAAAAGGCCTCAAAACCCTTGCATGTGTATGATTCATCACAATACATGATTTAGGACCAAAATAACTCAAAAAAAGAAAAATCTCATATGCACAACATTCAAAAGCAAACCACAAAAAAATTTCAAAAATAATTCTGTAAACCAAAAAAAAAAAAGAAAATCCGCACCTTCTATCGGCATGAGGAACACATATCACACAAGAACCCCAAATATTTTCAATGCCCCCAAAATCACTTGAAAATAACACAAATCAAAAAATATAAGTTCAAATAAGTGGGTTTTTGGCTATCATTTTGCCAATAAAATAATTTTTCTCCACAATATTTCGTCCTCGACCACCTCTTCCCTTTCTTTGACATTCGCCGCCACTTCAAAAAGAACTTGAAATTAGGAACATTTCTCTGGTGACATGGTCAAAGACGGAGTTGGTGTTGATCACGTTGAAGTGTGTGTATTTCTTGATTTGGCTGATAGAATTATTGAATGACACACAAGACAAAATCGACCTTTTCGGGTGGGGGGGATTTTTTAAATATTTGTAGGGGTTGACTTTATTTTTGTCCTAACAAACTAAAAAACAACTAAGGGCAATTTTGGCATTTAGTTGCAAAGAAAAAAATTAACCTGTCATAATTTGAAAAAGAATGGTTTTTTGGCTTGGAAAAGGATGCATTGACTATCTCTAACTCTAACTAATTATCAAGATGTGGTGTGACTTATGATAGCAAGAGCATGCCACTGAGTGTGACAATCCAATTTGAAGATTTTCCACCTATTTGGGCTTTCTTTTTCTTTTCTTTGAGGAGGAGTTTTATAACTTTATTTTCTCATACGGTTATGAATGTTGGTTGATTCTCATTAAAATTCTAAGAAATGCATCAAAATTGAAGGGGAAGAATGAGAGACTTTTTTTTTATTTTGTTATTTTCTCATACGGTTATGAATGTTGGTTGATTCTCATTAAATTACTATTATTTACTTTATGTATTAAATTTCATAAGTTGTTTAGTTTAGTTCATGTTGAGTTTCCGATATCAAACATAAATTAAACTTCATTTGTATGAGTATGAACCATTTGCATGAGTTTAAATTGCCTTTTCTATTGTGTGCATATTTCTCCTCATTGTCTACCGATCGAAGAATTAAGTCATTTTCTAAATCCTAACAAGTCTCTTAGAAAGATAAATTAGGATTCGTTCATATATAGAAAACCAATTTTTGATTTATATATCTAATTGAATAAATTTGTTCGTGTTTAATACAAAAAAAAATACCTTCATACCATAGGTAATCAATATGATAAGTGATCGATAAGCCAATGAAGCTTAACTCAAGTGGCGAAGTTGAGGCCCCAAGACCTCAATAGTAGTTTATTCATACCTTAATTCTTACCTTAATGGAAGTTTATTGTTCTACTTTAATTGTATATTGTTGTTTTATTTGTGATAGAATGGTTTGGTTTGTAAATGATATAGTTAGGATATAACGTAATAGTTTGATTTGTACTCTTTGAGTTATTGATGGAATTAATTAATATAATTGAATAATATGTACTTAAAAAAAATAAGCGATTGACAAGTACTTTTGATTATTATTTTGGGTTGATTAATAATGCATTTTACATGAAACTCAAAAGAACCTCATGTTGAAAACTTTAATAAATATGGATTCAAACATAATAATTCATAATACAAAATATAAAACATGATTTCTATGAATTGATTATGCAAATGACCACTAGTAAATAATCAAATAATATTTTAATAGGAATTACTAACGTTGATCCATTAGAGATGTGGAAGAAAAGTGGAGACTAGGATTATTGATCTTCCAAGCTAAGAAAAATGCCATCATTTTTATGTTCTCTTTGAGATGGGGCAGAAAGAAGAAAATGTCGTAATGTTTCTGGCTTAGAGATCACACCCTAATATGCCTGATGTCATAGCACTTTAATTATGGACCCATCAAACATAATTAAAGTGTGACTGGACTTCTACATATATAAAATTCCCCATACTCAGTCTGATATTTCTACGAGCCCATTTAACTTAATTTCTTAACGGATCACACAATTGGACTCTTTTAATGAGATAGCACACTATGTACAATATAATTCATATGTGAGACCACTAAAATAGAGAAAATTCCTACAATCTCCCACTTGTCCACATATGTTTCCACAAAATTGTACATAGCTAAAATCTTAGTGCACGCAAACTTTATGCTATCTCAACTTCAAAATATCCAAAACAATCTGGCCCATCAAATGTGCTAATATAGGATCAAAGTGGCTTTCCACACATAACTCATAACTAACCCGAACAGTGGTCAAAATTAATGACATAGAGGCTTTACTATCACAAATGATCCTTTATGGTATCAACACCATTGATCACTTGCAATCAAGCGATAAAATTCCAAACTATATTTCTTGATTAGATACCTCATAGCAAATCATGCATTCAGCCTTCATAGTTAAGGAAGCTATCAATACCTTAACACTTTCCAAAAACAGTTTCTCTAACTATCATGAACACATATTCTTAATGTGGATCCCTTGCTATCTTGGCATCTGACAAGAAAACCAAATTAGAATACCATATGATCTTTAAATGGTGTAATTTCCGATAAGTGAGCACATATTTTTAATTCTTTATATACATATCATAACACATCACTTTAAGATCTTGATAAGATTTTTGATAAACATAACAAATAGGATAATTATAAAAATATCTTATCTTATCTTCTCCTATCTTCTCCTATCTTATCCTATCCTATCCTATCCTTTGTTATCTTATCTTATCTTATCTTATCCTATTTTATCCTATTTTATCCTGTCTTATCTTGTATGCATTTATTATAAATTGGCCTTATAATATAAAAATCCTATTTCTGGCCCTAAATTCTATAAAAAGGGGCCATTGCCTTCATTCCCCCCCCCCCCACACACAATAATCCCACCTAAAAACACACACCCACACTCACTCCACTCTCAACACACAAAACACTCTCTATTTATAGCGTATCTTCCACACCTATATGTATATCAATAAACCCTTCTTTTTTCATACATATATACCTATTAGCCTTCTATATACCCCTTTATTTCCCTCAAACACTCTTGAAAAGGTAGAATTATCTCATAAGTAGTATAGGAACTTAGGGATTTAAGTACTAGTTACTATTCTCATGGTAGATTAATTATCATTCTTTACAAGTTGAGGGCAATAACTTTATGCTTAATAAATAATGATGAGCATGGAGTTGTTATGCCTAAAGTCATATTATGTATTATTATGCTTTAATTATGCCCTATTATGTTTCTACAAATTGTTAGAAAGCATGCTTAGTCATTGTTTCAAATATATGGTTTTAGTATACTTTTATGTTTTAAATTATATATGTTCTTTATGTTCTTTATGAGAAATTATGTGAGAATATGTGCAATATTTTCCTTAAAGTGGATACTAGGGATAAGTTAGTTTATCATGTTATAGAATGATGGCTATGTAACTATTTTGTTACTTAGAGAATGTAAATAGCTAATTTATATCTTTATATAAATATGTATATGTGCACTAGGCTATCTTATGGTAATACTTGTATACATGTTTTGCCTATCCATGTAAAACCAACTTATACGCTTAAATATGGTAACTTGGGGATTATTCATACACCTATGTATATACTTATATAATTAAAAGATTTAGATTGTTCTTCACAAAATATATACATATAGGAAGTTAAAGTTATTTTGAAAACTATGAATATGTATGCATGTGTAGATATTGTTATTTGTGCATCTATGCATAGTATTCTTTTTAAAGTAGTTATGTTATCCCCTAAACAACGATTACTAGTTATGGCATAGTATCCTAACGCAGCCGGACCGGAGGATGAAACGGTGGTCTTACTAGTTACCGGTTCGATCGGTTCAACCGGTTTAACCACTGGTTCAACCGGAAGTGACGTCATAATACGTAATAAATATTTTTATTAATATAATATTATTAAAATTAGCAAAAAAAATATAATTAATATTAGGAAAAAATTTGTTTAATAGAAGTGAACACTATTACATACATATACACAAACATATTGTCAAACATACCAGAGAACAAGATATATATAGGTATATAAGCATACCACACCCATATATGTATATATATAATAGATATATATACATATGATACACACACACTGGCTTTTGACCAAACACGTATCTAAAGACACACGAAAAAACAAAAGCATACACACATACTTTTACGACCACACATACAAGAACATGGGCAAGTTTTGCACACACATATTTTATAAGTATTTTAACTCTATACATTATAAATTAATAATATATAATATATCAAAAATTGGGTTTCAAACCATCTGTTGGCACATCAGCAAACCCACCAATTAGCAACTTAGCACTCACCACATGTACAAGATAACAATCCACAGTTGAAATAATTTGAAGTGAAGGAGAAAGGTCGTCAACAATGGTAGCAAAAAATTAACCTTATCTTCTTCTATTTTTTTTTATTTTCACTTTTTCAGCTTTGATTGACTCTCAAGAGTCATTTTCTCAGATCTAGATCTAAATTATTTCCTCCATTTCCTGTTGATTTTTAATCAATTTTTTCTTTCTTCTTATTGTGGTTTCTTGAAACTCTTCACTCTCTCTTCTTTTTTTTTTTGTTTTTTTGGTTAGCTTCAATCTCTCCTCTGCAGCTTCCAGCTTCAGTGACAAGGAAGAAAAACTCAGCCCAACAAAAAAAATGGGAATGATTGAGCAGCTGAACCAATTCATAAACCGTAACTTGTTTAACCGATTTTTGACTGGTTTTTACCGGTCCAATTGAGAGGCGGTTCAAAAGGGTCAATCGGACTAGATCAGGCACCAGTCACCGGTCGGACTGGCTGGTCCAGTCCAATTTTCAAAACACTGGTTCATGGCTCACTATCCATCTTGTTCAGACTGTATATATGCACTTCACACTACATCGCACTTTTCCATGATTCATTGTTTTATTGGTTTTATGAATCTTTTTCCTGTATCGATATATATATTTTCAGCCTCACCAAGTCATTTGGACTTACCCCCCCTAAGTTTTTTCTGTTCATTGCCTCAGTTTCAGGAAAATAGTTTGAGAGGACTCGGTTAAGGCGATTGGTGTAGTACGAGTCCTTAGCGCATAGTCCTTTATCCTGTATAAGAGATTAGCTCAACGTAGTTTGGAAAATCACTACATGAAATGTTGTACTTGGATATTGTGTTACCCTACAATTCTATGTAAGTTAATTGCATTTTAGTCCTATCTTGATTTTGTTATTGGGTAGTATTAAATAAGTTGAAAGCATTGGGTATCGATTGGAAAAGTAGGTACTCAACAAGCTCGTTAAGTGAGCCCCACTCGGATAGGATGGCCCTAGCGAGGGTGGTGTCACAGTACCCATTTCCTGGGCTAACCGATGTTTGTGGCTGTTTAATCAGACTCCAAAAATGGCATGTCAAATTAAACCATTAAATTAACATGTGCTACGAAAAGACCTATGGGTCCATTAGCTTTCACAAATTACACCCTATACTATTGGAAACCCTATTTTCCCCTTCCCAAAATCATTCATTTCAGTATCTATATGAGGCCATTTTTTTTTTTTTGTTTTTTTTTTTTGTGACCCTGTGGCTAACTATGAGAGTAAAGGCTGACGAAAATAATATGCGCAATCAAAGATCTTCAATATTCTTTACAAAAGCTCACTACTATTCTACCATACCCAAAAGGTGTCAACTGCAGCAGAACTTTTGGAATCGAAAATCCGATCTCGGAAATGAAGGTATCAATTAATTGTTTAAAGGAAAGTTCGTGTAAGATGATTAATGTTGACGACGATGGTTTCTTTGTCTTGTGTTGTTGATTTTTTTCCCTGCGACTGATTTAGGACTCCTCAAAATGGTAGGGTCAGAAGTTTTTACAAAAATCACTAACCTAAACAAACCAAGTAAACAATAACTTATGATTGCACTTGACCACCACAAATACTGGTTGTTAGCAATTGGGAAGTTCAGGTTTAGGGTTTGGGGATGGAATGCTCTATGGGAGGTTCTTATTATTATACATATTAAAATTGCCCATTTCTCCTTCCTTAGTATTTTCATACTGGAGTTGCTTATGAACCCAATGAGTACATGCATCCTGAAATTAGGCTACAAATAATTCGATCGAAAGATTAGATATCCAATCAATGCATTAAAGTTCTTTAACCCAAATTTATATGGGATTAACTTTTTCAATATTTATATGAATGTAACGGCATATTAATTTTTCCACGCTACGTATAAGCTTTTTCAGCTTGCAAAGGGTATAGACACGTTTATCATCTTAAAATATATATTGCAAGATTGGAACGACCCGTAGGTATTACCAAATTTGCATAATGGTAACGCCATCACTCTCTTCTTATGTATATGATCAACTTGAGCCGCCACTTGTACGTTTGGAATAACAATTTGTAGCTCACATCCTATTTTCTTAAAAAAAATATATATTCTACTTTATATTTTTATTTATCTTTTAGTCAAAAAATAATCTTATTTAAAAATAATTTTATTAATTTTTTATAAATTTAATAAATATATTTTAATATAAATAATAATAATTAAGAACGATATATATTTACATAGAGAATTTAGTAGAAAAATAAGTTTATATTATTAGAATTTAATTTAACTAAATTATATCTTACATTTGTTTTGCATGCTCATCGAGTGTAATACATATATATATGTATGTATGTAACAAGTGTCTCTATCCAATTTACTACAACGGCCTGTAGGTATTACCAAATTTGCATAATGGTAACATCATTACTCTCTTCTTATGTATATGATCAACTTGAGCCGCCACTTGCAAGTTTGGAATAACAATTTGTAGCTCATAACATTGTTGTTGTCAACTTAAATTAGTTTCTATTCAAGACATCAGTTTAAGATGGGAAAAAACTTTGATAGGTGAAACATGAAAATAAATTGGACAGAGACACTTGTTACATACATATATATATATATATATATATATATGTAGCACACTCGATGAGCGTGCAAAATAAATGTAAGATATAATTTAGTCAAATTAAATTCTAATAATATAAACTTATTTTTCTACTAAATTCTCCATGCAAATATATATCTTTTTTAACTATTATTATTTATATTAAAATATATTTATTAAATTTATAAAAAATTAAAAAAAAATTCAAATAAGATTATTTTTTGACTAAAAGATAAATAAAAATATAAAGTAGAATATATTTTGTTTTTCAGAAAAAGGGATGTGAGAGTAGATGAGGCAATCAAACCAGTAAAATAGAATGATATACATACTTAGTTTCTTCTCCATTATTTGAGAATTGCACAAATACATATAAATGTTACAAATCAAAATAGTCGACGAAGAAATCAACAAGACCAAATCAAGCTAAACATGCTTGCATGTTGCTTATTCACACTAGTTTTTGCTCAACTTTCATAGATAATTCAATGTGGAGAAGATAAATCACATGTAAAACCCATTATAGCAACGTAATTAAAGCCCAGACAGCCTAACAAATCTCACTAGAATTGCATTCTGGACCAACCCAAACAAGGACGTAACCAACGTTCCCACCGATAGAAGAGGAGAGCTAAGAATACCATTAGTGGAGTTAAGCATAGGGCAGATGACCGAGTCAAGCGGGAGATTAATGCCGACGATGCATGGAATTATAGGCAGGCCAAAGATAATACCTTCCAAAGCCGGAACGGTAATGTTAAAAGTTCCGTTAGCGTTGGTGGTTGTTTGGCCTATGGTGGTGGTGCGGCCAAGAATATTGGTGCAGTTGAGGCTTATAAGTGCGTTGTCGACGCCTTGGCCAGGGCAATTTCCGGTGGACGTGCAGCAAAGTTGGCCGCCCACGGTGAGGCCAAGGCCATGGGCTAGAGGGTTCGCTGATGTAAACAGGAGGAGAGTGATGAGGACAAACGCTAAGGCTTGGTTGTAATAGGCCATTTTGGGAGTTTTGTTATATGGTGTGGTTTTGGTAGTTTGTTGTTTAAGTTTTTGGTTTGTTTGTAAGACATTGTTGAGAAAGAGGGACTTATTTATACTTGTTTGTTTTGCTAAGATATTGACTAGTTTATAAGAGTTCCTATAATTAAATGTCTGGTTAGCAACTTGGAAGTATGGGCTTTAGGGCATTGGGATGGGTTGCTCTATGGGAGGCTCTTGTTATTGTACATGTCAAAATTGCCCATTTTGCCTTCCGTAGTATTAGAGCATGCTACACACACGGATATATGTATATAGGGAGATGAAATTAGGATTACAATTTTTTATATTGACTCTCTATTTTAATTTTTAGCTTTAGAAATTTGATCAGAAACTCTCTTACCTTTTTCAATTTGATCACTTAATTTGATTTGGCAAACAAAATTACACTAGATTAACATCCATTTACCTTATTTTCAATTTGGCGAAACAATAGCTACATCCCAAATAATTTCTCTTCTCCACAGCCATGAACAAGAGCAAAACAAATTCAAAATCCAAAAACTAATATTGATGTACTTTATTCTGTACATAAAGATTGCTTATTATTGTATTTTTCCTTTTCAGGATTAGACGTATTAATCAGATAATTTGGTCATAATTCTTTTTAAGTGACATAACTGTTTAAAAAGTTTTTAATTTCAATTTTTAGATGTCTAATAAAAATATACTATCTTTTGAGTTATATTATATTTTTCTTTTTTACTCAACGATTTATATATTTAATTTATTGAGTTCTATTTCAAGAGATTTTTTTTTGTTTGAACGTTTCCATATATTTCATGATCAATAGATGAATACAAAAATAAAAGAAAGATGCATATTAGACTGAGAGTGTATTTGCCATTCAAAGTTGTATAAATAATGTGTTATAATTTAGTTGGCATTTTGATCAATTTCTTAATAAAATAATTGAAATGGAGCTCCAATAATATAATTTGAA
The DNA here is from genome assembly GCA_026212405.1 of Petrea volubilis. Lineage (NCBI taxonomy): Eukaryota > Viridiplantae > Streptophyta > Magnoliopsida > Lamiales > Verbenaceae > Petrea > Petrea volubilis. The sequence continues at coordinate 10,779,354 of CM047872.1, read as the reverse complement.
ATGCCAAAATTATTATTATATATATATATACATAATATTTCTATCACACTTCGTGCCCGCGATTTTGTTGGACATAGGGTTGCCAAATTCACATAATGGTAACGCCATCACTCTTTACGTATGTACACGATCAACTTGAGCGGCCACTTATAATTTTGGAAAAATTATTTGTGGCCTATTTTGGTTAGATGCCCATTATATTGGCATTGTCAACTTAAATCAGTTCTATTCATGACATCAGATTAAGATATGGGAAAGAATTGGATATAGTTGAAATAGTGTGAAGTAACCAAAATAAATTCAATTCTGATCATAACTTGAATACAAAGCGACTCTCTATACATAAAAACAATATTATATTAATGAGGAAAAATCTCATTTTTTAATTCATATTTTAGGCCTTCTTAAATTTTGATTTCATTTGATATAAATATCTCACTTCACATTCTATATTTCTCATTTCAGTGTTACAACTATCTTTTGTTAAATATTTACCGGGAGACGCATGAAACTATTATGAGAAATTTCGAACCATATATCAAGAGATAATTCAAAATCGAAGATTCTTTTCAAAGCAGAGGTTGCCAGTGCCGCCAAGTGCTATCTCACTTCATTTCTCATGCTAATCCGTTAAAGATTGACCGAAAGTTAGTCGGAGAATCAACATTAAGACAATTTTAAGGATATATGATGCAATTTTGAGAGGCACGTTTCTATACGAACTTAAACTAAAGAAAGTCTTTTGTATGGAATAAAAATGATATTTCTATAATAATGACAAAAAATTAGGTGGCAAGTGTATATTTGTTGGGTACCTTGTGGAAAGAAGGGATGAAAGTTGTATGATTTAGAGATGAAAACGTATTTTGTTTCTTGTGACGTTGATTTCTAGGAGAGTGAATTTCTTTTTGCCTCATTGGTGCCTAGATCAATTGATACCACTGAAGTACAACCAGTATTTACTAAAGTAGCAGATGACAATGAATTTAGAAGTTTTGGAGATCTTCCAGCAAATGGGGTGTAGTGGATGGAGAGGACGAATCGGCCCAAGCTACTCGCATTAATAGAGATGCAAATGTATCACAAGAGAATGAAGTTGAACAACTCCAACAAGAAGGAAGAGCCGAAGGTGAACAGAGTGATGAGAAACAATTAAGTCGTGGATATCATAAAAAGCAATCTTCGATTCTTTTGCACGATGATGTCACCTATTCAATCTAGAAATTGAGTCCATTTCATCATTCCCCTACACTATAGCATCTCTCAAGTGCATCCTATCCGATAGCACATTATGTGAGTTGTAGTAAATTTTCTTCGTGACATAGAATTTTCTTGCAGCTATTACTGTAGAGCATGAATTGATGATACTCTCGGAAGCTGTAAAGGGTGAATGATGGCGTCAGACAATGCCACGTGAAATACATGCATTGGAAAATAATAGGACATCGGTGATAGAAGACTTACCTTCTAATAAGGAGGCTCTTGGTTGCAAGTGGGTGTACAAGATAAAGTACAACTCAGATGGAACTGTCAAACGCTACAAGGCATGTTTAGTATTTTTAGCAATTATCAAGTTAAAGGGATTGATTACACTGAAATATTTGCTCCTGTTACCAAGCTGGTTACCATACGAGCATTTTTGGCTGTTGTAGGTGAGAAACACTGGGAATTGCCCCAAATGGATGTCCATAATGCATTCCTTCATGGGTATCTTCAAGAGGAGGTATATATGAAATTACCTCTAGGATTTCAAGTTTCAAGTCCAGGAAAGGTATGCTGATTTCAAAAATGCCTTTATGGGTTAAAACAGGCACCACGTTGTTGGTTCGTCAAGTTTTTCTGCTGTCTTGAAAGACTGCGATTTTTAGCAATCATAATATGATTATGCTTTTTCTACTTTGCAACAAGGAGATATGATTATGCTTTTTCTACTTTGCAACAAGGAGATGTTCTTGTCTATGTAGATGATTTAATTGCTTTAAGAAACAATCATGAGGTTATCAGATGATTCATGAATAATCTTAGTAATTGTTTTCATGTGAAGGATTTGGGAAATTTAAAATATTTCTTAGTTGTTGAAGTTGCAAAGAGCCCCAAAGAGATTTTTTTTGTGCCGGTGTAAGTACACCTTGGACATTATTTTTGAAGTGGGATTATTAGGGGTCAAACCGGCAAGTGTTTGTTTAGAACAAAATCATCGATTGGCATTAGCTAATGGATGACTTCTGTATGCTCTCATCGCTTGATGGGTTGCCTCATATATCTTTATTTCACTTGATAACCGGCAAGTGTTTATGTTTTCTCTCAGTTCATGCAACAACCAAGAGAACAACACTAGGAAGTGGAACTTCGAGTAGTACGGTATTTATAAGGAAATCCAGGACAAGGTATTCTATTACAGAGTAAGTGTGATTTGTGCTTATATGGATGGTGTAGTGCAGACTGGGCAGGGTGTCCTCTAAGTAGAGGATCGCTTACAGGATGGTTTGCATTTTTGAGTAACTCTCCTATATCTTGGAAGACAAAGAAACAACATATTGTGTCCAAGTCTTCTGCAGAAGCAAAGTATAGATCCATGACTATGACAACATGTGAGCTTAAACGGTTGGAATTTTGAGTAGTCTTGGTGTGACACGTAATTATTCGATGCAACTTTACTGTGATAGTCAAGAAACGTTTTATATAGCCAAGAATCCAATTTTTCATGAACATATAAAATATATTGAAGTAGATTGTCATTTTGCTCATGATGGGATAGTCATTGGCAACATACGTCCTTATTTGGTTCCCTCCCATGCGCAACTCGTTGATATTATTACAAATGCATTGGGAAAACAACAATATAATTTCTTTCTTCACAAGTTGGGCATTCGAAATCTTCATGCACCAACTTGGGGGGGGGGTTGGCGTGTATTAGGTAAGGCAGTATTTAGTGTATATTTTAATATAATATTAGGCAAGACAATATTTAGTGTATAATTTAATATAACATTAGGCAAGATAATATTTAGTTTATATTTTGCATTGTAAATGTAGCAAAATAATATTTAACGTATGTTTACGAACAAATTTTAGGAACTTGTTTAGGAAGGTAGGGTTTCCTTTACTCTTGTTTATATTGACTGCTATCAACGAGAAGAAGAACGTGAACTTTTCCGTCTTTCACCCTATTGTTTCCTCCGCTTTAGCACAAACACATCACTCAAAGCATTATGACAAACACATCACTCAAAGCACACATCACTTTTTTTAGTCATATCACAACACTACAAAAAAACAAAATTGTTTGCCGATGCAAAGTTTCCTTAGAAAAGTTTCGACGAGCCATCGGAATAGTCATTTCTAACAAAAATGTGATGAACTAGTAACCGAACCATTTCGTCAAAAAACTCACTATCGAAAATATTTTCCGACGACTTGCTTGTCGGTAAGTCGTCGATAAGCTCTTTGCAGTATTGATAGATTTTGAAAAAATTTTAACGAAATATCGACCAAAATTTTGTCAAAAATATTTTTTTTATTAATTGAAATAACAAAATTTTCCGTCACTTTTCTGAAGAATGATGCATCGGAACTATTTTATAAAAAATACTTATATTCAAAAAATTTCGACGGAATGTCGACAACTCATTCTATCGAAAATTTTTTTGGTATATTTAAATATAACCCCTTCACCCTGAACGAGACTTGACCCCTAATTTGCATTATGGCAACCACACACACCTCCAAGGAGGTGCACCACATGTGCATGAGTGAACACATTTTTACGAAAGTAGGGGTTTGAATCTGCACCTCCAATATTGTGAAGGAGAAGTGTTACCACTAGACCACTAAAATACTTTGTTTATAAATTCTTTTCTATTTTACTTATTATATAATTTTGAATATCATTTTAAGTTATTAATTTATTTAGCCTTAGTGTCATTGAATTTACAATTAAACTATCAAATTATCTACCTTATTTAGTGTAATTGATTAATTGAATCAATTTTGTTTAAAACTTATTAGGAAAAACTAAATTAACTTCAATTTTTATAGTGTCATTAAAATAAAAAAATTATAGTAAAACATGACAATAAATTAGTGAAAAAAATTAAGATTATCATTACATAATAATAGTAATAATGATGATGATGAAGATGATGTATATTTCTCCCAGTTCAATTATGTTTATTGGACATTTTCTCAAATTTAATTGAATTAATAGGATATTTTTGCCAATTTAACTGAGTCAATTACAAGTTTTCTTCAATTATTTGTGCATATATATAAACAACTGTCATATATGTTCCTCAACTAAATATCAATAGTTGTAAAAATAATTAATTACTATCTATTAATCTCTATATATGTTTATACACGATGATTATAACAAATGTTGTTTTAGGGGTTGTCATATTTTCTTAACTATTTTTTATTATAAGTAAAGAATAATTTGATTTTCCTAAGGAATTTTTTTGCTGAAAAATTATATAATAATAATCAAGTAAAAAAAAATCAAAGTTCCGATAGAATTTTCATCAGAAATGCATCTTAAACAAGATAAAGAGGTTTTGACAAATATAATCGTTTGTATTTCATCGAAAAAGAACAAAATTAAAAAATAAAAATAGTTTATGGAAAAAAATATAAAATATCAACATTTTTCGATAAAAAGTAATCGTTGGTAATGAATCGACAAACAAAAAAAAATATGAAAAATAATTTTTTTTATGATTTTTTCCACCAAAAGGAGATAGAAAATGCTGGAAAAAAAATAAAGAAAAGAAAATTATTTTTCAACGATTATGTTTCGTCGGAAGATTGTCGAAGACTAGTGCGCCCTTGTTCCCGCATTGGCTCATGTGTTTGCTGACAAATTTTCAACGAAATATATGTCGAAAACCTTTTCATCGAGTTCGTCGCTAATGCGACGCTAAACCGTCGGTAAGTGGTCTGTAAAATTGAACATTTTTCTATGAAATATTCCGTTGGGTATTTCCGTCAACAAGTAGCATTTTTCTTGTAGTGCAAGTTCAACCCACGTTGTTTTCAGCCTCACTTTTAGGTTTGATATGAGAGAGGCAACACGATTATGTCATGTTATATGATCATCTCATACAACTTTCATTAGTTGTTGTGTGGTATTTTTTTTATCGATAATCACAGTTAAAAAGAATAAACTATGCTATAAAAGTTGTATTGGTTATCGCATAGACGTATATGAATAGACCCAATTATTAGAAGAAAATAGATTTAACTGCAAATACCCCTTGTGTTATTAATAAATAGCGAAAAAAAAACATTATGTAATTTTAATTGCCAAGCAATCCTCATGAAAAGGAAAATTTGCCCGTCGCCCCCTAATTCATGTTGATTAAAAAGATAGATGGAATTCCAAATTTGTCCTCATATTTATAATCAAACTCTTCAATTTCTCATATTCCCCCATTTCTCTTCATTACAATTTATTAAAGTTCTTCTATTGTCTCTTATGAACTAAAAACCCCAAATCCAACATATACTAAAAACTTCACATCTATTCTTCGGCATTGTTGATTGTTGCTGTTTTTCTAAGTTAGACAAGCACGGGCTCTTCATTGTTGAGCGTAGTTGAAGTAAACTCCACGGAACTTGTTTCTTTTTTCTTTTTGTTTTTCTTCTGTCTTTTCTTTTTCTATTAATTCCGAACCAAAAGAAGGGTTTTTTGGTTTCATTTTAATTTGATTTTGTATTTTATAATTTTTTGGTAAATTGTAACTTTTTCTTTTTTAAATCCTGTATATTTTAATACAAAATGAAATTTTTGCTCTACATTGAAGATGGCAAAGAGCGTAGAATTTATGGTGGAAGCAAAAGCAAGGGAAGCCGCACGTCCACCTCATTGTGGCAAAAGCCGTAGATTTGTTGAACGTCACATTCTTCAACAATTGAAGGATATGTATAGTTTAATGACTTTGTTTTGTACTGATATATGTTTTTATTTTTATATATATTCTTATATAAAAGAATATGCCGTTTCATCATATGTAAGGTGAGATTTGTAAGAATTTTATTCTAATGTGGACTTCTATTAATTGGATATTTTGTTTTTTATAAAAACGGGCTAAATTAATACGGATAATGGGACTTGACTTATAAGGCCTGATTTGTTTGACCCACTATTGTTAAGGCCTTGATTATAGCAGACATGGTCTGACAGTTGGTGTAGGCCCATCCTAGAAAGCCCATGATGGGAGGGCCCTAGGGTTACATTATATATTTGGCTAGGTCCCCTCTCCACTCCACACTCTGATAATCGCTTGTCCCATTAAAAGCTGTCAATATCGGTGAGAGATGGAGAGGAAGAAATAGCCAAGGATGTTTGTCTAAACATCCATATTGATCGACAATCAATGATTGATTTAAGGTACGCTAATATAAATTTATATATATAGTGTTCTAAATTCGTGGTGTATCGATCCTGTGATTACAAAATATTCTTACAGTTGGTATCAGAGCGGGACACTGATGAATTTAGAACCCTAAATTTTATTGCGTATGTTTTGAATATTTGATCGATTGTTGCATGAATAATGAGCCAATCAAATTTACATGTCAATGTACATAGTGATGGTGTGATTTGAACATTTTAATCGGAAACCCTATTTGATCATGACTTGTATATTCTGAAATTCCGATCTATCAATTCATAAGATTGATATAATTTGGGAAAGAGCATAATCAAGAAAATCCATCATATTCACGTGAGTTTGATAATTAATGAATATGTAATATCTAAATTTTTATAGTATCAAAACATTAATTTTGAGAATTCTCATGGTTAGATGGCACGAAGGCTAGTTAAAAGATTAGTCTATTTTCAGACGAACATAACAATGTTAATTCCGCAAGGTATTTTTTCGGGAAGCTTAATTAACATTCAACAAGAATATGTAATTGATTAATTAATATTTCAAGGTTATATATTGGGCACAAAATGGTTGAATTTTAACCATATTCATGTCAAAGGTTGGGGGCTATTGCGTATTGGCACTGGCAATTAAAAAAAAAACCACTAAGGATTCTTTGAAAAAGTCAATTAGTTTTCTTTTTCATGTGAAATTATCAACGAATAAATTCACCGAATTAATCCGAAAGCTTCAGCTCTTTTAGTAATGGTTGAGCTGATCCGGCCTGATAATCGATGATGCTAATTGCTTTGCCATTAAGCTTAATTTTGTCTCATCTCATCTTTCGATTCGATTTAAAACATGCATGCACAGACCAATGGGGTCATCATTAAATATATGTAATTTTATAATTTTCAATTATGAAGTTGTTTGTGTGTGATTGATGATCTTGCGTGGAAAGCTTTGGTGACTATAGTTCATTGGCTTATAATTTGATGGTTACTGATGCATGGTCCACTTGTGAACATGATCTGTCGTTCTTATTCTTATTATGATGTTTAAAGATTTAATTTTGCTCGGCTTATTTGTCTACTAGTTAAGCATGTTAGAGTGTGGACAGTTTGAATGTATCGAATTATATTTGTAACTCCCTAAAGTACATATAGCTCTCGTACTTAATGTGGCGGGAGTCTTGCATACATATTGCTCATGTGCAAGTTAGGCAATTATTTTTAAACTCGGTCATGTGCTAATTTTATGAGTTGAGATAGATAGTTACACCAAAGTGTTCTATTTATTGAGACTTGTAAAATTTGTGGCATGCATAGTTCGAGTTGATAAAATTATTATGCATTCTTACCTGCCCAAAGGGGGTATGATATGTGTTGGTGCGGAACATATTGTTAGGGTACAATGGTTTAGAAAGTTCGTCTCCTAAAGGAGGCAATTTTCAAAGACCAGGGTAGTCCTATGCCGTTCTTGCACGGAGGGACCTATCATGTGTGACTACTCTGCCCAAAGGGGAGTTGTTATGACATGTTGGACTCTCAGAGGAATAAAGCTATATTGTTTCAAGCTTATTCTAATTAATTGCCTATTGATAATAATTCATTGTATTCTTGTCGATTTGGACTACTACTATGAGCTTAAATGGTGGTAGTGTAAGAACATATTGATGGGAATGTACTGATATAGAGGGTTTGTTCTCCTAAAGGAGTCAACTTTTCAAAAATTAGGATATTTTCCTGCTCGTTCTTGCATGTAGAGGACCTATTGTGGATGACATACTCTGCCCAAATGAGAGTTTTGTCATAGTGTACCTAGATCCTCTACTAAATAAGCGCCATTGGTTTAAATTTATTCTCACTAATTCTCCCCACACTGCATGACTATTATGGCATTCATGTTAATTGTATTTGTGGAAAATAGAGCCTTTGTGTGTAGCATACTCTGGCCAAAGAAAGTTTGTTATCACATAAGAGATCTCGATCTTGTTAGCTGATATTATGTTTGGACATATTTTATATATATCAGCATATTTGAATTTGTTTTATTTATTATTCCCTATGTGGAATAAAATGGTTTATTGTTAGATATTTGCCTTTGTTCTAAGTTACTCAACAAGACTGAGTTTATTTCAGACTTTAAAAAGCAATATGATATGGACATGATATATTATTTATTGTGAGATGTACCAATACAGACATAGCCTTGAATTTAATAAAATCTCTAAAGTTGTTGCTCTGCTAGAATGCCTTGTTTTGAATAATAAGAATCATCACTTGAGTCTCCTAATTGTTGAAAAGGCCACTTTATAAGCAAATGAGCAATGGTCCGACTATTGTGGGAGTCGGCTCTATCTATTTGATTTGAACGCAAAATTGGAGTTGTGCATCTAAAGAATCTGTTATTCTGTGATTTTGATGTCATAAATATTGCTTTTGATTTCGCGATAAGAAGCATTTTATGATTGGAGGATTCTAGACATCTTAAAAGTTTAAACCAGATTTTAAGGTTTAATATCTCTATACTTGATATGAATGATGTACATTATCAATTTATTCTCCTAGAGTTTGATTATGTGAAAATCATTCTCATAGCTCACGCGTTTTGAACATAAAGATTTGTGTCATATGTATGAATGGAATCATAGAAGATATTAATTTTCGATAAGTAGATAACTTGATTTTCTACAATAGACTGTGGTCATGAAAGTTAGGCTCATTCATTATTTGGTCAAATAAAACATATATTATGGGGTTAATGTTTGTAAAGACCTAATGGGCTAAAAGCCTTTAAACAAATGGGCTTGTTTAACCTATATGTGAGGAATACTTGAATGAAAAGACTACCATTGGTAGCTTTGAAAATTGAATTTAATTCAATTTGATAAAATGTGATTTGTTTCTTTTGACCATGAGAAGTAACAAAAGAGCTTATTTGTCGGTTTCCAAAGTATTTGTCATATGTACTGTCTAATTATTTTCATGAATACTATAGAGTTCCTCCTCTTGATAAAGTTATTTCATGAAATATGTTAAAGAGAAATTCTTTCATGTGGTGACGAAATGCTTTGGTCACTTGAGAGTGGAAATAATCACATTGTTAATTGAAATTAGCATTTTCAATTAGTCTCATAAATATTGTTCAAACTTTGACCAAATTATTAGCTACAGTGCTTTCACATTCTAATCTTTTGATATATTTGAGAATAGTTTTTCCATAATATTTAAGAGGAACCATTCGTGGTTCGTGTGCGGATTTACACTCAGTTTATTTCACCGTAATTGTCTTCATAGAATGCAAGTTGTTTTCTTGAAAAAGACTCTAATATATTTGGAAAATTCTTTTTCAAATAGTGAAGTATCATACTGATTGTGAATATTTGGGAATATATTTGAAATTCTGTCTTAAAGGTGTACCTATTATTAAACTTCACTTATCACCTTGATAGTTCTGAGTAATTGGCATGAATAATATTTGGTGTCATACCTTGAGAGACTTCTTTGATTATGTTTTTGTTCTTGGCTTTCCTCTTGTATTGAAGAAAGGTGAAGCTTATGCATTTAATAGAGAGTTTATTTGAAATCTTAATGACGGATTTCAATTGGGATCTATTGTGCAATATTTGAAAATATTGATCCTATATTTTATTACTAGTACTTCATGAGAAAGCGATTTAGCAAATTCATATTTTTTTCCGTATACCCAAGTCTATGTGTTTAAGAGTTACATGAGAAAATTTTTGCCCAACTTATTACGTTTCTCAATTTAAATCTAATTGATATAATCACTTTCGATATCACATTAGGATCTAATACTTGAAAATTTTATATAGCAAAGATATCTTTGTTTTGATTTTGGAGAAAGATATTTTGTGTTTCTTGATTGTTGCGAAAGTGATTATTATTGAATTGTTTAATTGATCCTGGAAAACTAATATATATAGTTTCTAGTTTTCAATTTGATATTTATGTTGGGAATACATAGACTTTGTTATAATCCATGTCTCACAATGATATGTGGGAGTCATATATATGGATCATTATTGTAAATGGTTAATTGTGAGAAAAATATTTGATCAGTGAGAATTCCGTGAATGATTCAATCAAAATTTGCTGCTGAGAAATTTATTCAAAAGGGGGTGTGTGTCGATAAGGATAAATCCTTTACTCTCCTTATTTCAAATAAATTTCTTAATAACATGATGAACTTGAAAAGTCTCAATTTCTAATTTTTGTAGCATTCAAGTTCTCTTTTGGCCGTAAAATTTTGATTGAAAATTTAAAGATAGAACTTCTTGTTTTGGACAAATTGGAATATTAAATGGTCAATAAATTGTTGACTGATTGTCTGAGTTATTTGATAAACCAAGCACAATAATGTCTTATTATTTTCATGGAATGCTAGGAGAAAGAAACTCTTGCTTAATACTATGACTTGGCCCATAAGATTTGAAATTGATTGTTGATTTCTCAAATTGCCTACATGTGGTCATTGTTAGTAGGCCTGATAATTGAATCATTTGACTTGGATGTGCTTTTAGGATTGATGGGGGTGTATTGTTGCATATTTTCTTGACTTAATTATTATAAGTTTAAATTAATATAGAGGAGACTCATTTTTAGAGTGATTGATTCTTCTAATTTTGAATTACTTATTAACTTGAGTGGAATAAGTAATTGTTGGGAAAATTATTATGAAGGTTTTTGAAGTCTTCAATAAATCAAGGCTAATGCTTGCTTGTTAGGGCTAATGCACTATACGTGTAGATTTTGATGAATGTTGTCTTACGATATATCTTTGATGATTCTATCTATTCTTGTTCGAGGATTTATTTATAGCATGATTATGTGATTATTCATCCTCAAATATGTTGATATATGAAGTTAAACTTCTCGCCTGTATAGACTTGATCAATGATAAGCAACATTGTGGTAGAGCACATAGTTTTTGGGCCAGTTGCTAAAAAAAGTTGATGGTTTAGTCGATATCCATCAAGTGGGATATACATAATTTAAACATGTATATGAAATCAAGTCTTGGCATATTGAAACAGTGGGAGCTATTTAACTTGGTTCATATATTATTATTTAACCCATTTTGTTACAGGGTTAAGTTAGACTATGCGCATCAATATATAAAGCTCTTGGATTAATCCATATTTGTGTGCGCACATTTTTTGATATCTTAAGGCTTGGTGTTGGCCTTAAGAGATGGGTATGTCTCATAAATGACACCATGTTGTTATCCGATTATTGATCGAGACATATATGACTTCCTAAGAAGTCATTGGGTTTTCTTGGAGTTTCATATTGTTCTAGAAATTCATTTCTTACAAGAAAACCATGTTGGATTTTTGGAGTTTCATATTGACCTCGAGACTCATATTTTACAAGAAATCCATATTAATTTTCTTGGAGTTTCATATTGTTTTAGAAACTCATATTCTGCAAGAAAATCAGATTTTCTTGGGATTTCATATTGATACAGAAATCCATATCTTACAAGAAAATCAAAGGACCGACAATGAAATAGCATGTGTTTGGGTCATGTTGTGATGCTATTTCTTGCTACACCACCATGTCTGAATCCATGTCGGTGGAATTGTTGGTGTTTGTGACCATGGAAGGTCTTGTGTCAATTAAGGATGCAATTATCGCCATGATCCAATATTAGTGATTTTCACTGGACCGGATTGCAGAAGTCTTGTTCCCTTGCCGTATTGTTGTTTTCAAAATGTGGCCACAGTCAAAAAACTTGTAATTTAGCCCGAGAGTCATTTTTCAAATAAATTATTTTTGGGAGATTAAAACGTCAATTAATATTTGTCCAAGTGGGAGACTGTAAGAATTTTATTCTAATGTGGACTTCTATTAATTGGATATTTTGTTTTTTATAAAAACGGGCTAAATTAATACGGATAATGGGACTTGACTTATAAGGCCTGATTTGTTTGACCCACTATTGTTAAGGCCTTGATTATAGCAGACATGGTCTGACAGTTGGTGTAGGCCCATCCTAGAAAGCCCATGATGGGAGGGCCCTAGGGTTACATTATATATTTGGCTAGGTCCCCTCTCCACTCCACACTCTGATAATCGCTTGTCCCATTAAGAGCTGTCAATATCGGTGAGGGATGAAGAGGAAGAAATAGCCAAGGATGTTTGTCTAAACATCCATATTGATCGACTATCAATGATTGATTTAAGGTACGCTAATATAAATTTATATATATAGTGTTCTAAATTCGTGGTATATCGATCCTGCGATTACAAAATATTCTTACAAGATTTTATAAAAGAAAGGAATTTGCTGTTTGTATAGGTGAGGGGTGAGGGTATGCTAGGACAGCGCAAGTATTAAAAAAGGCAAAAGAGTCCTTTCAAAAACAAAAACAAAAGAATCCTTGCATTTCACGTGCGTGACAACACCTACCCCACTAGAAGGTTTATTGTGCTACATTAAAATTTCATAGAATCTATAGTGAAAATTAAAATATGATAAGATTTTTTGGATAATTAAACAAAAGTATTTTTTTATAATTAAATATAACACAAGTAAGCGCATTGCAAAAATCCTAAAAAAAATATTATTTTATAATAGAGGATTTTAACCGCTCCTCAAGACCTCAAGGAGGAGTGTCAAGTGTGTGCCTAGAAAAGTGCCACGTGGTCTGCTACGTATTTCCTATACCACAATGGATGGATTTTCAATCCCAAAACCAATATTTTTAAAATCGGACTGGATATAGAATCGGTGGCCTTACTGGTTACCTGTTCAATTAGCTTGACCGGTTCGACCACTAGTTTAACCGATGTAACGTCATAAATATATATAAAATATATTTATTTATATATTTATATATAATTTGAAACAATAATAAAAAAAACATAAAAAATTATATTCAAACAATTAGTCTCAACAAAATCACTTTAACTTTTATAAGAAATTTAATTTAGCTTCTTGTCATATATGCTGGAGTTTGCAATTACTTTGAGTGGTTATTTATGCAATGAACTTTTAATATGATTAAAAGGCTATAAGATATTATTACTAAAATAAACTAAAATTTAAGAAGAAAATCTAGAATTTATTGCACTATATTTGCTCCACACTTTGAATTTTTAAAGTTGCAAAAAAGTAATGGAAATTTAAACTTAATTATATGTGTATATATATAGTTACATATATATACAAGCAAATATAGTAATAATATATATATACACACGTATTGATATATACAAGTAAATATGGTAATATACATAAAGATAGGGATACTGAGAGAGAAACGGGGGTTACGGTTATATATATATATATATATATATATATATATATATATTGATGTACAAGTAATATATGTGTGGCATAAAAAATATATAGTAATATATATACATACAATTTAGAACAAACATAAGGATATATATACATACATATATATATATGTCAGTTTTTCATTTCTGAAAACTCAATCATTAACTTTGACGCATTGTGCTCTGGACAACTCTCCTTTAAGTTTATTGTAATAACTTTTTTGATACTTAATTGTAATGTTTATTTACCAATGCAAATTTAGACATAGAAAAATATTTCCATTAAAATTAAGTCATGAAGGTTTAAATATTTTCCATTTAATTTAATTTTTAAAAAATAAAATGAACTCCATTATAATTTATGTATATGAAGAATCAAAGAAATATTTTTTATACCACTGGGGTGTAGCGCAGTAGTAAAGTTCGAATCAATACCATTGAGGTCCCATTTTCCTTTGAGCGAATGAGTGTGTTTGTAAAATATTTAATTTTTTAAATCATTACTGAAAAGTTAGTTTAGTGAACTTAAAGAAAAAACGTAAAAAATTTAAGCAGTAAGTTTTAAAAATTCAAATAACTTAGCGACTGTTGAATGCTAAAAGATGAAAATGAATCGAAAATTAATTTCATAAATTTTTTATGCTAAAATTTATTTTAAGAGTTTATTAGTGCATCCTTCATTAGATTGGTATGAAGTCAATCAAGACGTGGTTTTTGTTTGTATCGATGATGTACGTATTCCCATTGCCCACGCATTTCGCACAGCATTATCGTTTTTGGCAAAAGAATATTGCTCTTTTCTATTTTACTGTTATATTCTTTTTCTTTCTTTCTTTTTTAAAAAGTTTATTTCGCCTATTGGTGATCACGAGGGTCGAGCAGTATGCAATCATTCCTGTGCAAACTTCGCTGTTCACACCATATTATTTGGATCTATATATAGAAAAGGCGACAATAAAAATTTCATAATTCATCAAGAAGGGGAAAAAAAAAATTAAAGAATTTTATTATTCATAAAAACGAATAATATAACTTTCATTACAATAAATGGGATTTGCAACTCTTGGCGCTTGTAGTTATCTGGTCAAAGTATTGGTTGAGAAGGAATTTGTCGTCTTAGAGCATTATCACTTATTTGTCGAGATCCTTTGCGGCCCTGAAGTCAGGTGAAGGTTTTTATAATCTTGCAGTGGCGGAGAGAAGAAATTACGTAGTGCTGTCACTATTTAATTATATATATATATATATATAAAATAAATATACATATCTACTATATATATTATACATAATAATGAATATGATATTTGAACATTTTTTTTTGAAATGATTACATGATCATTACATAATTATTAATAATCATTAAGTACATCATTAAATATCAACAACTATTAGAAATAACAGATATGACACACTTTATGTGTGTGCAAAATAAATATAAAATATAATTTAACCTTGTGTTTAGTAAATTTATAATTTTATACATTACGAAAAAAAATGATTGAAAATTAAATTTATATACTTGAAAAAACAAAAAAGAATGGCTAAAAATTAAATTTTGTTTTACTATGAGTAAAAGATAAAGAAAACTAAATATTAACAATAAAAATATGAGAGAAGAAAGAGAAAAGAAAGAGAAATATATCATGTTTAAAAGAGGAGAGAGAAAATAGGGGAGAGAAAAGAGGGGGGAAAAAAAGAGATGCCAAATCGAAAGATACTAAGCAGTTATTAAGGGGTACTGCTGGTTTATAAAAGAGTATAGATTATCAACAAATAACCAAAAAAATACATCATCAAATATCAATCAATATTATGGGTTTGTAATATTATGGGTCTTGATAGTTGGACATCATTGCATAAAGTTTTTATATTTTTTTTAGTGCGGTCTAATAACAATAAAGTTTGTAATTTCACCAAACCTCAAGGGGGTTTTCGTAATAAAACATTATGGGTAATTTTGGAATTTTAGCCCTCAATTAACTATTACATAATTTATGCAAACTTCAGGGGGTATTGATAATTTTCAATAGTTAAGAGATTTTTTTGTAATTTCACCAAACTTTAAGGGATGTTTTTTTGTAATTCACCCTATATATTAATATGCAATGTATAAATATAGTGGGATTTTTTTATTTTTAGTGGGGTCATTGAAACCCATTTTTAACAATGTGACAACGCTCATGTAATCATGCAAATCCCTTTAACATGTATATATATATATATATATATATATATATCTCACAGTTTGTTGAATAACAATTTATAATATATCAAGCACTACTAAAAAAACTGTAAATTGCCACGGATTTTAGTCACGGAAAAAATCCGTGGCTAAGCCGTGGCTAATAGCCACGGATTTAAATAAAAAATAAAAAATAAACTTAGCCACGGATTGGCCACGGCCTGGCCGTGGCTATTTTTGGTGGCTAAAATTAGAGGGAAATTTGGCGCCTATTTTTAGCCACGGATTAGCCACGGCCAGACCGTGGCTAAAAATTCCTGGGCAAATTTTTTTTTTTTTTTGCTCCGGATATGGTTTGAACTCTTGACCTGTTAGTTGAAGTTAGAGCATCAAACCACTACACCACTTTAATTTTTTGTTTAATAATTAATTTTTGCAATATGTAAGTAATATATGTATATTATGTATATTGATATATAATAAATGATTGGATATGTTACATACGTATAAGATTAGATATACTCATATATATATGTATTTATGTCTAATTAGATGTATATATTAGCTATATAAGTACATATATAACATATATTAGATATATAATACACTAATATATGTTTATTTCATACAGATGATTGAACATATATAGTACATATGATTAGATAAATATATATATATATATATATTTGATCGATATATATATATATGCACTCTACATTTATAACATATATTAGATATGTTATATATAGATATATAGTTATATCATATAGACTATATATAGAGGATTAGAATGTACATATAATATATTAATATATATAAGATACACATTGACATACATATATATATATTGATATATGTATATATGATATATATACTTGGACATATATATACACATATATTGATTCATATATATATACACACATATATGTATCAATATAAATTTATATATGTATCAATATATATATATATAAATTTATATGTGCTGCAAAAAATCAAAAAAATTAAAAAAAAAAGAATTAGCCACGGATTGGCCGTGGCTAATTTTTTTTTTAAATTTTTTTGATTTTTTGCACAACGGATAAATTTCTGTTATTGATATTTTAATTATCTAAATTTAAATTATCTATATATATTGATACATATATACTTGGACATTTATATATATATATATATATATTGATACATATATACTTGGACATGTTTAAAATAGATACATATATATAAATATATGATATGTATACTTGACATATATATGTATATATATATATATATATATAATACCACACATATACGAAGATATTGGCAAAGGATTACGAATTAAAGTTGCTATTATCTAAATATAAATTGTATAAATAGATTTTTGTTATAATTTTTGTTTTTGATATATTAATTTATTAAATATTTGTCATAAAAAGAAAAACTGAATAATGAACGATAAAGTCGAAGGTAAATATCTTTAATTTAAAAAAAATAATTGGTTAATAATTTATAAAAATTACTCAAATTAAATAACAAAAATTGATAAAACTAATGAAATTTATTAGATAATTTAAGTTTAAAATATTGTGAAAATATAGTTTAGGTATAATAAAAAGCAATCAATAACCAAAGAATTCCTTTGGCGCAATGGTTTCATGCTCCAACTACAACATTGACGTCCCGTGTTCGAATCTCCTTGAGTGCAAAAAAAAAAACGCTTAGGGGACGCGGGTCCAGGTTCGGGCGCGGGTGCGGGTTTGGGTTGGGGCGTGGGTAGGGTTTCGGGTGTTTTTCTGATTAGACTTTTTTTTTTCCAGTGGCCACGGATTAGCCACGGCCAGGCATGTCCAAAACAAAGTGGCCAAATTTGGCCACGGTTTGACCGTGGCTAATCCCAGCCGTGGCTCAATGGTCGTGGCTACGATTAGCCACGCCACTTTTAGCCACGGAAAAAATCCGTGGCTAATCCGTGGCCAATCCGTGGCTAATCTCCTGGGCCACGGATTTTTTGTCAAATCCATGGCTAAAATTCGTGGCTAATTGCATTTTTTCTAGTAGTGAAGTAATAGTAATTCATTACTTAACAAATTCTAAGTGGTAAAGTGGATAGCTTTAATCTAAAATATTGATGTGACTAATTAAAGGGAGTTGATATTGGAACTCCACTTGAATTTTTACCGTTAGAGAATAGATCAAAAATACCCTCTAAACTTTCAAGTACCACTTATATGCATTTGATTTGTTAGGCAAACATGTCCTAATTTGGCATTCATTCACCTTATTTTTAATTTGGTGGAACAAGAACCACAACCAAAAGAAGAAAAACCAACTTTGCATCACGACAGTCATAAATAAGAGCAAAAAAACCAAAATTCCATTATTGCTATCCTTTGTGCCATCATTTGTATAGACAATTAACATTGTACTATTTGCTATATCTTCTTTATATTGCAGCTAATTGGACAATAATGTAGGAAAATAGTATTATGGAAGATCCAAAAGTGATTTTTGAATTAAAGATGACAGTGGAACTTGTGAATGCTAAGAGTGTCAAACAAATTTTAGATTTTTGTTCTTACAGCTCATCTAGCATCAATTGAGGTAGTGATCTCTCTTTTTCATATTATTCAATTTTTTTTAGTTAACTTTCTTGTTAAACTTTTAAGTTTGGGAATTTATTAAATAAAGAAACAATAAAAGTCATGGATGGAATTTCTCTATTGGTCATGCAATTTTGTGGCGTGGTATTGTTACGTTCTTAATGCACATATTATTTCTTGCAGATTGAATTAACGTGTGAACCAAATGGTTTGGTCGTAACCTTATTAGGAGACATAAGTTTTTAAAAAGTATATAAGTTCAACATTTATGTCTAATAAAAATATACTATCTTTTAAATTATATTATTTTTTGCTTTTGTACTCAATGATTTGTATATTTAATTTATTGAGTTTTATTTCAAGAGTTCTTTTTTTGTCAAAATGTTTTCATATATTTCACCATCCATAGATGAACACAAAAACTAAAGAAGAATGCATGCCAGAGTGGAGGGTACATGTTTTATTCAAAACTAACACAAATAATATTTTAAAAATTAGTGGGTATTTTAGTTAATCTCTTAATAAAGCAATCGGAATGGAGCTCTAATATCAAATTTTGGAGTGTCAATATCATCTCCCTTAATGAAAATATAGTCGATCATTCTTTATATTAAAAAAGGAATGTTATTCCTTATTGCACTTTTATGATTCAAATTATAATATGCACTGTTAAAAAACGACTTGATTGCATGTACACAAAAAACGTGGCACTTACAGAAAGTGTTACAATTATAAACTTATTGTGGCATTTCATAAAAAGTGTTTTAATAAATTATAGTAAATTTTAATTATAATATAGTTTTAAAGACACTATAAAGTGACAAAATAGCTAGTGTCGCCAAATCAAACATCCTTCTAGTAATACTAAATAAAGTGTCATGTATTTTACCGTAGCCATAATCTATTTTGACATTTTATAATGCACAACAACTATATTTTAATCAACATTTGATATAATTTATTCAAACACTTTATAAAAGTATTGCAATAGGTGTGAAATTATGACATTTCATGTTACATGTGTTTAGGTCTTTTTCAGTAGTGGTGATTCTCTCTCTCTCACTCTCTCTCTCTCTCTCTCTCTCATTGTAGCAAAGGGCGGAGGCACGTTTAAATTAGTGGGGTCAAATGACCCCAACTAAAATTAATAAACCCCCCTTTATTTATGTAGTAGGTATAGAAAAATATTTATAAATTTTAAATTTTATTTGTTATTGGACTCCACTAAAAATAATAAAAATCTTTATCATTACTAGAAAAACTATTTTTTTGTGACCGATTTTGGCCAAAATCGGTTTCAAATACAGGTTTGAGACCGAGAAAATCAGTCATGAAAACCTTGGTCACAACATTTTGCAAATGAATTTGTGAACGACTAAGTTTGTGATTGACTTTTATGACTTAAATTTGATGTCACAAAAAAATAGTGACCGAAATTTTGGTCACAAAAGTCCACTTTTGTGACCGAAAGTTTCAGTCACAAAAGAAATAGATAGTGACCAAGATTTCAGTCACAAGGAAAATGAATCAGTATGAATTATATTTGTGACTGAGAAATCAATCACAAGTTTCAGATTGCTTGTGACTGATTTTTCGATCACAAAAATGACCAATCATATGATTCCCTTTTTCAATTTGTCAATTCCCCAATTTTTTTGTTTTTTTCAAAACCTATAATTTAATGGCAAAAAATCACCAAAAATAAGCTAACCACCACAAATTAACGCCAAACATAAACCAATATCCACAAAACATACCAATAAACATCATAATTTTACAGATAATTCCGTACTTATCATCATAAAAATCACAAATATTCATCCACAAATCATTTTATCAAGTCTAAATATCTATCCATCAATCTTGATCAAGTCATCTTAGTCCACAAAAAGCATCACCTTGTTCAAATCTTCTACATATTCACTAAAAGGAAATAACAAGATGTCAAACATCATATGTCGTTCTCATCATCATCATCATCATCACCGTCACAATTGTTTCTACCCACTAACTTGCTCGTTTTAGATGACAATGACGTAACGAAAGGTACCTCGGTGGCATGTGGCTGGAGCATAAATCCATATGTGGATGGCATAAAAAATTACTACATGTAAAGAAAAACAAAAACAAATATACAAACATATTAAATATGTAAAATAGTGGAAACACAAACAATACATACAAGTTGAAAAATATTACTCATTTGAGTATATAATATTACTTACGACAGTATTTTTTGTACGACCATTTACATACACCCATTCGCCTTTCTTATTTTTTTCTTGAGTAAAAACATATGAAAGTTTGAACAAGAGTAGGCGTTTGACCTGTTTCTACCTCCAACACAGGAAACAATGATTAAAAACAAATTATAATTAAAGTTAAATTATCACTACAAAAAAAATGCCGGATTCCGACGGAATTATTTTGGGGGAATATTCCACTGGAGTCAAATCGGGGGAATTCCGGTGGAATTTCTCCCGGATTTTTTTAAAATTTTTTTAATTAAAAACCAGGGAAAAATTTCCCCCAATTGTTTTTGAATTTTTTAAATTGAAAATCGGGGAAAATCCGGGAAAAATTTTTCCCTAGTTTTTTTTGAATTTTTTTAATTAAAAATCAGTGGAAATTCGGGGAAAAATTTTTCTCGATTCTTTTTAATTTTATTTAATTAAAAACTGGGGGAAATTCGGGAGAAAATTTCTCCCATTTTTTTTTAATCTTTTTGATTAAAAATCGAGGAAAATCAAGGGGAAATTTCCCCCAATTTTTTTTTTTTAATTTTGTTTAATTAAAAACTTAATATTACTACATATACAGACAAGACAATAAACAAGCTTGGAAGTAGCTCGATGACAAGGTACTAGATTTATATCCAAGAGGTTCTAAGTTCAAGTCCATGCAAGAGCAAAAGTTATTTAAATTGTTTGAGAGAAAATCGGGGGAAATCCGGGGGAAAATTTCCTCCGGTTTTTTTTGAATTTTTTTAATTAAAAATTGAGAAAAATCCGGAGGAAATTTCCCCCTTTATTTTTAATGTTTTTAATTAAAATCTTAATATTACTATATATATAGGCAAAACAATAAACAAGCTTGGAAGTAGCTCAATGGCAAAGTATTAGATTTGTATCCAAGAGGTCCCAAGTTTGAGTCCATGCAAGAACAAAATTTATTTAAATTTTTTGAGAGCAAACCGGGGGAAAGCTGGGGAGAAAATTTCCCCCGGGTTTTCTTTTTGAATTTTTTTAATTAAAAATCAGGGGAAAATTTCCCCGATTTTTTTTAATTTTTTTTTAATTAAAAACTTAACATTACTATATATTTAGGCAAAACAATAAACAAGCTCAGAAATAGCTCGATGGTAAGGTATTAGATTTGTATTCAAAAGGTCTCAAGTTTGAGTCCATGCAAGAGCAAAATTTATTTAAATTTTTTGAGAGCAAACCGGGGGAAATTTTCCACCGAAGTTTCGCTAAATTTCCCCCGAAAAATACCGGGGGATCTCCGGTGGAATATAGCAATTTTTTTTTTAATAATAATATTGTATGTATAAAACTAAAAATAGAAAGATAACTAGAAAATTGTGGAGATATCTTAGTGGCAAAGCGTGACATATCTTTCCTAGAGGTCCTAGGTTCAAATCCAACTAACTACAAATTCTTTTTAAGAAAACACTCTTTGGGGAAATATATATAATTTCAGTATAATGATGTTAATATTACTTAAAAATTGTGATTGTTCATTCAATATTTTTTCTTTTAACAAATTAAAAGAATATATACATATGTTTATATAATATATGTTCATATAGTATATAGAATATATATATTTATATAGTATCAATACTATCTTTTAACTATTATTATTTATACTTTCTTTTAATTATGTATAATATATTTATAGGTATACATATGTTTATATTGTATATATATGTTTATATACTATATAGTATATATGCTTGTATAGTATCAATACTATCTTTTAACTATTATTATTTATACTATCTTTTAATTATGTATATCATATACTTATAGGTATACATATATCTATATAGTATTTATATGTTTATATAGTATTATCATCTATATGTATATATAGTATCAAACTATATTTTAACTATTATTATTTATACTAGATTTTAATTATGTATAATATATTTATAGGTATATATATGTTTATATAGTATATGTATTTAACTATTATTATTTATATTATCTTTTAATTAGTTATGATATATTTATTGAAATACATATGTTTGTATAGTGTATAAATAATACATGTGTTTATATAGTATCAATACTATATTTTATCTATTGTTACTTATACTATCTTTTAATTATTTATAATATATTAATTGATATACATATGTTTATATAATATATATAATACATGTGTTTATATAGTATCAACACTATATATATTTTATCTATTGTTACTGATACTATCTTTTAATTATTTATAATATATTTATTGGTATACATATATTCGTATAGTATATAGAATATATATGTTTATATAGTATCAATACTATATTTTATCTATTATTACTGATAATATCCTTTAATTATTTATAATACATTTATTTTGCTTTTTAAAATTGAAAGAAATAATGTTAAAATAAGAATAATCAAATAAATATATAATAAATATAAAACAAAACAAATTAGAACACAACTTCCAGCAATAACTTGGTGATGAAGGGTTGGTTATCCAACCTTGAGGTCACGAGTTTGAGTTCCTTCAATTACAAATATTTGCACATTTTGGGAGTTACTATTCCAGCAGCGGCCGGAGCGGCGGCGGCGATCGGGCAGTGGCAGGGACTGGCGGCCACAACGGTCTGGTTGGGCGGCGACGGCGGGGCGGGCGGTAGCCGTCTGGTGGATTTCAACAGGATTTTTCCCCTGAAATTTGCCTTTTTTCCTGTAGTGAATGATATAAAGGCAATTCAATTACCATTAGATCCATATGCGTAAGGTGGGTAATAGAACCACCTAAGTGAATCGGCGAGTCTTGTCCGTTACAGTTTGATGCTCTATTCTTCTTGCCTTGAGCACGTTTCTTTTTATGACTCTCTGTGGCCCACTGTTGCAACAAATCTTCCCAAAGTTTGATGCTCTATTCTTCTTAGCTTGAGCACGTTTCTTTTTATTACTCTCTGTGGCCCACTGTTGCAGTAAATCTTCCCAATTTTCTTCATTTATCCAACGAGGCTTTTGTTCTTTTCGTGCACTTGATATAGTTTAGTTTTTAACAGTACAACCCCAGGTACGATGATTAAAACTCATTTTAATCTCATCTTGATTTTCTTCATCCCAAACAAATATTTTCTACAAAAATTTGTTAAATTGTGTGAGATTAACGTTCGATATTCTTACATAAAAATATCATCCAATTTCAAAATCATTATTCAACTAATTATATCATATTTAAATTCTAAAAATTTAAAATCATTATCATTAATTAATCATGAATAATTAAATGGCAGAATAAAAATGATTTAGTTAATCAATCACTCTTAAATTAATTGGCTCATTCAACTGAACATATAAGTCAAATGAATAAATTGGTCAAAATATTCTCCTAATTCAATTGAATCAACTATTCAATCACCCAAGTTTGATTAAATAAATTGGGTAACTTTCTCAACTCAATTAGTTTAATTATTCGATTTCCCTAATCCAATAGAACCAATTACTCAATTCTCCCAATCTAATTGAACCAATTATTCGATTCCCTTGATTTAATTGGGTCAATTACTCAATTCTCCCAATTCAATTGGATCAATAACTCAATTATCGTAATTCAATTGGATCAATAACTCAATTCCCCAAAATTCAATTGAACAAGTTACTCAATTTCCCCAATTCGATTAGATCAATTACTCAATTTCTCCAATTCAATTGAACCAATTGAATTGCTCCCTCAACACAATTCGACCAATTACCCAATTCAATTGAATGAATTACTCAGTCCCCTAATTTAATTGGACTAAATACTCAATTCCCCCAATTCAACTGGACTAATTACTCAATTCCCCCAATTTAATTGGACCAATTACTCAATTCCTTCAATTCAATCGGACCAGTTACTCAATTCCACTAATTCAATTAGGTCAATGACTCAATTCAATTCAACCAATTACTTAATTCCACTAATTCAATTGAACAAATCAATCAACTCTGCTAATTCAATTGAACTAATTACCCAGTCCCCCCACCCCTAATTCAATTGGGCCATTTACACTACTAGAAAACAAGGATTTGGCCACGGATTTTGACAAAAAATCCGCGGCCAGAACAAATGGCCACGGATTTGGCCACGAAAAAATTCCGTGGTCAAAATTGGCGTTGCTAAACAAGGCCACGGACACTGGCCATAGAATTTTTTGGCCACGGATTTTTTCAATTTAGCCACGGATTTAACCGTAGCCAAAAATAAAAAATTTTTAAAAAAATTAAATCTAGCCACGGATTTATCCGTGGCCAAAAATAAAAAATTTAAAAAAATGATAAATTTGGCTACGGATATTTCCATGGCCAACCTTTTTCTTTTTTAAAAAAATTTACATTTAGCCACGGATTTATTCGTGGCTACTATTAATTATTTTTTTTTAATTTTTCATTTATCCGTGGCTGAAAAAAAGTATTTAAAAAAAAAATAAAATTGGACCTAGCCCAACCAGGCCCACCCGCACGCCGACCAGCCCAGCGGTGCGACCCGACCCAGCTCGGCATGCCTATTTCAAATAATCAAATTTCACCGTTACCAGTGCACTCGAACTCGAGACCTCTTGGTATATTGCCAAGCGCATTACCGCCAGGCTATGATGAACTTCTTGTTTAAGAAGGCATGCCAAGAATATTTATATACATTTATATATTGAGTTTTGTTATCAAATTTTACTAATTTATATCTATATGTGAATATATTTTATTAATTCATACTTATTATGATTTAAATAGGAAATATTAAATCGTGCAAATTATAATTCTTTCTAATTTACTTTTATCCACAGATAATTTTGGGATACAAAATCAAAATTAAAAAAAATTATAACTTTGACCTTATAAAAATTTGAAATTTTTTATCGATTATTTTGACTCAATTGAAGAAGTCAATGCAAGAATTTTGACTCAATCTAATATTTTTTTTTACCATTAAATATATCTAATTAGTGATAAATTTATTATTATTATTATTATTATTTGTAATAATATCACAAATTTACTTTTTTTTTTTGTAGTATTTGGGAAGAATATTACTGAAAATTATATTATAAAATTATTTTTTTTAAAAATTAGATAAGAAAAAAGAAAAGCTAGATAAATTGAAAAAATAAATTTAAACGAAAGCATCAAATGAAATATATGCATAAATATTGGATCAAATTACTTTTTACATGGAACAATAAATTTTCGATATAGAGTCACTAATAAGAGAAATTATATGCATCAAATGTACGATTTTATGAAACTCTAGCAACATTAGAAAAACGAAAGCATTCAATATTAATAAAAATACAAAGACTAAAGAAACTCAAATATTTAGCTCTATCGTTTTGAGAGGGATAGGGATAAAATCGATAATATTAAGTCACCAATTATGCATACACAATGAAAATTAGACAATCAAAATTATATTAGGAACAAATTAGATAATAAAATGATATTATTTACTAGATAGCTCTCTAATAATCAAATTAAATTAATTATAAATTATGGTATGTAAAGATTAAATAGATAAGTTCCGCATGATATTATACAGAAGAATATAGTTTTTCTTAAAAGAAAGATTATTCCATATACTTTATGAATATTAGTAAAGTAATAAATTAAATAAAATAGTTTATTGAACTAAGCACATTAATTCAACTCTCGGTACAACATGATAATATATTCTTTTCTAAATAATATTTTTTCAGCAAACACTTGAATCATATATCTAGAAACTAAAAGAAGAGTAATAATAAAAAAATATTAAAATTATATCTAGAAACACTTGAGTCATTTAAAATAAAAAAAAAAGTAAAATTATTTATTGGCCACGGATAAATCCGTGGCCAAGTCCAAATTTAAAAAAAAAATCCGTGGCCAAGTCCAAATTTAAAAAAAATTAAATTTATTTATTGGCCACGGATAAATCCGTGGCTAAGTCCAAATTTTTAAAAAAAATTTAAATTTATTTATTGGCCACGGATAAATCCGTGGCCAATGGTCAAAACTTCATGTTGACTACTTTTGCCAAATCGTGCGTTTTCGTTAATTAGGTTAGACGGAACCGTACGATTGGAGTAATACAACTTCAAGACTAATCAATCTACTTGCAAGTCCATTTTTTTGATAATTCATATACAAGTTAACTGATGTTAGTATATATTGACACCGGATTACGAAGTCATTCGTATATGTCACCGAAAGAGGAAAAATGTATTTTCGCTAAGCAAACTGTAATTTTGAACGCATAAGATGGGAAAATATAATAACCGCGATGAAAATAATATGATTTTCAAATGACTCGAACCTTTTGGTGCCCTGTAATGTCAGATCGGGCGATTTAAGCGAGTCATTTAAAATAAAAAAAAAATTAAAATTATTTATTGGCCACGGATTTATCCGTGGCCAAGTCCAAATTTTAAAAAAATTAAATTTATTTATTGGCCACGGAAAAATCCGTGGCCAAGTCCAAATTTAAAAAATAAATAAATTTATTTATTGGCCACGGATAAATCCGTGGCCAAGTCCAATTTTTTTTTTTTAAAATAAATTTATTTATTTATATTTTTCTTTTAAATAAATTGAAATGGCCACTGAATTGTGGATATTTGGGAGCGGATAAATCCGTGGCCATATGTTTTCATTTTTTTTAAATCCGTGGCCATTTCCGTCGCTATTGGCAACCGATTTCATCCGTGACTAAAAATTCGTGGCCAAAACCGCGTTTTCTAGTGTGTTACTAAATTCCTACAATTTAGTTAGAGCAATTACTCAATTTTCCTAATTTAGTTAGGCCAATTAATCAAATTCCCCAACCGGATTTGTGACCAAATGATCGAAAATTTCAGTCACAAGTCCTTCAATCAAAGGATTTTGGGACAATTAACCTTACTATTTACTTGCTGAGTTTCAAACATGCCGATTTTGGGAAGCTAATCTGCAACACATCAAGAGAGTAGGGAATGAATGTGTAGATTTGACGGCTAAGCTTGGATACATCCTTCATTGTAATCGTATGATATGGGAAGAACCTCCGAAGACAGCTGTCCGAAGAAGAGTTGGTAGTGAGAGCAAGAATCGACTGACCAACTTATATTTTATGTTTGTTAGCCGAATTTAGGTTTCTTTTTCCACAATATATATACATAATATACAAAAATATAAATAAATATATATATATATATATCTATATATATATGCATATATACATAACACCACAACACCACAACTCCCCTCCACCACCACCACCACCACCATCATCTATACCGCCATCCATCACCACCACCTACCTCCGCTGACCAATGAGAGAGAGAGGAGAGAAAGGAGCAGAGAGACAGGGAGGGAACGAGCGGGTTTCACTAGCGCCGCCACCTCCACCGGGAGAGAGAGAGAGAGTGAGAGAGAGAGAGAGAGAGAGTATTGTTGAGATAGAGAGATTGAGATCTCAGATTTGAGAAAAAAGGTAAAAAGAAAAGAGAGATCGAGAGATCTAGAGAGAGAGCGAGAGGAGAGGGAGATATAGAGGAGGGAGAGATCGAGAGGTAGGAAGGGAGAGAAAGGTTGGGTGCGGGCGGCGGTACGAGTGAGAGGCAGCAACAACTAAGTGGTGGGGGGGGGTGGGTGAGTTAAGGTTTTGTTTGAAGAAAGATGGTGACTTTTTCCATTAAAAATATCAATGGATGGAATTTGGTCAATTCAGCCCTACACCTATTTTTTTATTTTTTTAATAAAATTTATTTCAAATATTCAAGGGGCAAAATGGACATTTTATTGCTTCAGTCTATTTTACTAATAAGTTTACAAAATTCAGGGGGTATTGGTAATTTGCGAAACTAGATAGTGTTATTTGTAATTTTGTCTAAACCCAGGAGTGGTGGGAGTAAATATTCCTAATATCTATATGTAAATATATATTAAGTGATAATAATTATTGATTTACTACTGCATTATTTTAGAAACTAAATTGTGACAATAAATTATTTAAGTTTTCATTGTTGATCATTACTGGTAAAGGTATAGCACGTATCAGTATACCGACAATCATTTCAAAATCTTAGTTTTACATTTAATATCGGTTTGTACCTGAATTTTACAATTTTTTTAAATAATACATGACTCTTGTCATAATTATAAAGTTAGTACTCAACTAACAAAACCGTCAAGTATCTATTAAAAAAAGTTATTAAAGTATACAAAATCCCCTCTAAAACAGACCTTGTATTAAAAGACTAATGAAATGATCTTTCAATCTCAAAAGTTTATTCCACAAACTTGGATTTGTTTACCTATATTTGAATAATTTTGTTATTGATTTTTAATTATAAATTAGATTTATTTATTTATATTAATAATTTAGCCGTAGATAAATATTTGCAAAAAATAGTCTAAAAATATTTTAATCTTCTTATTTAAATATCCGTTCAACTTTTAAAGTTAAATTTTCTCATTATATATGTATATATACATCTTTAAATTCAAAAAATATATACACATACATGTAATTTATATGTATTTTTTAAAATTTAAAAATAATCAAAGAAATTAGTTTCGAAAATTCAATTGAATTTAAAGAACTACAACTAAAAGTTTATTTAAAAATAAATTCATTATCCTTTTAAGTTAATAAGTCATTAATGTGTATAGCGAAGAAATTAAATGTTGGGCTTTTTTAAGAAATAAAAATTTGACATAATGAATTTTGTAGATTGAAAAATAATTTCACAACTTTTTAGGATAAAAATTTTATTGTAGAGTTTTCCTTTTTCTTTTCTTTTTGATTAAATTTTTCACAACTTTTTCTAATGGATACTTGGACAGTTCCGTTGGTTAAGTATGAATTTGAGAATTATGACATAACTCATGTATCATTTAAGATAATTGTAAAAATTCACGTATCAATTTGACATTGAAAATAATTCAAGAATCAAAAACTTTTTTAGGTTGTCGTCAGAATTGATACTTCGTGTTACATGTTCAATGATAATTTAGGCAGATCATGTATGTAAAGTTAGTTGTGTCTATAACTTGATGCAAGAAGACGAAGTCGAGTTCACAGAATTTAAGGAAGGCACTAAAAGAGTTCCTGAAAAACAAAAAGTTCCTGTAAGCACGCGAGACTTATGTTTTGCCCACGAGCTTCAAACTTCAAACGCGACAAAGGACTAGTTAATTAAAAAATAGAAGGTGGTAATATAAATGGTTCATACTCTTTATGTCCCAAAATAGACGTTATTATAGAAATATATTTTTTTCCTCATAATATATGCCTTTCTCACATTTGAAGTGGGAATTTATTAGTTAATTTTTTTCTTAATATGTCCTTAAATTCTAATTAATATCTTTTCTAAATTCTTAAAAAAAATTTTTCAACAACTCATTAATTATGAGGGTATATTAGTCAAATTAATTTATAATTAATGTTGTTAATCTAGTTCTTTAATCATTGTGCCATAACCTTAAATGACATTTATTATTGGATGGAGGGAGAATTTCTTAGAGTGGGCAATAAAATACATGATATACGATAGTATTATTTGACACACATATAAATTGCCTCTGCTACCTATGCATGGGTTGAAGAAAAATCAAACATAAGACTATTTAGTATTTAAATTCATATATCATAGATAATATTTACATTTATATTTCAATATCACCATAACTATCCATTTTACATTTGTTTTTTTTTTTGAAAAAAAAAACAGAGAAGACAAGTGACGTATTGTGGTAAAAGTTGTACAGAAAATGAATTGATATGTACAATATAGCTATCAATTTTCAGTTTGGTCCCGTGGTGCGCATGGCACTAATGGACGACATTCTATTTATCTTCAAGTATAAATGTCCATATTAACAAATTCAATCTTCCATTTGTTATTAATGTGTTTGGCATTCATGTGTCGTTATTCCTGATCAATTAATCGCCTGTATATTTTTTCTCCTTTATGGATAATCGATATTTTGAATTGTAGTCTAAAAAGAGAAAATAAAAAATAAAAAAAGAAAGGTGTCATGAGTTTGATTATCTCTTAATTCACGATTGCTGGTTTTCCTACGATTACATACCAATTTATTAGCGACCACAATAAAATATCGAAAATTGCATAACAACATTTGTTTTCTCATATAGTGAATTTAAAGGGTGCAATATTGAAGATTGTTTCATAATTTTAATATTGAGAAGGAGATCCCGAACACCAATAGCAATATATTTGTGCCAGTGCAAAATTTAGCACTATTAATACCATGTTGAAAGGAAAATGCAGAACTCATCATCTAAATTAGTCTTACTTGGGTTGTTGTCCTTTTCTATTAAGTTTGAATAGGTTTTTGTCCTTTTTTATTAAGTTTTAATTTTAGTATGGTATTTTAATTAGTCCAATTTTGTCCGAATTTGACAATTACGTTGCCAATGTGTGAGTAAAGTATCGTTCCCACGAGAAAATAAGATTATTAAGTATCATTTTTGTAAATTTTTTATTGTTTAAACTTTAAATTTCGATAAAGATTAGAGAAATAAAATGATAAGACAAGCAAGTGATATAGAAGAGAAAGAAAGTGGGAAAGAATAGGGCCTAAGTTTTATAAATTGAATCATTTCTAGTAACTAGTCAAACAATCATAAATTTTCACTTTTTATCATCTCATGATCCGATTCACATATTTATTTGCAGTCTTCTTTCGTGATCAAAAAATTATTTTCTTCTTTAACATATTTATATGATCTTTCCACGTGTTTTGGATCTCAGAACACTTTTTTTTAGAAAAAAATTAAACTTGGAAAAATATTCTGCATCTAATCTTTGAACACCAAGACAATTTATTTTTTAATTTTTTTAATACTTATACCAAAACGTCAGCCGAAAAAAAATCCCAAACTCCCAAAAAAAAACAAAAAAAAAAAAAAAAAGAAAGGCAAATAGAGTAGGTCATTTGTTGCATTTGGAGCATCCATCACGAGGGGAGTACTCAACTCCCTCGTGTCTATTTAATTATGCTCCGGAACTTGGCAAGTATTTTTCTAAGGAATCTCACAATTCAATCCTTATTTATTTTTTATTTTATTAATTATAAATTCTTAAATTTAGACTTCTATTTCTTCTTCCTTTATCTTTTTCAAATTTAATCATTTTTCACATTTTCACCAATATTTTAATGGTAAAGTAACCGAGTGGCATTGTCGAGGACAAAACCTTCGCACCAATGCATACTCGAGGGACAATACTTCACCAAGTTTCACTGTAAGAAAGTTCTCTGTTCATTGATGAAATATTTGTGACGAGTAAATCATGTCATCTATATTATATATAAAGCACCAACTCCTCATATTAGTTACTTTTAGTTTGTTAATTGCGAACTTTCCAAAGTACCATTATTAATATATAACTATTCCCTTACCCAAATATATAAATATAACTAATCATTTTTGTTCTCTATCCTGTTTCCAATAACATGTTTTTGTGTTTTTCCCCTTTTCTATTCTCACCTCTCTCCTCTCTCATATCCCTCTTTCAAATTTTCTTTTTCTAATTTATATCATTATTTATTTTCTAATCAAAATAATAATTTTATTTTAAATTTATTTTTATCATTAATTTAATATACATGTTATGAAAATTAAAAAGATAGTAAAAATAATGAAAATGGTATAGAGGGATATATAGTATTGAAATATTAAATATTTAGTTATATTATATCTCTCTTTTTTTTTTGCACGCATTGAATGTGCCTATTAAAATAGTAGATATAAAATATGTGCAATGAATTTTTGATGAAATTCTATTAAAACAACAATATTTAGTGAGGCATTTACTAATTAGTGAATATGTAGAAAACAAATATCATCGCAAAATTATGTTTTCGCGATGGATTTCGTTAATCTGTAATAAATTACCCCGTTTGGTGAAAATAATGCCATTTTGTAGTGGGTTTGGACCTTTATAGATTGTCCCTTTAGTGAAAATGATACTTTGTTGTAGTAAATATTTTTATGACATTTGATTTTAATTAAAGTAGAGTTGTGAAAGCAAACATTTTTGTACATTCTTATACTAGCCTTGACAACAGTAGCATAAAAAATAGGAACAATTATACACAGATCCCTTAAGTTTAGGTGAAATTACAAATAACCCTCTATTGTTTCAAAAATTATAATACTTTCCTAAATTATGTATAAGTTTAACAAAAGTCATCCTTCCATCAAAGTAGAACATAATTGCAAATATATTTTTTGTGTTTTCGATAGCATTTTTAGATCAAATTTGCAGAGTTTTGACAAGTTTAAGATGTATAAGCTATATACGATCAATTTTTTAAAAAAAAAAGTATTGACAATATTGAATTATACGGTGATGCTCAATAGTGGTTGTTGTGATATAAAATGAAATTATTTTGCAAAAATTTGCGAAATCACAAAATTGATGAAGGGGTTTTTTCAAACTTAACAAATCGCATCTCTTAGTGACTGGGGTAACTATTACGATGCAAGAAAGTTATTAGTAATTTTGAGTGCTATTACCAGACTGGAATTTTTTGTTAAATGACAATAAATGTTAGGGGGTTGTTGGTAACATTCGAAATAAAAGTGTTATTAGTAATTTCATTTAAACTCAGTGGATGTGGGTGTAATTTTTTCCAAAAAATATTCATGATTGTGTTGCCCAAAAAATATCCAAAGGAACACTCGAGAGAAAAATAAATATATAAATACAAAATAAAACTTATCTTTGTGATGCCCAAATAAAGAAATATCAAAATAAATTTAAAATAATAATTACGTTACAGATTTTCATATCCTCATACCCTGCATGTATATAAATATCACTATAAATATAAGGGCTAGAGGGAGATGAGAAGAGGGTTGTGATCAAGTATGGGAGAGGCAAGCACGACTCCATTATTGGCGAAGAATGAGGATAGTTTTCAAAATGAAGGTCTTGGGCGAAGCGTTTTGATTGAATCAAAGATGCTATGGCGCATAATCGGGCCTGCTATAGTGAGTCGACTCTCCACTTACTCCTACAACGTCATCACCCAAGCTTTCGCCGGCCACCTTGGTGACACCGAGCTTGCTGCCATCTCCGTAGTCGTTAGTGTCATCAGCGGCTTCGATTTCGGCCTCTTGGTATCCCTCCCTCTCTTCCTCCCCTTCTCTCTCTCTCTCTCTATATATATATATATATATATATGTGTGTGTGTGTATGTCTGTATACATGTATATACACACACTCACAGACAATACAGACACACTCACACATAGACACATGCAAGTCATTGCAAGCAAAAATAATATTACTAAAAAGATAATATAAAATAAAATTATAACAATTGTCACTAATGACATGCATTAAATTACAACAATATTTTTTATTTTATCATTGATTAAATCTATGAACCACAATTTTAGGTTACAAGAACACATGCCGTCACTAATAGACTAGTTCATTAAAGATTTTTTGAACTTTATCATAAAACATAGTCCTATGATATGATAAATTTTGTTAATCGATCACAAATTCTTTAATAAATGTCTTGTTGTTCTTTCTTGCTTTAATTATATTTTGAACAATTTCTTCGATCACGAATCCATAACAAATGCCTTCTGTTTGTGACACAAAATTTTTCGTTTGTAAAAGGGATGCATTTCTATATAGTGTATATTTTTTCCCAATATTGCTTACTAGTGATTAGATCTTTAGTTGCTCAAATATTAACATCCTCTACTGACAAATTAGTAACTAAAACTTACCAGCATAATTTTGTGATAAAAAATTTCGTTTGTCACTTACGAAGCCGTTTGAAAACATTTTCATGACAAATCCAATTTGTTTTTTTTATTAATCGCATTTTCAAATTATTATTTTGACATATTGTTATAATTTTCTTTTTTCCTGTAGTAAACACCACCACCACTTGTTCTGTCTCCCTCCCTCCCTCCCTCCCTCTCTCTCTCTCCCCCTAACTTGGTTACACTTGGATTCGATAATTTTTCAGCTGGGCATGGCGAGCGCGCTGGAGACACTGTGCGGCCAAGCCTACGGCGCCAAACAGTACCACATGCTGGGTGTGTACATGCAGCGGTCCTGGATCGTCCTCCTCGGCATGTGCGTGCTTCTCCTGCCCCTCTACATCTTCGCCGGCCCCCTGCTTATGCTGGTTGGCCAGCCCAAGGCGGTAGCCGACATGGCCGGCCACCTCGCTCTGTGGCTTATTCCTCTCCATTTCAGCTTCGCTTTTATCTTCCCCCTGCAGAGGTTCCTGCAGTGCCAGGTCAAGAACGCCATCTACGCCTGGGCGGCGCTGGCGGGCCTGGTGGTGCACGCCGTCGTCTCGTGGCTGTTTGTCCGCGTCTTGGGGCTTGGAGTGGTCGGCGCCGCCACGACTCTCAGCATCTCGTGGTGGGTCTTCATTGTTGTGATGCTGATCTATGTGTTTTTCGGTGGATGCCCGGGGACTTGGACGGGGTTCTCCATGCAGGCGTTTTCGGGTCTAGGGGAGTTCATGAAGTTATCTGCTTCTTCCGGTGTCATGATGTGGTACGTGTTTTCTTTATTTTTATTTCGATTATTCATCCAACCAAAAAAAAAAAATAAAAAAAATCAATAACAAGTTAAATGGTAATATTAAAATTATAACACAAGTATATATATTATGTGATATATAGTATCTTGGTATTAGTAAAATTTCATCTAGACACAAGATTAGTAATTTTAAGTTGTCACTATTTACAATTAATAACTTCACTATAGTTAATTCAGGGACAAAAAAGTTGTAACTATAATTTTTTGACAAGATTTTCAACAGTATTTGTGATAAGATTCTATAAGATTTTCAACGGATGGGATCCCCTATCCCAAAACGATGCCCCATCTCATGCCCCATACTCTATATTCGTGACATGTGTAAACCTTTAAGATTTATTTGACGGTAGATTGTTTATTTATGTTAATTATATTTTTTTCGTATATCTCAACTGATAAGTAAATCTTAAAGATTTACACGTGTCACGAATCTAGAGTATGGAGTATGAGATGCGGCATCGTTTTGGGGTAGGGGATCCCGTCCGAATTTTCAACATCATTCAACAGTCCATAATGAAGTTACTAACTATTAGGGATAATAATTTAGGCAGAATTTTGTCACTATTGACAATAGATGTGAAAATTATTTTTGTAATAAAATAAAAGTTATTGTTCCTAAATGAATATAATTAATAATAACATTATGTTACCACTTGATAAGATGTCGTTATTTTTCTTTCGTCTTGTAGTGTATGGTGATAATTAATTAAAAGGGCAAATTACAAAAACCTCCCCTGAAATTTGGCGAAATTACAAAAAAATCCCTCAACTAGTGGAAATTACCATTACCCCTAAGCTTTCCATAAATCATGTAACAGTTAATGGAGAGCTGAAAATTCCAAAAATTGTCGTTAATATTTTATTTACGAAAACCCCCTTAAGGTTTGGTGAAATTACAAAAAAACCCCTCAAGTATTAGAATTTACAACCATACCCCGATTGACGATGATGGCGGTTTCCCCACGTCAAAAATTTGTAAAACACACATTTTAAGAATCCCCAACTCCAGAGTGATGGCTGGCTAACATTGTTTGACCACGTTTAACTATTGATCAATACGCTTCGATTCATACATTTATGACAAACTTTGTCAGAATTCGATGACGTCAACACTATTGAAATTGTCTCGCTTCAAAGATTCCCAATTTGTAAGAAACAATGACGTCTTAACCTCCTTATCGTTGATCAAAGGGGTTTTCCCTCCTCCGATCATTAATTTGCCCGCCGGTGGTGTCGTCAATCTAGCATTATTGACATCCTTTGTTAGATTTCAACCATCGCAATAATCATAAAAGCCTTGAGGAACAAAAAACCTAATCTTTGCATCCCCTCTCAGTTGTGAAATTAACAAACTCTAATGGTGGGAGTTTTTTTTTAGATGAACAAACTTTATGGGGTGTATGGTAAATCCTGACACTTAAAGGGTGTTTTTTTATATATATTTTCAACAAATTTTAGGGGAGGTGTTTGTAATATATCAGTTTAACCAATAATTAATAAAATATTGAACGATAGTACTTTAGGAAAATTACATAATTGTTTTGAAGGAAACCTAACAGAACCCTAATGGAAGGGTTTTTTGTTAATTTATGTAAACGTCAAGGGGGTAATGGTAATTTTCAATAGTTGTAGGATTTTTTTTATAATTTTGTCAAAATTTAGGAGAGATTTTTGTAATTCGTCCTAATTAAAAAGAAAAGAAAGAACAATAGATACGATTTTTATTCCCTATGTTTCTGTGGAAAATATATTTTGAGAAAAAATCGAACTTTTTGTTATTTGAGGTATAACTTTTACATTGTCGTTTGGTATTTTGTGACCGTCATTTTTTTTAGTGAAATGTACCATATACCTTACAGTTGTTATTATTTAGTTTTTCTTTTCTTTTTTTTTCTGAAAGTTAAAATATAATGGTGTCGATTTGTTTAAGCAGTTTGGAGAACTGGTATTACAGAATTCTGGTACTGATGACTGGAAATATGAAGGACGCAGCAATAGCACTTGACGCTTTATCGGTTTGGTAAGTTTAGTTAATAGGAATATTTAGACTAATTTAAGTGGAGTATGTATATCCTCTACTGCAAATTGTATTTCATCTCCTACTCTAATATATGAATATAGGTCAAGTGTAAATATCTTTGGTCAAATATATAATTAAAAAAAATAATTTTATATGTATAGTATGAATATAAATTATGAAATAAGAGATGAAATATCATTTTGAAATAAAGGATCTTATACGATTTTGACAATCATTGCTAATAACGAGAATGTTATCAGTTTAGAGGTAAGTTGGTCCTAGTATTAGTCTTGATTTATAATTGACAATTCTTCCAAAAAGAAAATACTTATTTTTTTCAAGATTCAAGGTCTATATGATAGATTACTCTGGAAATTCTTATCATTACAAGAGAAAGTATTGTTAGTGGCAAGATATAAAAGTAATAACATGAAAATTATCATCAGTAATTGTATTAATTAAATAACAACATCTTCTATTTTGTTACTAATTAAATTTCTTCAGTGACAACAATTTTAATCTTGTCACAACATTCATTCCATAATGATAATAATTAATATCTTAGTAACAATCATTGACACACATATAATGACAACTTAGTAACAAAAAAAATTTCATTAAAATTTTGTGACAAGATTCCATCATCAGTAAATTACCACCACATGTGTATCACTAATTATCAATTTTGTACTATATTGTCACCATTGATATTGTGCAAACTATGTTTTGTGACTACATAATTTTGTTGTCACAAAATATATATAATTAATGATAACTTTCCCATTATCATTTGTTATATTGTCACTAATTAATTTACTCATTATATTTTAGTGTATATGAATTCGGGGTTTGAATTCCATATATGAACCAAATGAGTGTAATTGTGTTATATTTTGTACGTTATTATTATTTTTTTTTTAAAGTGGATTTATTACGTGACACAATTTAAATCATTTGGTCTTGATAATATATTTATGTTTTGACTTGCAGCATGGCGATAAATGGATGGGAGATGAGTATTCCACTCTCCTTCTTTGCTGGAACTGGGTAAGAAACTTTATAATTTGACTGGCAGCATAGTAAATAAATTATTGTAGAACATTACAAGAAAGCATAATCTTTTAAACGATCGAAAAATTATGCGTTGTAGCGGATAGATTATGTTACAAATATAAAATATATGTACTCTATTTGTACATTATTCTATTAAAACATAATTTGAATAATAATTAGTCTCGCGAAATTTATTAAAGAAAAATTCATCCAAATGAACTTTAATTAATTGAATGAAAAAAGCTTATGGGATTTTTAAGTATCACTAATTTCTTTTTTTGGTCTAAATTTAAAGGCAAAAAGGGTTAAAATGGACTACGTGCCATTTCCTTCAAATATTACTTACATATACTTTTGAATGCAGATCTTTTGACATTTGACACACATTTATGAAATGAATTAGATTATGAAATAAAAGATAGAATAGAAGATTAAAAAGTGATATATCTATACTATCTATCTATAGTATTATATAATGCAAGAGGACTATTTTGTAACTACCTTTCTCTCTTATCAATTTTTGCCTGTCATATTTTTCTACTTCCACTCTTTCTTATTTAATTTCTGTCTTCCCTCCAACTAGAGACGTTTTTTTTTCCTACCAATTTTTCTCATATCTCTCGTCTCTCTAATGTCACACTTAATATTTTAATGCCCTTATTTAATTATTTTAAATAATATTACTTTCCCTTATCATAAATTCAATATATATTTAAAAATTATATTCATGTAGAAAATTTAACAAATATTCATAATATAATTTACAAAATTTAAATACATAATTAAATTATTATTAATTTTTTAAAAAAAATTTGTGCACACATCGAGTCTGCCAAGTAACTAATGTGTATAATGCAGGGTAAGGGTAGCTAATGAGCTCGGAGCCGGCAATGGAAAGGGGGCGAAATTCGCTACGATTGTCTCGGTGGTGACATCGACGGTGATAGGGGTGATCATCATGATCATGGTTCTGATTTTTCATGAACAAATTGCGCTCCTTTTCTCTTCGAGTAAACCTGTGTTGGATGCAGTGAATAGTATGACAGTCCTTTTAGCTTTAACTATTCTTCTCAACAGTGTTCAGCCAGTTCTCTCTGGTAAGTTGCTTTCTCTATGATTCATTGAAAACTTTAATTCCTTTTTAGATATATATATATATATATATA
Organism: Petrea volubilis; assembly: GCA_026212405.1. NCBI lineage: Eukaryota > Viridiplantae > Streptophyta > Magnoliopsida > Lamiales > Verbenaceae > Petrea > Petrea volubilis. Next base: position 10,739,875 of record CM047872.1, on the reverse strand, counting down.
TTTCACTGATATAAGGGGGGCAAAAACGTCGATGATAATATATTAACTGATTTTATATACTAAGTAGTAATAACTTCTGTTTCATCGCAAGAGTAAACTTGTGTTTACACTATCACCACCAATAGTTATTAATATTCAATATTGACACTTTAGTGAAAATTTCATGATAATTTCTTTATAGTGCTTGAAACGATTATGGAAACTAGTGGCATGCATGAAATTATTTTAACTTAAAAATGGTTCTTCGTCAGCGAGAAGTTTTTTTATTTTATTTTATTTTAATTATAAAAAACATGGAATCTCATCTTTAATTATTTTCCATAGAAATATAGACATAGTGTTCTTTCTCTTTTTTCGAACTTTTGGCCAGTAAATTTTAGGGTAAAATTGATTTTGCACTCCTTAACTATTGGTAGTGTATCATATATTCCGTGCTACAACTATTCCCTTCAAGTATTTATCTTTTAATTTTATTCCTTATTACTATTTTCTTTTTTCTTGTTAATCTTATTTCTTTTCTACCTAGTTTCCTCCAAGCATATTTAAAATATGAATTATATAACACATAAATAAAAATATTAAAATGGATTAGCAGTCATTTCAATGGAGTTCTTAATTGTTAAATAATATAATTTTAAATAAAAATATTATTTTTAGTTATTTATTCATACAATATTTTTTCACATCCCATTGGCATGAAACAATTATGAACTTAAAATTATTAAAAAAATTTATTGGAATTAATTATATCCTACCAACTTGACAATAAAGCTTTATATGGTGAATATATATATATATATATATATATATATTTTGACATATATTTTCACTTTCTTATTTCATTTTGGATTCTCTTTTGGTAGTATTGATTGGTACATGCGACTAATTTTTAGATATAATTATTGGTGGTTGCAACCCATAAAAAAATTACATCATCCTAATTTTCCAGTAATGATTTCAATGGATATTTTTTGTTTGGAATTTAAATTTAAAATTGAAGTGTTTCTTTTTATGGAAAAGGATGATATTTTTTTAACCGAAAAAAATAATGATAAGAGTGACAAGTGGAGATAGGGTTTTAAATTAATACTATTATATAAAAATTTTATTCCCTTGTTTTGTGTGTGTGTGTGTGTGGAAACAACTTGGAGAGGTTATTAGGGAAGGAGGACGATATTAAATAAAGTGAGAAATGGTGAAATAAATAAAAAGAAAAAAAACCGAAATTAAATAAAGAAGAGATGGATGAATTAAATGATACTTACATCAACCTACAATGTTTTAGGCGGATAAATGTTACTTTTTTATTTTTGTTTTTTTCTTTTTTGAGTCTATTAAACACTAAATTTTAATTGGGGTATAAACGGATGTTAAACGGATTGGATATACTATTTTCATATCCGTATCCAACTAATTTTATCATATATCTGTACAGATGTGGATATTGACTGATATCTAAAATTATTATCCATATCCGTATCCGCCGGATATCTGACGGACATCGGATATATCCATATCCGATTGTAATTTTTTAAAATCAAATTTAATTATAAATATTCGAATATCTGTGTCCCATTATGAATATTTAAGTATATTATTTAATTATAAATAATTGATATTGAAGTGTAATTAATTGAATATTTGACTTTGTGCATACACTTTAGTCGTATTTTTATATGTTGTTCACTTATTTACAAAATATTATATATGTGTACACACACACACACACACACAGGTATCATACGCTTTCATTAATAACACCTAAAGTTCATATATGTTTATTTATTTATTCTTTTTATATATTAGTAAGTTATAAAAATATTATATCCATTAAAACCAATTCATGTATTTTATTTGAAACAACAATTTATTATATATCATTCATGTAATATGAATTACTTATTTTTTATTTCTATATATCTTATAATTTATTAAATATGATGCATATGATTATTAAAAATATATATTTTTAAAAAAGTATTAATCGCGAAATGAATTTTACTAAATTGTATAAATAAATAAATCAATTAATTTTAAAAATAAAATATTATTAAAAACACATAAAAACTTTAGTACACATCTGCATTGTTTTTGCCAAATATTATTTATTGGGTATAGTTAATAAATACAACTAAATTATAAATAATTGAACATATAAATGGATATATATTTGGAGCCAATATTAAACGGATCGGATATCTAATCACTATATCCGTATCAATTTATAATCAAATATCTACAACTGGATACGGATAATATTCATTTTAAATGGACACATATATTTTACCTTATAAAGGAATACGAATACAAACGATAATCAAATTTTCGATTATCCATTTACCGCCCTAATTTTAGTAGTTGTTGGCATCGTATTCAATTTTGCAGGAGTAGCAGTGGGGTCAGGATGGCAAGCCCGTGTGGCGTACATTAATCTTGCCTGCTATTATATTGTTGGACTTCCACTTGGGCTCTTGATGCAATTTGTTTTAGATTTGGGAGTTTTGGTAAAAGCTAAAAAACTCATATTTTAGACTTGGGAGTTTTTGTGGTTTTTGTTATTTGAAAATATATATATATATATATATATATATATAAAGAAGCAACACTTTTTAGTAGCCACTTTTGATCTGTTATTTTTTATTTTTCTTCTTCACCCCCCCCCCCTACCTATCTCCTTTTCCATGTCTTTTTTTTTTTTTAACTTTCTCTTTCAACACTCTCTCTCCCTCTCTCTCACACCTCTTTATCCTCTTTCATCTCTAATACTCCTCAATATCATTTTCTTTTTACTTTCTTTATAATAGGTTTCTTTTTTATTTTAAATTATTTTGTATTTACTTATCACTAATTTCAGAAAGTATAAATTTTGAAGATAGTTAAAAATAGGACGAATTACACTGACTACCCCTGAGGTTTGGCTAATTTACGAAAAACCCCCTACTTTTTCAAAAATTATCAAAAACCCCCTAAAGTTTTAAAAATATTACAAACTTATTCAAATTTTCGAAAATACCCCTTCCCTTTTTTTGGGTGATTTACACTGACTACCCTGAGATTTGGTTAATTTACGAAAAATCCCCTATGATTTTAAAAATTTCCAAACCCCCCCCCCCCCCGAAGTTATACCAATATTACAACTAGCACCTATTTAGGTTGACTTATTAACAATATTAAATCTTTTTTTTTCCCTCTGTAATATTGTTATCATAAAATTTTCATGTAATAGATTTGAAAAAAAAAATGTGATTATTTATTCAAATAAATATTCTGAATTTAATGTATTAAAGGTATCTACCAACACATTTAGTATGTTATATTATCGCTAATACGGAGTAAATTTTAAGATAAATGAGTTAGAGTCCTCAAGCTAAATAAAGTTTTCAAGTGCATTATTTAATTTCAATTTTTTATTTCAATCAATGTTTATATTTCTCATTTCACATAATGGATATATACGATGCATATAATTATATTTTTCTCAAATATAAATTTAGCACATATTACGTATATTTAGTATAAATTCATAACATTAAATTCGGAATATTTAATTGAATAAGTAATCATATTTGTTTTCCAAATCGATTAAATTAAAATTTTATGATAACAATATTATAGAGGGGGAAAAAAAGAATTAATATTTTTAATAAGTCAACCTAAGTAGGTGCTAGTTGTAATATTTGTATAACCTCAGAGGGTTTTTGGTAATTTTTAAAACCACAGGGGGTTTCTTGTAAATTAGCCTAATCTCAGGGTGGTCAATGTAAATCACCCAAAAAAGGGGAAGGGGTATTTTCAAAAATTCGAATAAGTTTGTAATATTTTTGAAACCTTAGGGGGTTTTTGGTAATTTTTGAAAAAGTAGGAGGTTTTTCGTAAATCAGCCAAACCTCAGGGGTGGTCAGTGTAATTGTTCCTTAAAAATATTTCGATAGTATAAATATACACTACCAAAATTTTAGTATATCTCGAATTATATGATTTTTTCTTATTACACATGTATCAAATGTGTCAATATTACTCATATTTATGATTGGTTTCTAACTTAAATAAATTCTTCCCATAACTAGGGTGTGTGGGCTGGAATGATATTCGGTGGAACTGCACTTCAAACAATGATTTTGGTGATCCTTACCATTAGATGTGATTGGGACAAAGAGGTAATTAATCTCTTTGCCAACCATTTCTCCCAAAGAAAAATCTTCTTTTTTGTTGCGCTATTTCGTCGAAGAGAATGTTTTCCATTGTGATGGATTATAATTGCTCTCTTTTTTCTTTACTTATATTTATGTTTTAATATCTATTTATTTATTTGTTTTGTTATAAATAACTGCAGGCAGAGACGGCAAGCAAACGTGTGAAGAAGTGGTCACAAGTTTGAAGGAAATGCAGAAAATATACGTGGGTGACTTAGTGATATAACTTATTAGGAGAAATGGTCAATGGGTTTCCTAATTTTCAAACTATTTCTTAAATTTATTTTTCCTTTTTCTAAGATTTGGATTTGTAACCTTAATTATAACAATACTAATTAAAATGGGGTTACTAAGTTCTTATTTATACTTTTTGTATTTCCTCGACTTTCTCTTTTAAGAAAATTACTATGCAAAAAATAAATATGTCTAGTTATTTATTGAAGAACATTGTCCAGTTTGAAGAATCGTTGGTGGATCCAGGAGAGAATGCCCCGTTTGGGCCCTGGCTCCGTGCAGCCAACGTGAATTGAAAATCAGAGTTTGTCATCAGTTGGGGGGAACAAACACGAACCAGTCCGACCGGCAATGATCTAGGAAGTAACTTTGGCAAGTACCCAAACATGGAAAGAGCATAATTACATCCCAATTCTAACGGGATATCAAATCTGTCTCTATGGGAAGTAAATCAGAATCATCCAGGGGAGCTTTCTGGGAAATCCGAGGTGCCGCGTACTGACCAGGGTGGAACATTGAATAACCCGACCCTTACTACCCCACCAAAGCCCAACAGACCCCTGCCTGATCCGAGTTTGACCCTAATCCCTATTAGCCCAACCCACGAAATAAATTTACTCAAACAATCTAAAATATGACTTACCCCAAATATCCCATCCTCAGACTTGCATACCACAGCCCATCTATCTAAATCCCATATACTTCAACCCATTCCTGATTTACTTACTCCTAACACTAGTACTATCAACTACAACCCACTTCATAATATCCACATAAATGAGCCCATCATCCTAAATAGCCCAACCACTCAACACAATCCTGGGGACTAAGTCGAGAATTTAATTCCCATGCAATTCTGCATGGGGCAGACTCTACCTAAAGGGAGTCAGAACTCGGGTCGATCGCCTAAAAGTCATGAGAAGGCAGGTCGCCCCAGGAAGTATTTATCGATTACTAAGAAGTAGAAAATAGGTGCGGATGGAATCGGGTCCACTCCTATGGACGAGCCGAGCCACAAGAAGACATATTTGCTGAATGGGGAAGCGGACTAGAATTTTGAAGAAATGGTGGAGCCTGCTAAGCGGGCTCGCCGAGAGCAATGAGTTTGCTAGCTTGGAACTATCGTGGTTTAGGGGGACCTCGACAGTTCAACACCTTGGAGATCTCATTCGAGATCTTCACCCTGGCTTGGTTTTCCTATCCGAAACCAAGTGCTCGCTAAAAAGGTTAGAGTTCCTTAAACTATGCTGGAATATGCATTGAGTTGGGTGGCGGCCGTGGGGCGCTGAGGGGGTTTAGTGCTAGTATGGGATAAGAATGTGTCGGTTACATTATAGTTCTACTCAAGCTATCATATTGATGCAGCGCTTAAGTTGACCGATAAAGAGGATGCATGGTGGGTTACGGGTTTCTATGGCCATCCGGAAGCAAGAAAAAGAAGAGAATCATGCGAGTTTCTAAATCGGTTACGAAAAGCCTTGATCAGGCCATGGATATGCTTGGGGGATTTTAATGAGATCTTGTCCCTTCATGAGAATTGGGGTGGAACTGACTGATCGGTTGGGCAAATAAATGACATTCGTAAGACATTGGATAAATGTGAGCTGCATGACTTGGGCTTTCAAGGCGAAGAGTTCACCGGGTGTAATAATAGAGAGGAGCCGCACACAATTCGAGAGCGGCTGGATCGAGCACGTGCGAATCTGGCTTGGATGGACTTATACTCGAACTACAAGGTGACTCACTTGTAGGAAGCCTATTATGATCATTGCCGGATTTGGGTATGCATGGATAGTGCCCCACGGACATAATAGAAAGGTGTTTAGCCTTTTCGTTTTAAGGGCGTGTGGATTAAGGAACTGGAATGTAAACAGGAGGTTAGAGGAACTTGGGAGGCAATACTTGGAGGTTTGAATGCAGGTGACACACTTAGAAAGAAAATTGTTAGCTGTGGTGAATGGTTAGGAGTTTGGAATAGAACAAAATATAGGGCTGCTAGGCAGGATAAGAAAGCATTGGAAAAGGAATTTGAGGCGCTTCGGGCTGGACCGATCTCAATCACCACTAACCACAGGGAGGATGTCATGAGGAAATAGCTTGACGAGTTACTAAAAAAGAGAGGAGTTGTATTGGAAACAACGGAGCAAAGTACATTGGTTTAGACAAGGGGATAAGAATACATCCTATTTTCATGCTAAGGCATCGACTTATCTTAAGACAAACTCTATCCACACAGACTTGGTTGAGAAGATGGGACATGGGCAGAATGGGAGGATGATAACCGGGATATGATTATGGAGTACTTTGGCATTTTATTTTTGTCTAGCAATCCAAGCAAGGTGGACATAAATGTAGCAATAAACATTATAGGTCTCCAACTCAATTAGGGAATGAATGATTCCCTGATCACACCTTTCACTGCTAAGGAGGTAAAGGCGGCTCTCTTCCAAATGGGCCTGTATAAATCCTCGGGCCCAAATGGTATGTCCCCTACCTTCTATCAATCCTATTGGGATTTTGTTGGTATTGATGTGATTAATTGTGCCCTCCATTTCTTGAATAATCTTAAATCCTATCCGTCTTTTAATCATACTAATATCGTCTTGATTCCCAAATGGGCTCATCCTGTGTCACTAATGCAATTTTGCCCAATTAGCCTTTGCAAAGTTATCTATAAAATTACGTCCAAGGTCTTGATAAATAGGTTTAAACCCTTGCTCGACTCTATCATCTCTCCAACATAATCAACATTTGTTCTTGGCCGGCTTATCACGGATAATATTCTTATTGCCTATGAAATATACCACCATCTAAAGAATAAGAAGCAAGGTCTCGAGGGGCATCTTTCTGTAAACTGGACATGAGCAAAGCCTATGACCGAGTTGAGTGGAACTTCTTGGAGCAACTACTTTACAATTTTGGTTTTCATAATCATTTTGTATCTACTATTATGCTCTGTGTTCGGTCTATTTCCTACTCTTTTGTTCTTAACGGACAATAGGTTGGCTTCTTGTAGCCTGGTAGGGGACTTAGACAAGGGGATCCCATATCCCCCAACGTATTTCTAATGTGTACAGAAGTCTTTAGTTCTCATTTATAGGTAGTGGAATAGGAGGGGAAGGTTTAAGGGGTAGCAGTGGCCAGATGGGCGTCTCGAGTCTCTCACCTTTTTTATCACCGATGATACTTTAGTTTTCTACCAGGCCACGAGGGAAGCAATGGTATATATCCAGAGATTTTAACTACATACGGGTAACGTCGAGGCAAGGTGTTAATCGCACTAAATCAACGATCATTTTTAGTAGAAATGTAGGAGACCATGAGAGAAAGGTGATTGCGGAGCTTGCAGGGGTACGAGCGGAGGCTAAACACTCAAAATACTTGGGGTTGCCAGTGGCAATCAAGATGTGTAAAAAGGAAGCTTTCTCTTCGATTCGAGAGTGTATGTGGAAGCGAATGCAAGGCTGGCAAGAGAAACTATTATCTCAAGCCGATAAAGAAGTCTTGATCATGTTCGTTCTGCAAGCTATTCCAACCTATGACATAGGGGTTTTCCATCTCCCAAACTCATTGTTAAAGGAGCTTGAGGGCCTAATTACGGAGTTTTGGTGGAGTGACAAGGATAGATGACGCATACATTGGGTTCGCTGGGGTACATTATGCCGATCAAAAAAGCAAGGCGACCTAGGTTTTTGGACCTTACACGAGTTTAAATTGCCCATGCTGTCCAAGTAACTCTGGCGGATGATCTCACTGCCAGACTCCTTACTTGGACAAAGTTTTTGGGCTAAGTATTTTCACTCACCAAGGGTGCTTGATATCCAGTTAGGGGCTTGTCCATCTTTCACTTGGAAAGGTATTCATAAGATGGCTATACTAATTTTGAGAGGTTGCCGCTAGAGAGTGGGTATTAGGGAGCACATCCAGATATGGGGTGCCCCATAGCTCCCAAGACCGTTTACGTACAAAGTGATCTCTCCACCCGTGCCGGGCATCAAAGAGGCTAGAGTTTCAATGATACAAGATCAGGTTACCGGCCAATGGAACGTCTCACTGATTCGGGACATGTTTCTCTCAGATGATAGGGATCTTATTTTGGCCATTCTGCTCGGTAGTGGGCATTATGAGGACAGGATTATGTAGCATCACAGTAATAATGGGAAATTCTCAATACGATCAGCCTACCTCTTGGCATTAAGCCATGATCCGACAAGACCCAACTGCTGCAGTAACTCTAATGTGGTTTTTAGATGGACCATTCTATGGAGTGCAAAGGTGCGAACAAAGTGAAAATCTTTTGGTGGTGTTTCTGTAAGGCAGCGCTGCCCACAATTATAATCTTCGACGACGTCGCTGCTTCGCTACGAAGGCGCACTCACTATGCTCTTCCAAGAGCGAAGATGAGGAGCACTTCATGCTTACCTACCCTTTCTCAAGATAGGTGTGGGCCCTTGCCGATCTTACTTAGGCTGCTACGTCGTGGGGTGATTTGATTAAATGGGTCTCCTTCGTATATAATGGCTTAACTCCAGGGGAGTTTGCTAGATTTCTTGTTTTTGACTGACAAATTTGGCACAACAGGAACGTTAAATTAATGGAAGAGAGAGTGTTGGATTCGAATGGCCGTCTCTCGAGTGGCGACGACAGGTTTGGGCAAACTTTCTAGAGGCTATAGCTGGGGAAGTTCCGCTGGGCGAGAACACTGGGGCTGAGAGTGTTAGCAGCTAGTCCTGTTGGCTCATGATTCTATTAAGCTATACTTGACGGAGCTGTCTTTGGTAACGGAGAGGCGATAGGGGTTCGGTGCCATTGCAAGGGATCACAAGGGCTCTTGTCTTAGGGTAGACTGCGAAAATGGTGGAGTTGTCGGGGGATGCTTGTAGCTAGAGAGGCCGTGTTATTTGCCAGACATAGAGGGTGGCAAGCTTGCCATTTTGAGGGAGATTCTAGAGGCATTATCATAGCGTTACAGACTTCTGTTTTTGATCATGCTAGTTTTGGTAACATAGTCTGGGATATTAAATCCTTATGTTCCAGGTTTGGTAGTGTTAGTTTTTCTTGGGTTCATAGGACTTGCAATTCTGTCAGGCATGCTTTGGCAAGGAGTTCAACTTACTTGGATGACTCCGATGGTGTATTGCCAGACTCTATGGTGGCTCTGCTTTTAACTGAGGCTATGTAGTAACGAATAATATTGTTTTTTCCCCATCAAAAAAAAGAATAAGTAATATTAGTTATAATAATTTTTATTTTGTTATAATATCACTTATGGTGACAACAAATATTGATGCTTTTAATTATTAATGACAATTAGTGAAACACTTATATTAGCAATTTGGGGATAATAAAAAATGCCGATCTAATTTTGGAACAAGATTCCATTGTACTAAATTATCACAATCGATGTGTCACTAATTATTATTGATGACATCTTTTACACCATATTGTCACTACATGTACAAGAAAAACTAATATTAGTGATTAGATATAAAAATAACAATATAAAAGTTGTCACTAATAATTGTATTAAGTGACAATATTTTTTATGTTGTCGCTAATTAAGATTTTTTGGTAACAACAATTTTTATATATATTGCCACAACATTACTCAATGGTGACAAGAATTAATATTTTAGTTGTCACCATTGACAATTAGTGACACATTTATATCGACAACTTTGTGACAAAAAGAAATTGTTATTAGGATTTTTTGACAAGATTCCATTGTCACTAAGTTGCCACCATAGGTGTATCACTAATCATCAATTTTACACTTTGTTGTCACAATCGATATATCACAAAATATGTTTTATGACAATATAATTTTATTGTCTTTAAATACATATAATTAATAACAACTTTTTCATTATCAATTATTAGATTATCATCAATTTATTCATTTTATTGTAGTGCGTATATGATTAGTGATAATTTTGTCATTATCAGTTGTTATATTAGTTTCTCTTTTTTTTTTCAAAGAATAGGTCGACAATAAAGGAAAAAGGTGAAAAAGTGTTCAAACAAGCTTTATTCCGTTGCGATGACCGATGGTTCAACAACAACTCTTGCAACAAATACACTCCAAATCTGTCATATAAAACTAAATTAACACATTGCTTTCGGGCACTCCTAGATTTTGTATTCTCCTAATTGTTTATCTAAAAATCCAATAGATATGCATGAATGTCTCTAATTCCAGCCTTTCATTAAGAACCCATATTTATTAAATATATTCATGGTTTATTGTGTGTTAGTTCACGATTTAAAATTTCTAAAGTCACAAATTAAGATTTGAAAATTCATGATTTGTTGTGGTAAAGCGCTTTAGTTCTCTTCGAGTCTCTCATTTTAATTACATTTCAAAATGAATATGAAAAATAAAATATGTTCTTTTATTTAAATTAAGTTTCAAAATTAAAATAAAGTCACCCCACTTTAAATAAAACTTATAAAGACCTCATTCACAATTTTTTTGCTCATCGACCAAACTCACACACACACACAAACAGAGAGAGAGAGAGGGTACAAAAGCTCAAAAACCCTTCTTATTTCTCACCCAAATAATTCCAGACAAAAACTTGGGGGTGCAGTAAGACTTTTTCCAAGGTTAGCATGATTCTTAATTCTCCAACTCTTCTATTGCTCTTTTCATGGAGTTATTTTCTCTACATTTGATTTTAGTTGTGCTCTTGAAAGTTCTATTGTGAATTGTGACTATTTATAAAATTGGAAATTTTTTTGGATAGCAATGATGTAGTAAGAATTTCCAGAAATATTGATTGCATATTGTATTCTTTTCTCTGCATTTTTTCTTTCTTACTTTTTTTTTTTTTTTTGAATAAAATCCAAAAGGACTTTGGAGTCTTGAACCCTCAATGCCTCATGCCATCGACCATTAACATACTAACCATGGTGTTTTTTAATGTGGGTCTTTTTCCACAACTTTTCAAATTACTTGGTCAATGTATACTTTTTTCATGGTATAAATTGTACATTGCTTATTTATTTCTCTTGTTCACAGTTACATGAATTTTTTTAATGTGGGTCTATTTCCTCAACGTTGGAGTCTATCTTTTTAGTTTGTACTTCTTGAAATTCTTAATATGCATGATGAGTTTATTATTTTTGGATTTTCGAACATAGGTTATCAGTAATAGTTTGAGGGTGTGCAAATATCAGTTTACTCAATTTCTTGAATGCACAATTTTGGATTATATTCATTATACCCATACATATAGAGTATCTGAATTCTAATATTATTTTTGCATCATTCATTTCAAGTTTAGTTGTATACTTATATTGTCATGACAGAGACTTATTAAGATGAAGAGGTTTCAACTTCAACAAATAATGATGCTACGACTTCATTACAAAAGTATGTTACCGTTGTTGGATAAAAGAAAGAAAACAAATGGGTATGCAATTTCGGTTGTCGACAAGATGCACATACTAGCTCATGTTTCAGGATTATAGCACACTTAATTGGCCTAAAGAAAGGAGAGAAAGATCGATGAATCATTTTGCGCTCTAAACTATACAAAGAAGATAGAGAAAAGCTAAAGTTAGACAAAAAAAAGCAAGGGAAATATAGATAGGGGATTTACGCAAAAGAAGTAAACTTGATGCTCCAATTATTTCACCAGCTGTAAAACGACAAGCAGGTACAAAAGTTATCAATGACATGTTCAAGATGTCAGTAAGAGAGGATGCTGATACAAGAATTGCAAGATTCTTCTATAGTTGTGGGATTCCCTTCAATGTAGCAAGGTGGTAGAATAGGTGTGCCTAAGAAGGGAGCGTTGAATTATGCCTTAAAACCTTTTAATGATTTTTGTAAAATGCAATGGAATGACTAAAGCTTTTAAATACCAATACTTTGTTTGGAAGTACTAAGGATAGTACCAGTGAAAGTAAAGATGTAAAATATGCAAAGCAATAAAAAGACAAAGAGATCTATCCTGGTTCAATTCACCCAATTAGGCTATGTTCAATTCCCAAGTTTTCACTGAGGATAACCTGCTAACAATGAACTATATTAGTACAGATACAATATAAGTTCCAATTTAACAGGTAAATATCAATCAAGAGTTAAAAACTCTCGATAAAGAGAGAAAACAATAAACAATTTAACTGACCCTGGAAGCAAGATAGTCTTGTTGGTTCTGGCTGATAGTTCACAATTGAACACTTCTTTATAGACCTTAGTGCAGCATGCTTAAACATCCACTAAATACCTAATTGGAACTTCTAGTGTAACCAGCAATTCCACGACCTAACAACAATTCAAAACTCAACTGACTTCCAAGGAATTCTTGTGCTTGGAGTTTCCCTCTTCACATCAAAGTCCCTCGAGAAAAGAAAAACAAGCAAACAAAAATTATATGATGGTAAGGATCTTGATATTGAACTCAATATTCTTGTTTCAATTATAAGACTCTTACTCAATGACACATCTTCAAAGAAATGGGAGTTCTCTCTTAAATAGTCATAATTCCAACGGCTATATTATTGACGAGAAAAAAGGAGTCGTTGTGGTTTCAATTCCAGCTGGACAAATTAAGTTCCAATGGAACCAACAAGTTGTCGGTTGAGTGGTAAGCAACTTTGACCCCCATAAGGATGAGAACACAAGTTCGAATCCCGGGAAGCGCACTTGTTGGGAGGGGGAGTAACCTTTAATGCTCCATCCCCCGGACTTGCGAGAGCAATGTTTGCCCAACCAAAAAAAAAAAAAATTAAGTTCCAACGGCTATATTGATGATAAAATAGGAGTCATAGTAGTCTTAATTCCAACTGAACTAATAAAGTTCTTCGAAACTAAAGTTCCAAAAGGAAAAAGGATTGGAATCAGATAAGTTCCAGGCATCAATGATGAATTCAAATAATTCTAGGTCAAACTTACTAAAATGATAAAGATATGGAGTATGTGTTTAATAGTGTTATGGAAGGCAATCAATCAAATGCTATCTAAATCTCCCATCAAGATTTATAAATATGATTATTGGGATTAAGGAAAGATATTAATCAATCCAATCATAATCTTTCCAAACAAAAGAAAACATGTGATAATATAAAAAAAGGAAAGAATATTTGTTAGAAAATCATTTAAACCCGAAAATTAAGAATACATCAAATATCCTGGAAGTATCGAAATATACCTTAGTAGTACCAAATAGGTCAACACAAGGTCTCTATCTTGGATATATGTTGTCAAAGCGATAAATGAAGCTCCTAAATGTTACAAAGCACTAGGTTTAGAAAAAATTAGGACCTCTTTGCTTGATAAGGAGAAGACAGTTGTAGAGAATTCTTTAGCCGTAATAAAAAGAGATTGGGCTCAATATGGTGTCTCGATGGTATCTGATGGTCGGTGAAATATCCAAAATCAACCTCTAATCAACCTCTTAGCAGCATGTGGAGGTTAGTCTATTTTCTTGACATATATAGATATTTCTAGTGAGGAAAAAATGCTACATACATAGATGATATATCATTAAAATCCATAGAAATTGTAGGGAGATACCCTGTTGTGCAAGTATTAATAGACAATTCAACGAATTGCAATGCAGCTAGCCAAATGGTTATGATAGGATGCCACATACTAGATGAGCACTTTTGGAATGATGTCAAAGTTATATATCTTGTCTTTTGCAAAGCCAATTTGGAGAATGATCCGCTTTCGTGATTCTGCTAAAGCAATAATTACTGAAGTGTATCAAAAAATGAAGGATATGGTAGGCTCAATAAAAGAGGATGTGGTAGGCTTAATAAAAAAAGACATTGTTTAATTAGTTGAATCGCTGCCCATGGGAAGGTGGGAAAGAATGAATATGTTGCTGCCTTTACTTTCCTATGTGCTTAATCCATATAATTAGACGTTGATTGAAAGCTTGTAAGTTTAGAGGATGTTCCAATTGTTAAAAGACAACTTAGTGATTATACTTGCAATAGTGGTGTTTTCAGCCAGCCTGAAACTATTGAGGATTGAAAAAACATGAATTCAGTGGAATGGTGGAACTTATGTGGTAGTGCTGCTCCGCAACTACATTCATTAGCTGCTAATGTGTTGTCTCAAAGTGTTAATAGTTCATGTGCAGAGAGGGCATGCAGCTTGTATAGTTTTATCTATAATATCCGAAGAAACAAGTTGAATGTTGATCAAGCTGAGTCTGTAATATTTGTCCATTACAGCAATCAAATCATGACAAGGTATGAGGAGAATTATGAAAAATTTTACAAAAATTGGGATGATAACACATATGAAGCTTTTTTTTCTTTTTGAAGATGATTTGGAGGGTTTAGAAGTTCAAGAACTCAATGCTCTTCCTACCGATTGAGTTTGCTTAATTCATCTTCACTTGATGCATAGGTACTGTTTGACATAGTTTTTTTTTTGTGATTACTGTAGGAAGCAAATACATAAGAAAGTGAACTAACTTTTGTTTTAGGGTGCTGCACAAACTAGTTTTTTTGTTTGATTTTGTATATGTATGTGAAAGTCTTCTGTTGGTGGTGGATAGAATGGAAGGAGTTGATTAGTGGTTGTAAGTTATGAATGATGTAGACTAAATATAATGATCAGTAGAATTACTTTTGCTTATGCTTTTTCTTGGAATATTCTTTCTATTGAATAAGAATAATTACGTATTATATATAAATTTAATTTTTATATATGAAACGCATTAAAGCTCACCCGCGCTAAATATTTTTAAAATTTCTACGCTCTTGTAAACCTGCATTTGCCCAAGCACTCGCTCCCACACTCGCTTTATGTGACTTAGGTATTGACCGAACAAAAATCCTCACTAACAATCCTAGATATGATTTCATTTGATTATTAATACCTCAGAAAATAATGGATTGTTATTGAAGGGTTTAATTTATGATTAATCTTTCCTTGAGAAACGCATAAATTCATTATTTCATCTTTTCTTTTTCCAAAAAATATTAAAATAAAAATATTATATACCCTTTAATTAAGGGCAAGGGAGTACTTTGAACATGAAACTTTTTGCTTGCATATCATTTTGGATGTGTATGAGTTAGCTTTGAGCAATAAATTCGTGCATAATCATATGTTATGGTTAGCATGGGTCTTCTATTTGCATGTAATGAATTTAAACTTGTAATTCAGTAATTTACTTAGGAAAAATACCATTCAAAATCCTTCTAGATAACGTCTCCGTATTTACTCTTGTACTTTGAGCTTTTGTCATACGTGCACGCAGGCCTGCTTTCCTAAGGCCAAGCACTTTGAACTTTCGATAAGTTAAATAATCAAGTGATTGAAAGATTTGAACCGACTGTTATTATTTAAGTATTAATTACAGATTAACTCGTTCATCTCATCTAAGCTTTAATATTTGACATATTATTAGAAGAAAGTATTTAACATATTTCACAAACGGTCCGTAAAGAGAGAGAGAACACTACAAGAATGCACCCTTCAATGACGACAAATTAATATTATAAATTTAGTTTTTGTGATGGGTTTTATTTATAACTATTTTTTTAGTAATTGTCTTATATCACAAATTGTGTCTTTAATTTTATTCATATTGAATTTAGTCGCTAATCCATCATAAATATTTTAAATTCATGATAAAATTTCCCCATCACAAATTTTCCATTAATGGAGCAGTGAAGGAAAAGAAAGATACCAGTGACCGTTTACTTTAAAATGGTTCTGTATTCCTCTAGTTCTTACATACTGTAACAATAACTTGGTCTTTTTCTTGTCTCATTAAATTAGCAAGACAACTTTCACATTTAAGCTGTGCGATGCAAAGATTTATATTCTTAATCTTTCCATTATGGATATATATATATGTATGTATGTATGTATACATTATAATGACTTCCAAGTGCTTCGACAGTAACTACTAATACTCAAATACTTATCCAACTTTTTTATTAATTAACATAATATTTTCTTCATTACACTAAGTTTGCCTTAGATTATTGCACTTAATTTGTTATTAAGTAACTAAATATGGCAAATAATTGACAAATTATGGGAAGAAAAGACTAACGTACAAACATCACAACTAAGCCTCCATCTTCTCAGTCGTATAGGATGGTTTGTTTTACTCTGTCCCCGGGAATGTCCAAATAACAACTATTCAATTAATGTTTTACATGTTCTCTCGAGTCGCCTTCGGAGTAAACCATACGAGTGAGGAGTGTGTTAGTGCATCTAGCACAAGTCACCGGAGGTAGTAATGGAAGGAAGAGAGCACAAAGCCGAGTCATCTAACGTTCTATAGATCCATTGATTCCCAAGGAGAATTGTCACCATGGCAATTCCCCCAATCCATCTTCTAGAAACAGAACTATCCAAACTATCAGTTAAGTCATCCCCATTTACCGAACTCAATGAATCATCACCGAGAGCATTGGTATGCACGGTCCTAATACATATGCCTTATCTGTGAGATAAATTCCAACAATCTTGGTGTCGTATGTGGAAATTATAAAGGAAGCACAAATTTGTCCAATTGGGGCCAAATCTCTACCTGATGAAGCTTGAACACGATGAAGACAAAGCCAAAATCATGGAGGGACACCCGTGGTTATTTAAAGGCCAACTAGTAATATTTGACGACCTTGATCGATTCTCCTCGCTAGAGGAGATGAACCTTTCAACTTCACCCTTTTGGATTCGAGTGGGACGCATACCACTAATATGCGACCAATGAGACTTAGTCAAAAAATTGGGGAAGGCATATGGGGGACTAATTGCCTTCGAGGTACCCCATACTGGGATACGAATAAAGGTCTTTTGATCAATCTACTGGAGCCATAATTGAGAGGCAGACTAATAGATACAGATAGGTTACTGCTGTGGCCGCATTGGACACCTATGGAAAGATTACTACTGTTGTACGTTACTACGAAGATTTTGCTATTACTGTGGCCGTATTGGACACCTATAGAAAGATTGCATAGAAAAGGGACGATTGAGTCCCAACCTTGATGAGAGTAGACTCCCTTTTCGATAATTGGTTGCATGCGGGATCAGGGAAGGGGTTTGTTCCAAAAGAAATCCTTGCAACCAACCAAATTGGAACAAGGTATCGCTGTATGAAGGAGAATCAAAGCGGTTTGGCGATGAGAAATAATGCACTATCGGACTTTCAAGACCTGGGAACAAATACAAAAATGGACTCAAACTACACATTGTCTACTACCAACGAAATGGTGTCGGAGACAACGGAATTGGTTTTGGTGGACGGCGGCGATAGAGGAAAGAGTCTTGAACATGGCAAGAATCCCAACAACTTTGCTATCTTACCAACAAATCTGGAAAAGATTCGATTATGGGGAGAAAAATTAGGCCACTTACCATATCAATCTAGGGAAATCTTACAAGATCTCACAAATCAGGAGCAATTCAATATTTATCCTAACAAACCATGTGGGAGTGAATCGGGCTTGAATTTAGGTGGACCACATCAACACGTCTCTATCGAGGCTTTCATATGCCCAAGTCAGCAAGTAGGAGATGAGGCAGCCAGTAAGCAAAAAACTAGGAAGACAGGGACCTACAAGAAAATCCCAAGACAACAACATGAGGCTAGGACCCATGAATCAAAAAACAACACCTAGAGGACACATACGGCCCAGAGAAGAGGGCAAAGAAATAGAGCCCTAACAGGGAAGAAAATCAGAGGAAAGAAGACTGGGAATTACTTGAATATGGCGAAGACTGGGGTATTACCCCAGCTCCACATAGATTAATGTCGCTTATCGCTTAGAATGGACAGGGGGTTGGGAACCCTCATCCCATTTCGTCATCTCCGAACTATGATTCGGGAAAAAGGACCCGGCCTACTATTCATCTCAGAGACGTGTCTAACATCTTCGACGATGGAAAACCTAGGCACAGAACTTAGATTTTCGGAGGTTATTACAGTGGATTGCAAAGTACGAACCAATGGGTGAGAACGAGGGGGGCTTGCACTCCTCTCCAAGGAACCATTCGAAGTCCAATTGCTATTGAAATCAAAAAACCATATCAACGTGCGACTTCGATTGAAGCCGTCGGCCGAGGAATGGTTTTGTACGGGTGTGTATGGCAACCCTAAAATCCACAGAAGACAAGAGACATGGGACACACTAAAACATCTATGAGAGGGCACTCCTGGACCATGGATGCTTTTTGGCGACTTCAACGAGGTACTTAGCCAGGAAGAAACCTTTAATATGCCGAATAGACCAATAAGACAAATCAAGACATTCAGAGATGTACTAGATCAGTGCGGGCTATATGACGTCCAATTTATGGGCAGCAAATTCAGATGGCGCAACAAACATTGGGATGATGAGAGAAAGAAAGCACAACTTGACAGGGTGTTGGTAAATGTCAGCTGGCTGAATTTATTCCCTCAAGTAAGTCTCCGGCACCACCCGATAATTGTGCCGGATCACATGGCTCTATGGGTTCAAACACACCTACAATGATTACAAATGGGAAAATCTTTTCAGTTTGAACAGTTTTGGACAAAGAGGGCAGATGTCGGCCATATTCTCAAAGGGGCGTGGACTGAACCAAACCTGCAAGTACCGAGTTCTTGGGCAGATTTGAAGGAAAGAATAAGGCGCTGCACTAAAGAGCTTGGGTCATGGATTAAGCATGCAGTTGGAAATATCTCTCGGAAAATCAAGCTAGCACAAGGTGAGCGTGAGAGGTTGGTGTTAGAAGCTTCGTCGGCTAGACAAGACGTATGTATTAAGGATGTCGAACGGAAAATTCTATCACTCCGAGATGATAAAGCTCAGATGTGGCACCAGAGAGCAAGGCTGCATTGGCTAAAGTATAGCAACCGAAATACCACTTTTTGCCACCATTCGACATCGAGTCAACAGTGGGAAAACTCGATTGCGAGGTTAACAGATTCAAGGAAGAATTCAATCGCAACAAAACAGGCAGATATGGGATAGCATGCAGCTAACTATTGTAATGAGTTGTTCACATCCTCTCAATCACCTTGGCCTATTGGATTGGGACGATAATCACTAAGCAATTGTCAACCGATGAAGGGGAGCACTTAATCAGACCAGTTGAGCAAGTGGAGGTTGAAATGGCACTGAAAAACATGCACCTGTCGAAGTCTCTAGGGCCGAACGGCCTCCCGGCGGGGTTCTACCAAACGTATTGGAATATCATTGGCCACGAAGTCATGGAGAATTGTATATCATTCTTTAACACTCAAGTTGGGGCAGGTTATGGGAATTCTTTGGGAGATATTAACAAAACAACCTTGGTGCTCATTCTAAAGAGCAATGGAATGTGCCAAAAATTATAGGCCTCGTCAGAGTGGAATGCTGGGAGATAATAAAAAATATCCCCATTTTTCCAGACAGACAAGCCTAAAAATTATAGGCCTCGTCAGAGAGGAAGGCTGGGAGAAGTGTCTGGCCTATTCTCAGTTCGATCGACATATTGGTGCATACATGAATGGCGAAATAGAGTAGCTACTATTGGAAATGGCAATATGTCCGGGGTGTTTAAATATATTTGGAAATCAAAAATTCAGTTGAGGGTGTGGAGACTTATGAGAAACAAGATACACACTCGGACGAACCTCAAACAACATGGTATTATTGAGAATGACTTGTACGAGCTGTGTGGTAGGGAAGAGGAGTCAGTTGACCACTTGTTCTGCCGGTGCGACCAAGCTGTTGCGGCATTCAGAATAGGGGAATTAAGACCCCAAATTGCACCAGACATGTTCACTGGATTAAAAGATGAAGGGGACTGAATGAATTTTGATCGAACTATGCTAAGCTGCTGGCGGATTTGGTAGCTGCGAAATCAATATTATATTGAAGGAAAAATTTCATATCTTATCACAGTCTAGGGATGGTTAGCTAATTTCTCATACAAATTCTAGGAGTGTTGGAGAGAGCTTGCCCCTACATTTAAAGCGAAGGAGCCACCAAGCAACTGCAAGGCGCCACCATCAGGATGGATGAAGTTAAATTGCGACGCGGGTTCTTGTATGGAGAAACAGAGCATCGGAGTAGGGGTGGTCCTAAGGGATGACCGGGGCAATCTTTGTTGTGCGTAACCTGAGGGAAGTCGAGTTTATTCATGTTCGACGCATGGCGAATAAAGCAGCGCACGAGCTTGCAAAAGTTTCCTCTTGTAACTTGACTGATTTTGACATTTGGGGACCTTGTGCCCCTAATTGTATTAAAGAGGCATTGTATGGTGACAAGTTACAATGCGAGCAATATAATTTCCTAGGGTTAACTCTCTGGCGAGGTTCTCATCAAAAAAAAAAAAAAAAATTTAATGTTGTACATAGTAGAATTTGGCCTACTCTTTTTGTCCATGCTAACAAAAATAATATATTAATATCCCTTCGCTGCTTAAAGGTCCTATTTCTAGTTTTTCCAGGGAAATTAAGATCAAGCTTGTTTTCCTTACATCCAAAGTTAAGCGAATATTCATCAAGTATGGTTCATTAAATTATTCACAACATGGAATTACAGTGCAAGAAAGTTCTTCTAGACTAACAAATTAATTTATTACAAATTTAGTCAAATACATTGCAGTAGATCATTTTGTGATGGATTTCGTTCATTACAATTTCATTAGTGAATTTCTTATTGCTGATTGTTGCTTTAATTTTATTTTAATAGATTTGCATCACAATCCAACGTAAATGCCTTGTATCTATAATAGGATCTCTCGGTTACAATTTTTTTCATTAGTAAAGAAAGTATTGTTTTTCTGGTAGTGTCACAATTAGAAAAATTATATTTATATATATATATACACTTTTTTTATAAAGTTTTAGCATTCTCTAATAACTATTGGTGTTTTTGCTCTAGTTTTTTTCTTCTTTCTTTTACTCTTTCCTCTCTCCCATTTTCCCTCATTTTTTTCTCTCCTCCTTTCAACGTGATATATTATTTTTCTTTATTTTCTTTTCTCCTTCTTCTCTCATATATTTATCTTTAGTATTTAGTTTGCTTTATCTTTTTATATATTTTTAAATAACAAAACTCAATTTAATTTTCATTTTTTTTTTGTTTTCATAACATATAAATTTAATTTTCAATTATTTTTTTTATTTTTCATAAGATATAAAATTATAAATTTATTAAGCATGTGATCAAGTTATATTTCATTCTTATTTTGTACACACATAGAGTGTGCCACATCTACTAATGTATATATATACACACACATATCTATATATTATAATGTAGACTACAACGATACTTGTTTTTATGATCCTATATATGTCGACAAATTATACAAAGAAAAAGAATAAATATCTAATTCGATCATATAAATTTTCTCAAAATTACAGTATTATTTAATTTTTCTTTTTAAATCGGGGTTGGGAACCTGGTTTTTTTGGTAATATGGAGAAGAAGTGATCCCACTTCAATTAAAGAATAAATGGTATTCTAGATTTCCATATTTAAATATTTGAGGTATTCCCGACTTTTTCCAATAAAATGTTTTCATAATTGGTTGTATCCATTCGTTGATTCTGTCATGTTCCATTCGGAAGGGAACAGCAACGTGGTCTTTTTTGCTCTTTTTACCCGTCCTCTTTTTCTCCTCCTCTCTGTACTAATTTTGGACTGACATTAATGTGTTGTGGACTGGATTTCGCAATCTTGTTCTTGCCTTTTCTTTATTATATGTCTGCTTTTGTTGGTAAAATGACCAGAGATCCAGGGAGAACCATTTGTTAAAAGTTGTTGTTTAGATCTTTATAAAAATATGTTATTATTTTTTAAGTATATTCATTAATACATTACGTGCGTATTTTTAAGTACCTTGATCTTGCTGTGTAGACATTTTATTTATATTCTTTTTGGAATCAAGCTGTTTAACGTTTGAGTGTTTTAAAATCAAGATTCTCTTTAATTTTTGGATCGATTTAAAAGTACTTTAGAAAAATATTTTTCTTAAAAAGCTTCTTTAGATGTAGATTTTTTATGGAAAAATATTAAAAAGTTATTAAAATAAACTTTAATTTCTAAAAAATTCATGAAAATAATTTTCAATCTTCAAAACCCATTACACTAATTTTTCATGCCAAAAGGCCCAACAATTTATTTTTTTATTAAATTGCCCTTCATTTTTACATTAAAAACATAATAAGCTTGGTTTTCTAAAATAGAATTTGCAAATTCTCAAAATCAAATAGACTAGAAATAAAAATTTAATTACCCTATAAACAACATTAATTAGATTCATGTAATTAAACTGGAATTTAAAAAGTTTCACAAAATAAATGAAAATTCTATTTTATAATCTCTAATTAAATTCTTGATACAAATAAAAAATATTGGTTTTCATCTTTCCACTGTACAAAGTCAAGATTGATGGTGAAAAAAATAAGTAAACTTTCATAATAATATGCTATGTGGTTGTAGAAACTAGTGTGAAGAAAAAAAATATATAAAAATCAAATAGTATAAATGGCAAGAAAAAATATTACAACTAACAAATATTCATGGGCCTTTAAAGTAGTGAAAAGATAATACAATATAATATGCATATGCATATATATATATGTATATTCATATCTTTATTTAGTATTTTTTTTTTAATACATATCATCGGATTTTCTTTTTCCAATAACTTTTATTTTAACAAATATTTTGAAAATATAATTTAATTTAACACATATAATATAATATTTATTTCGAAAAGGTATTTCAATTATACATTAATTGTAACCTTTTATATTAAATATCTCCATAAGCTAT
This sequence comes from Petrea volubilis, assembly GCA_026212405.1. Lineage (NCBI taxonomy): Eukaryota > Viridiplantae > Streptophyta > Magnoliopsida > Lamiales > Verbenaceae > Petrea > Petrea volubilis. The sequence goes on along the minus strand of CM047872.1, from coordinate 10,716,704 downwards.
AAGACTTTTATTTATAACTAGTCAGCCGGCCACACTCGATGTATGTGCAAACTAAATAAATATATAACTTAATTACATATTGGATTTCAACTATAAAATTAAAATATTTATTGATTAATTATTTATAATTTATTTTGTTAAATTTATTATAGAAACATAGTTTAGAATAAAAAAAGAAGTTTTTATCAAAATAATATAATTTTATGCAATTTTTATCATCATCCTTTAGAATGGAAAACTGTGTTCATTCTAGCATAACTCGCACACCATATACGATTCACTGTTCATATATTAGATTTTTTATACATCAATTTTTGTTTAGTTACCTTAATAATTTAGTTGATTTTGTTGACTTTTTATGTAATTTAGCTGTTTTTTAAGTATTTAATTTAATAATACATTTGTTTCTAGTTAGTTTATAGTTTGTAAAATTTTAACTTAATGTTAGTTTAGTTTGATTAATTTTTTAGTTAGTTTGTGTACGTATTAATATATTTATGTTTTAGTTACCTCAATTATTTAGTTAGTTTTGTTAACTTTTTATGTAGTTTAGTTTTTTTAGTAGTTAATTTAATAACATATTTGTTTTTAATTAATTTATTGTTTGTAAAATTTTAACTTAATTTTAATTTAGTTTGATTAATTTTTTAGTTAGTTTATGTACGTATTAATATATTTATGGTTTGGTTAGTTTATATACAAAGGTATGCATATATATAGAGAGAGAGAGAGATAGCTAGTTAGTTGTATACATATGTTCATATATAATTAACACGCACATTTTATATTGTTAATTTAAATGGTCAATTAAGTTTGTAGCATTATTTCTTTAATTATTTGGATAGTTTAATTTCGACATAATTTTTTCCTGTATTTTGTATGAATAGTAACTCGTATGCATACTGTTCATGCATTAAAAAATAATATATGAATAGTGACTCGTACACAACATGTACGAGTTACTGTTCCTAAATTACAAAAAGAGTTAATTCCGTTTTTAGTCCCTGATCTTTGGTCCTTCACGTTTAGACGTTTCCAATTTTGGTCCCTAATCTTACAATCCGTTACTCAATTTCGTTTTTCCGTTAGTTTTTCTGTTAAAAACCCTAATTTTATTTACAATTTGCCACCTTAAAAATAGAAAAATACTAAAAAGCCCCCCAAATAAAAAAAAAGAGCTAAAAAACCCCCCCTTTGAAATATTACTCACAACAAAATAAATTTTTAAGTAATGGGAATCAAACTCGAGTTGATGAGAAGAAAAATTTATCCGTATATTGAAAAAAAATTAATTACCGTTTCACATTCTTATAAATAAATTAATTTTTTTAATATATACTTTCAAAAATTAATTTTGTCTCTTTATATTAAAAAATAATTTATTTTATTATTTTATCAATATATTAAAAAATTAAATTTAAACAATGTCAAAGAGTATACTATTATGTATAGCACACCTTGGAACATAAATTGAGTGTGGTTGAATGGTTGAGAAAGCAAGCTTAAGTTCTTCTCTTCTCATCAACCTGGTTTGATTCCCATCACTTACAAAATTTATTTTGTTGTGAATAATCTTGCAAAAGGGGGTTTTTAGCTCTTTTTTTTTATTTGGGGGCTTTTTAGTATTTTTCTATTTTTAAGGGGGCAAATTGTAAATAAAATTAGGATTTTTAACAGAAAAACTAACATAAAGACGAAATTGAGTAACGAATTGTAACGTTAAAGAGCAAAATTAGAAACATCTAAATGTGAAGGACCAAAATTGGTAAAGGATTAAAGGTCGGGGACTAAAAATGAAATTAATTCTTAATATATATATACATATATATATATATATGAACAGTGACTCATGGATAGTGTGTACAAGTTACTGTTCATCAATTAAAAAAATAATATATGCATAGTAACTCATACATATTATGTACGAGTTATGCTAAAATAATTACCTTTTCCCATTCTAGAGTAGAATGATAAAAATTACATAAAACTATATTATTTTGATAAAAAAAATTCTTAAAATAAAATTATAAGATTAACAAATAAATAAGAAAGTACAAAATTTTAAAATGATAAAAGGGACCTGAAAAAATATATATTGGTATAGGTGGGAGAGGGAGAAAAAAAAGAAATTTAAAACACGTTAATAGCAGATGGGAAAACAAAATAAATTAGAGATGCAAGAGATCAAAGAGATCAAAAGACACTAAGATGGTTATTAGACCTCTAGATACTTTATTAATAGTATAATATACATTTTTCCTTCTTTTGGTAAGATTATAATGTATTTTTTTTTATAATATTATGAAATGTTAAAATAGATTATTGTAATACTCAAATATATAGCACCTTAAGTATTGCAAATATACCTCTGATTCCAAAAAAAAAATAGTTAAAGTGCCGTGTATTTGAGTGTATCAATAACATCCTATTAATTTTGACATTTTATAGTGCACAAAAGGTACGATATAATTAAAAAATTGATATAAATTATTAAGACAGTTTTATGTAATATCACAATAGGTATATATTTGAGAGATTTTCAAAATTCTCACGTTACAAATCTCAAATTATCTCCTGTTTTGGGTGGTGAAGTAACGTTTTGCATTTTATGAATTTACTATATTTTATGGACAGGATTCTAATGTCAATATTTCTAAATTTTGTGAGAGGTGATGGCTAAAAGTACAAAATATAGGGACTGAGAAACAAATTTCCAAGAACTACTTTTGACTAACAAAGGACAAAAAGGACGCCGTTATTCCCTATAGCCAATTAAAAATCATCCAATGAAGAAACCAAAAGAAGAGATTAAATGAATCTGCACATGAAATTTAACCTTACGGCTTAGCCTAATTAATCAACTTTTCCTAAGTCTTTTCCATGAATTATTTTTTTTTTTTCAACTTTTTGGCTACATATATTCATGGATGGATTAATCACGGAGGGGCCAACTGGTCCTCCAAAAATGGTCATTTATTTAAATTTTGAAAATCTAACAAAAAGTGTAATTATCGAATTGGAAAAGTCTTTTTATGAATCGAGTGTACACAGCCGACAAGTCAGGTTAACTCATATCTGATGCATTATCTTCTCTATGAAATACACGTAAAGTGCGGTTGAGTTTGAACTATTGATTGTATAGATGAAATCCAAACACTCTATTCGTAGAAACAATTTACACGGAATTGAATCTTCGAAATTCTGTAGTGTAGCAAAAGTACTTAATTCACAACTAATGTTGTTTGTTAAGATACTATTTATGAAACCTCACAGTTAATAATATGAAATTGCTCCCCCTGTTCTCTTTTATTTGTCGTTTTAGCGAAAAAAAAAGGTTTCAAAATATTTGTAATTTCCATATTTTCAGACTGCATTTATTATTATTTTTCTTCAAATATACCCTGTCACTTTATAAAGTATCGTTTGAAATTTCTAAAATAACTCTCAATAGCTCATTAATTGGAGTAATTAACTGCAAGGGCATTTTAGTCTTATTAATCTGAAATTATGAATATTAATTGTCCTCTTTAATCCTTGTACAAAAATGTTAAACGATAAATAAAAGGGAACGGAGGAAGTGAAAAACTTTGTAATTGTTTCACACATATAGTAATACATATACATATATATATGTATATATAAATATATATATATATATATATATCTTTTGGGTAGTCTAAAGCTCTATTAATTGGAAAATGATAAATTGAAAATTTTATATATCATTATCAAATTTGGACAAACAAATAATTGCTTGGTCCCCCATAAAATCTTCATTTTTGGATTCGTCATTGCACACAATGTCTTTAATATACCAGCACCGCTAGATACATTTCTCTAAAATTTGGGACACCAAAGTCAACATAAATACTGCCAAATGACAATAATTATGTATGTGGTAAAATTTCACTTTGTATTATTTTTAATTATTTTATTCTAAAACTTTGTATCAGTTTTAGTATGTGCATGCATTTAAGAGTTTCCTATTGATAAGAGGCTGCTTGATGGAAATAATATTTAAATTTAGAGTTAAGTCCATTTTTTGGTCCTATAGGATAAAGACCGTGCCACATTTAGTCCTATAAGATATTTAATTTCAAACTTAGTTCTATATGATTCGATTTTGGGACAATTTTAGTCCCAATAATGAGAAATTTGATTTTTCCAGCTTAAAACGATGATGTGGCAGGTGAGATTGAGGTCAAATGCTTATTTGGCTACCTTGCTGGGTTTTTTTTGATGACTCAATACAGATTTTGATGACGTGTTAAATGAATAAAATGAATTGACATAAACAAAAAAATATAATATGTAAAAAAAGTAATATACAAAATTTTTATATATAAATATAAAAAGATAATATGTAAAAAATAGATAAAATACATATTAATGATATAAAATTTAAATTAAAAATTATTATATAATGAAATCAATATACAAAGAATGGAATAAAATGCAAATTATATTATTATATAAAAATTATTTAAGTTATTTTATATTTTCATTCAAAATTACAAAATAACCCCCCAACCCATTATCTTCTTCCCCAACCCAAAACCCTAGCACCCCCCACCCTTCCCCAACCCAAAACGCTAGCCCCCCAACCCAGCGCCCCAAACCGCCGCCGCCACCACATTGCACCACCACTCTACACGCCTCCTTCCTTCCTCCACTCGCCACCCCCCTTCCCTCCTCCCTCTCTCTCTCTCTCTCTCTCTCTCTCTCTCTCTCTCCCCCTCCCTCTCCCCCTCTCACCACCACAAAGACATCGAGAGGGGGAGAGAGAGATCAAGGGCGAGAAGGAATGAGGGAAGGTGGGAGTGGGGGTGCGGGGGCCGTTGTGGTTGTGGAGGAATGAGGGAGGTGCAAGGGGCTGCGCCGGCGGGGGTGGGTGGGATGCTAGTTGTGGTTGTGGAGAACGTTGTTGGTTGTTGGTTGTTGGGAAGGGGGAGGAGAGGGTGTGGGTTAGGGTTTTAGGTTGGGGAAGAAGATGGGATTGGGGTTATTTTTAATTTTTATTTTATCTATTTTTTATATGTTAATGTTATTATATAATAATTTTTAATTTAAATTTTATATTATTATTTTATGTGCCTAAGTGTCCAACTCCTTGCAAAATGTACAGTAAATTTATCTATTCATGCCCTCTCACCATCAATTTACACCATATCATCAATGAAATGGCCATATCATCAATTCCACCTGCCACATCAATTTTTTTTGCCTGAAAATTGAACTTAATTGTCGGTGGGACTAACATTGTTCCAAAATCAAATCCTATAGGACAAATTCTGGAATTAAATACCTTACGGGATTAAATGTGGCACGACCGCTATCCTATGAGACTAAAATTGGATTTAACTCTGTAAATTTATCTATTATATTGAACTGTGTTGGATGAGAAGTAAATTGATATAAATCAATTGAAAGTTATGCAAAATATAAATTTCTAAAATTACACTATCTAAAGTAATTGACAAATACCTTACCCAAAAAACAAAACAAAACAAAAAAAAAAGGCAATTGACAAATCAGTATATTCAAAAATTTAATTAAGGGAAAATTACAATTTTCATTCGCTATCTATTACGTTTTTAGTTTTTAGTCCTATAAGTATGTGTTGTTCAATTTTAATCCTATAATTTAAAAAAAATTTGTCAATTTTGGTCCGATTTGGCTAGACTCTAGCGAAATTCGCTGACGTGGACAATAAAATTGGGGCTTTCCAAAGAAATTCGCTGAAGTAGACAACAAAATTGGGACTTTCAGGCGAAATTCGCTGATGTGGACAAATTGGGACGACATGACATGACATGTATGTATTTATACATATTTTTTAAATATCCACATATATAATTTTTACACAATTAAAAAATAAATTCATTAAACCCAAAATAAACTCTATCTCACCCCCCCCCCCCCACCAACCGACTATCCCATCCTCATCCCCCCACCACCACCCGCGTCTCTCTCTCTCTCTCTGCCCCCCCACCCGCTGCCGGCTACCCTGCCTTGCTCCCACAACCACCACGCCGCTGCCCCCACCCCCACCACCACCTGCGTCTCTCTTCCTTCCCCCGCCGGTGCCCCCACCTTCCTCCTCCACCACCCACCACGCCGCCGCCCTACTCCCTCCTTTCTCTCTCTCATCGCCATCCCCCCCCCCCCCCGACCGCACTCCCTCCTTTCTCTCTCTCTCGCCCACTCCCCACTGTGCACCCACACCTCTTCTTTCTCCACTCCCCACTGTGCACCCACACCCTCATCGTTCCTCCATCACCATTTCCCTCACCGTCGCAAGGTCTGGATCTATCTGCCCCACCACCGTCGTCGCCCACCAACCCTCACACAGAGGAAGAGAGATCCAGAGTGGAGAGAGAAAAGAGAGAGGGGCGGCGGCAGGGAGGGGGGTGGCAGCGATTGGTTTGGGGGGACGGATGGTTGGGGATTGCGGCAGGGGGGGGGGGGTTGGTGGTGGAGATAGGAACTTTTTTTTTAGAAAAAATGTTGTAATTTTAATATTTAAGGAATATTGTTTTTAATTGTGTAAAAATATTTAAATGGATATTCAAAAAAATTAGAAAATAGGTGTAAATATATACATGTTAGCTACATCATCAAAATTGTCCACGTCAGCAAATTTACCTGAAAGCCCCAATTTTATTGTCCACATCAGTGAATTTCGCCGAATTCCGGCCAACTCGGACCAAAATTGACAAATTTTCTTAAATTATAAGACTAAAATTAAACAACGCATACTTATAGGACTAAAAATAAAAAACGTAATAGGTAGCGAACAAAAATTATAATTTTCCCATTTAATTAATAACATAATATGTTCAATTTATGCAGATGTAAATGATAGATAGTTCTATAATACTTAAAAATTGAAGTAACAGACAATATTGTAAATAGAAAACATAAAAAAAAAACAATAATCTTATCGTTGGATTCGAATTACAATATAACATGTTTATCTTATAGTATTATGATTTTAAAAGTATATAATTATAATATTTGAAAATAATATATATATATATAAATATATCATGTAAAATACGTACATGCATTTTCTAGTATATATACACACACAAATAGAAAGTCGAATATCCTAAACTATTAAAAGTCCCGCCAACAAATATTTTTTTTAAAAAGGGATTCTTGGGTAATACTATTTATTACACAATCAATGAAAGCCATAAGGGGGTGAGCTGCACTTGACCAAAAATTTTATGTGCGGGTCAAAGAAATTGATTGAAATTATGATCATTACTTTATGTTCGAATCTAATTTCAATTTAATTAACAATTAAGCAAAGTAAAACTTGAAAAGTAAATGCCTTATCTAGGACGAATGACATAAAATCCTAGATAATTAGTTACATTTACTTTACTGTCCACATACTAGTGTAATTATCACTTTTTCTAGGAATGAATGTCCTAAAATGAACCGTTATCTTTTATTTATTTTAAAAAATCCTTATCTTTTAATGTAAAAATTAATTTAATCCCTTATACTGTAACCAAAACGCTAGAGTCCCTATTAAAATTCGTTTTATGTTGACCATTCAGCTCAAGTTTTAATAGAATTGTGATAAAAAAAAGAAAAAAAAATAGTTTGTGAATTAGGGCAGTGCTACTTTTTTTTATTCTTGAAATATTGCACATGCCCCTCAAATGCACCCATTTTTCGCTGAAAGTTCCACTGAAAATTCATGGAATCACAAATATGAATGCAATTTTAATTTTAAAAAACCTAAAGTGATTTTAAATCGAATGATAATTAACGGACAGTTATGTCATACATTCTGTTTGTAGAATCACATCAAATTAATCCAATTAATCAAACACGGGTCCCGAATTCTATATTCTTTCTGTATTTCATTTTCTATTTACATTATATATATACTCACTACATGTAAAAAAAAAAAATCCTTAAATATATACTTCACAATAGATCATTCACATTGAGATATATATATATATATAATAAAATAAAATAAATAGAGAATATATAGTATAGAGAGTTTCAAATTCAACCACACACAAAAGACCTTAATAAGCATGG
>CM047872.1:10671369-10708137 GCA_026212405.1 Petrea volubilis | reverse complement strand
GTTCTCATTTATAGGTAGTGGATAGGAGGGGAAGTTTAAGGGGTAGCAGTGGCCAGATGGCGTCTCGAGTCTCTCCACCTTTTTTAATCACCGATGATACTTTAGTTTTCTACCGGCCACAGGGGAAGCAATGGTATATATCCAAGAGATTTTAACTACAATAGGGTAACGTCGAGGCAAGGTGTTAATCGCACTAAATCAACGATCATTTTTAGTAGAAATGTAGGAGACCATGAGAGAAAGGTGATTGCGGAGCTTGCAGGGGTACGAGCGGAGGCTAAAACACTCAAATACTTGGGGTTGCCAGTGGCAAATCAGATGTGTAAAAAGGAAGCTTTCTCTTCGATTCGGAGTGTATGTGGAAGCGAATGCAAGGCTGGCAAGAGAAACTATTATCTCAAGCCGATAAAGAAGTCTTGATCAGGTTCGTTCTGCAAGCTATTCCAACCTATGACATAGGGGTTGTCCATCTCCCAAACTCATTGTTAAAGGAGCTTGAGGGCCTAATTACGGAGTTTTGGTGGAGTGACAAGGATAGATGACGCATACATTGGGTTCGCTGGGGTACATTATGCCGATCAAAAAAGCAAGGCGACCTAGGTTTTTGGACCTTACACGAGTTTAAATTGCCCATGCTGTCCAAGTAACTCTGGCGGATGATCTCACTGCCAGACTCCTTACTTGGACAAAGTTTTTGGGCTAAGTATTTTCACTCACCAAGGGTGCTTGATATCCAGTTAGGGGCTTGTCCATCTTTCACTTGGAAAGGTATTCATAAGATGGCTATACTAATTTGAGAGGTTGCCGCTAGAGAGTGGGTATTAGGGAGCACATCCAGATATGGGGTGCCCCATAGCTCCCAAGACCGTTTACGTACAAAGTGATCTCTCCACCCGTGCCGGGCATCAAAGAGGCTAGAGTTTCAATGATACAAGATCAGGTTACCGGCCAATGGAACGTCTCACTGATTCGGGACATGTTTCTCTCAGATGATAGGGATCTTATTTTGGCCATTCTGCTCGGTAGTGGGCATTATGAGGACAGGATTATGTAGCATCACAGTAATAATGGGAAATTCTCAATACGATCAGCCTACCTCTTGGCATTAAGCCATGATCCGACAAGACCCAACTGCTGCAGTAACTCTAATGTGGTTTTTAGATGGACCATTCTATGGAGTGCAAAGGTGCCGAACAAAGTGAAAATCTTTTGGTGGTGTTTCTGTAAGGCAGCGCTGCCCACAATTATTAATCTTCGACGACGTCGCTGCTTCGCTACGAAGGCGCACTCACTATGCTCTTCCAAGAGCGAAGATGAGGAGCACTTCATGCTTACCTACCCTTTCTCAAGATAGGTGTGGGCCCTTGCCGATCTTACTTAGGCTGCTACGTCGTGGGGTGATTTGATTAAATGGGTCTCCTTCGTATATAATGGCTTAACTCCAGGGGAGTTTGCTAGATTTCTTGTTTTTGACTGACAAATTTGGCACAACAGGAACGTTAAATTAATGGAAGAGAGTGTTGGATTCAATGGCCGTCTCTTGAGTGGCGACGATGGTTTGGGCAAACTTTTTAGAGGCTATAGCTGGGGAAGTTCCGATGGGTGAGAACACTGGGGCTGAGAGTGTTAGCAGCTAGTCCTTGTTGGCTCATGATTCTATTAAGCTATACTTTGACGGAGCTGTCTTTGGTAACGGAGAGGCGATGGGGTTCGGTGCCATTGCAAGGGATCAAAAGGGCTCTTGTCTTAGGTGGACTGTGAAAATGGTGGAGTTGTTGGGGGATGCTTGTAGCTAGAGAGGCCGTGTTATTTGCCAGACATAGAGGGTGGCAAGCTTGCCATTTTGAGGGAGATTCTAGAGGCATTATCATAGCATTACAGACTTCTGTTTTTGATCATGCTAGTTTTGGTAACATAGTTTTGGATATTAAATCCTTATGTTCTAGGTTTGGTAGTGTTAGTTTTTCTTGGGTTCATAGGACTTGCAATTCTGTCAGGCATGCTTTGGCAAGGAGTTCAACTTACTTGGATGACTCCAATGGTGTGTTGCCGGACTCTATGGTGGCTCTGCTTTTAGCTGAGGCTATGCAGTAACGAATAATATTGTTTTTTCCCCATCAAAAAAGAAGAATAAGTAATATTAGTTATAATAATTTTTATTTTGTTATAATATCACTTATGGTGACACTAAATATTGATGCTTTTAATTATTAATGACAATTAGTGAAACACTTATATTAGCAATTTGGGGATAATAAAAAATGTCAATCTAATTTTGGGACAAAATTTCATTGTCACTAAATTATCATAATCGGTGTGTCACTAATTATTATTGGTAACAACTTGTACACCATATCGTCACTAAATGTATAAGAAAAACTAATATTAGTGACTCGATATAAAAGTAACAATATAAAAGTTGTCACTAATAATTGTATTAAATGACAATATCTTCTATGTTGTCACTAATTAAGATTTTTTGGTAACAACAATTTTTATATATATTGCCACAACATTACTCAATGGTGACAAGAATTAATATTTTAGTTATCACCATTGACAATTAGTGACACATTTATATCGACAACTTGGTGACAAAAATAAATTGTTATTAGGATTTTCTGACAAAATTTTATTGTCACTAAGTTGCCACCATAGGTGTATCACTAATCATCAATTTTGTACTTTGTTGTCACAATTGATATATCACAAAATATGTTTTATGAAAATATAATTTTATTGTCTTTAAATACATATAATTAATAACAACTTTTTTATTATCAATTATTAGATTGTCATCAATTTAATCATTTTATTGTAGTGCGTATATAATTAGTGATAATTTTGTCATTATCACTTCTTATATTAGTTTCTTTTTTGTTTTTTGTCAAAGAATAGGTCGACAATAAAGGAAAAAAGTGAAAAAGTGTTCAAACAACCTTTATTCCCTTGCGATGACCGATGGTATCAACAACAACTCTTGCAACAAATACACTCCAAATCTGTCATATACAACTAAATTAAAACATTGCTTTCAGGCACTCCTAGATTTTGTATTCTCCTAATTGTTTATCTAAAAATCCAATAGATATGCATGAATGTCTCTAATTCCAGCCTTTCATTAAGAACCCATATTTATTAAATATATTCATGGTTTATTGTGTGTTAGTTCACGATTTAAAATTTCTAAGTCACAAATTAAGATTTCACAATTCACGATTTGTTGTGCTAAAGCGCTCTAGTTCTCTTAAATCTCTCATTTTAATTACATTTCAAAATGAATATGAAAAATAAAATATTTTCTTTTATTTAAATTAAGTTTCAAAATTAAAATAAAGTCGCCTCACTTTAAATAAAACTTATAAAGACCTCATTCACAATTTTTTTGCTCATCGACCAAAATCACACACACACACAAATAGAGAGAGAGAGAGGGTACAAAAACTCAAAAACCCTTCTTCTTTCTCACCCAATTAATTCCAGACAAAAACTTGGAGGTGCAGTAAGACTTTTTCCAAGGTTAGCATGATTCTTACTTCTCCAACTCTTCTATTGCTCTTTTCATGGAGTTATTTTCTCTACATTTGATTTTAGTTGTGCTCTTGAAAGTGAATTGTGACTACTTATAAAATTGGAAATTTTTTTGGATAGCAATGATGTAGTAAGAATTTCCACAAATATTGATTGCATATTGTATTCTTTTCTCTGCATTTTTTCTTTCTTACTTTTTTTTTTTTGAATAAAATCCAAAAGGACTTTGGAGTCTTGAACCCTCAATGCCTCATGCCATCAACCATTAACATACTAACCATGGTGTTTTTTAATGTGGGTCTTTTTCCACAACTTTTCAAATTACTTGGTCAATGTATACTTTTTTCACGGTATAAATTGTACATTGCTTATTTATTTCCCTTGTTCACAGTTACATGAATTTTTTTAATGTGGGTCTATTTCCTCAACTTTGGAGTCTATCTTTTTAGTTTGTAATTCTTGAAATTCTTAATATGCACAATTAATTTCTAACATTGGTTATCAGTAATAGTTTGAGGGTGTGCAAATATCATTTTACTCAATTTCTTGAATGCACAATTTTGGATTATATTCATTATCCCCATACATATAGAGTATCTGAATTCTAATATTATTTTTGCATCATTCATTTCAAGTTTAGTTGTATACTTATATTATCATTATCATGACAGACACTTATTAAGATGAAGAGGTTTCAACTTCAACAAATAATGATGCTACGACTTCATTAAAAAAGTATGTTACCGTTGTTGGATAAAAGAAAGAAAACAAATGGGTATGCAATTTCAGTTGTCGACAAGATGCACATACTAGCTCATGTTTCAGGATTATAGCACACTTAATTGGCCTAAAGAAAGGAGAGAAAGGTCAATGAATCATTTTGCGCTCTAAACTATACAAAGAAGATGGAGACAAGCTAAAGTTAGACAAAAAAAAAGCAAGGGAAATATATAAGGGATTTACGCAAAAGAAGTAAACTTGATGCTCCAATTATTTCACCAGCTGTAAAACGACAAGCTGGGGCAAAAGTTATCAACGACATGTTCAAGATGTCAGTAAGAGAGGATGCCGATACAAGAATTGCAAGATTCTTCTATAGTTGTGGGATTCCTTCAATATAGCAAGGTGATAGAATAGGTGTGCCTAAGAAGGGGGCGTTGAATTATGCCTTAAAACCTTTTAATGATTTTTGTAAAATGCAATGGAATGAATAAAGCTTTTAAATACCAATGCTTTGGTTGGAAGTACTAAGGATAGTACCAGTGAAAGTAAAGATGTAAAATATGCAAAGCAATAAAACGACAAAGAGATTTATCCTGGTTCAATTCACCCAATTAGGCTATGTTCAATTCCCAAGTTTTCACTGAGGATAAACTGCTAACAATGAATTGTATTAGTACAGTTACAATATAAGTTTCAATTTAACAGGTAAATATCAATCAAGAGTTAAAAACTCTCGATAAAAAGAGAAAACAATAAACAATTTAACTGGCCCTGGAATCGAGATAGTCTTGTTGGTTCTGGCGGGTAGGTCACAATTGAACACTTCTTTATAGACCTTAGTGCAGCATGCTTAAACGTCCACTAAATACCTAGCTAGAACTTCTAGTGTAACCAGCAATTCCACGACCTAACAACAATTCATAACTCAACTGACTTCCAAGGAATTCTTGTGCTTGGAGTTTCTCTTTTCACATCAAAGTCCCTCGCGAAAAGAAAAACAAGCAAACAAAAATTATATGATGGTAAGGATCTTGATATTTAACTCAATATTCTTGTTTCAATTATAAGACTCTTACTCAATGATACATCTTCAAAGAAATGAGAGTTCTCTCTTAAATAGTCATAATTCCAACGGCTATATTATTGACAAGAAAAAAGGAGTCGTTGTGGTTTCAATTCCACCTGGACAAATTAAGTTCCAACGGAACCAACAAGTTGTTGATCTAGTGGTAAGCAATTTTGACCTCCGTAAGGATGAGAACACAAGTTCGAATCCCGAGAAGTGCACTTGTTGGGAGGGGGAGTAACCTTTAATACTCCATCCCCCGAACTTGCGAGAGCAATGTCTGCCCAACCAAAAAAAAAAAATTAAGTTCCAACGGCTATATTGATGATAAAATAGGAGTCATAGTAGTCTTAATTCCAACTAAACTAATAAAGTTCTAAGAAACTAAAGTTCCAAAAGGAAAAAGGATTGGAATCAGATAAGTTCCAAGCATCATTGATGAATTCAAATAATTCTAGGTCAAGCTTACCAAAATGATAAAGATATGGAGTTTGTGTTTAGTAGTGTTATGGAAGGCAATCAATCAAATGCTATCTAAATCTCCCATCAAGATTTATAAATATGATTATTGGGATTAAGGAAAGATATTAATTAATCCAATCATAATCTTTCCAAACAAAAGAAAACATGTGATAATATAAAAAAAGGAAAGAATATTTGTTAGGAAATCATTTAAACCCAAAAATTAAGAATACATTAAATATCTTAGAAGTATCAAAATATACCTTAGTAGTACTAAATAGGTCAACACAAGGTCTCTATCTTGGATATATGTTGTCAAAGCCATAAATGAAGCTCCTAAATGTTACAAAGCACTAGGTTTAGAAAAAATTAGGACCTATTTGCTTGATAAGGAGAAGACAGTTGTAGAGAATTCTTTAGCCGCAATAAAAAGAGATTGGGCTCAATACATAGATATTTCTAGTGAGGAAAAAATGCTACATACATAGATGATATATCATTAAAATCCATAGAAATTGTAGGGAGATACCCTGTTGTGCAAGTATTAATAGACAATTCAACGAATTGCAATGCAGCTAGCCAAATGGTTATGATAGGATGGCACATACTAGATGAGCACTTTTGGAATGATGTCAAAGTTATCTTGTCTTTTGCAAAGCCAATTTGGAGAATGATTCGCTTTTGTGATTCTGATAAAGCAATAATTACTGAAGTGTGTCAAAAAATGAAGGATATGGTAGGCTTAATAAAAGAGGATATGGTAGGTGGGAATGTGGGAAAGAATGAATATGCTGCTACCTTCACTTTCCTATATGCTTAATCCATATAATTAGACGTTGATTGAAAGCTTATAAGTTTAGAGGATGTTCCAATTGTTAAAAGACAACTTAGTGATTATACTTGCAATAGTGGCGTTTTCAGCTAGCCTGAAACTATTGAGGATTGAAAAAACATGAATTTAGTGGAATGGTGGAATTTATGTGGCGGTGCTGCTCCAATACTACATTCATTAGCTGCTAATGTGTTGTCTCAAAGTGTTAATAGTTCATGTGCAGAGAGGGCATGCAGCTTGTATAGTTTTATCCATAATATCCGAAGAAACAAGTTGAATTTTGATCAAGCTGAGTCTGTAATATGTGTCCGTTACAGCAATCAAATCATGACAAGGTATGAGGAGAATTATGAAAAATTTTACAAAAATTGGGATGATAGCACATATGAATTTTTTTTTCTTTTTGAAGATGATTTGGAGGGTTTAGAGGATCAAGAACTCAATGTTCTTCCGACCGATTGAGTGTTTGCTTAATTCATCTTCACTTGATGAACAGGTACTGTTTGATATAGTTTTGTTTTTTGTCATTACTGTAGGAAGCAAATACATAAGAAAGTGAACTAACTTTTGTTTTAGGGTGCTGCACAAACTAGTTTTTTTGTTTGATTTTGTATGTGTATGTGAAAATCTTCTGTTGGTGGTGGATAGAATGGAAGGAGTTGATTAGTGGTTGTAAGTTATGAATGATGTAGACTAAATAAAATAATCAGTAGAATTACTTTTGCTTATGCTTTTTCTTGGAATATTCTTTCTATTGAATAAGAATAATTACGTATTATATATAAATTTAATTTTAATAAATGAAACACATTAAAGCTCACTCGCGCTAAGTATTTTTTAAATTTGTACGCTCTTGTACACCTGTATCTGCCCAAGCACTCGCTCCCACACTCGCTTTATGTGACTTAGGTATTGACAGAATAAAAATCCTCACTAACAATCCTAGATGTGATTTCATTTGATTATTAATAGCTCATAAAATAATGGATTATTATTGAAGGGTTTAATTTATGATTAATCTTTCCCTGAGGAACGCATAAATTCGTTATTTCATCTTTTCTTTTTCCAAAAAATATTAAAATAAAAATATTATATACCCTTTAATTAAGGGCAAGGGAGTACTTTGAACATGAAACTTTTTGCTTGCATATCATTTTGGATGTGTATGAGTTAGCTTTGAGCAATAAATTCGTGCATAATCATATGTTATGGTTAGCATGGGTCTTCTATTTGCATGCAATGAATTTAAACTTGTAATTCAGTAATTTACTTAGGAAAAATACCATTCAAAATCCTTCTAGATAACATCTCCGTATTTACTCACTTTGAACTTTTGTCATACATGCACGCAGGTCTGCTTTCCTAAGGCCAAGCACTTTGAACTTTCAATAAGTTAAATAATCAAGTGATTGAAAGACTTGAACCGACTGTTATTATTTAAGTATTAATTACAGATTAACTCATTAATCTCATCTAGGCTTTAATATTTGACATATTATTAGAAGAAAGTATTTAACATATTTCACAGACGGTCCGTAAAGAGAGAGAGAACACTACAAGAATGCACCCTTCAATGACGGCAAATTAATATTATAAAATTAGTTTTTGTGATGGTTTTTATTAATAACTATTTTTTTAGTAATTGTCTTATATCACAAATTGTGTCTTTAATTTTATTCATATTGAATTTAGTCGCTAATCCATCATAAATGTTTTAAATTCATGATAGAAATTCCCCATCACAAATTTTCCATTAACGGGGCAGTGAAAGAAAAGAAAGATACCAGTGACCGTTTACTTGAAAATGGTTCTTTATTCCTCTAGTTCTTATATACTATAACAATAACTTGGACTTTTTCTTGTCTCATTAAATTAGCAAGACAACTTTCACATTTAAGCCGTGCGATGCAAAGATTTATATTCTTAATCTTTCCATTATATTATGGATATATATATATATATATGTATGTGTGTATACATTATAATGACTTCCAAGTGCTTCGACAGTAACTACTAATACTCAAATACTTATCAAACTTTTTTATTAATTAACGTAATATTTTCTTCATTACACTAAGTTTGCCTTAGATTATTGCACTTAATTTGTTATTAAGTAACTAAATATGGCAAATAATTGACAAATTATGGGAAGAAAAGACTAACGTACAAACATCACAACTAAGCCTCCATCTTCTCAGTCGTATAGGAATGGTTTGTTTTACTCTGTCCCCGGGAATGTCCAAATAACAACTTTTCAATTAATGTTTTACATGTTCTCTCGAGTCTCCTTCGAAGTAAACCATACGAGTGAGGAGTGTGTTAGTACATCTAGCACAAGTCACCGGAGGTGGTCATGGAAGAAAGAGAGCACAAAGCCGAGCCATCTAACGTTCTATAGATCCATTGATTCCCAAGGAGAATTGTCACCATGGCAATTCCCCCAATCCATCTGCTAGAAACAGAACTATCCAAACTATCAGTTAAGTCATCCCCATTTACCGAACTCAAGGAATCATCACCGAAAGCACTGGTATGCACGGTCCTAACGCATTTGCCTTATCTGTGAGATAAATTCCAGTAATCTTGGTGTCATATGTGGAAATTATAAAGGAAGCACAACTTTGTCCAATTGGGGCCAAATCTCTACCTGGTAAAGCTTGAACACGATGAAGACAAAGCCAAAATCATGGAGGGATGCCCGTGGTTATTTGAAGGCCAACTAGTAATATTTGACGACCTTGATCGATTCTCCTCGATGGAAGAGATGAACCTTTCAACTTCGCCCTTTTGGATTCAAGTGGGACACATACCACTAATATGCGACCAACGAGACTTAGTCAAAAATTAGGGAAGGCATATGGGGGACTAATTGCCTTCGAGGTACCCAATATTTTGATCAATCTCCTGGAGCCATTATTGATAGGCAGACTAATAGATACAGATAAGTTACTGCTGTGGCCGCATTGGACACCTATGGAAAGATTACTACTGTTGTAGGTTACTACGAAGATTTTGCTACTGCTGTGGCCATGTTGGACACCTATAGAAAGATTGCATAGAAAAGGGGCGATTGAGTCCCAACCTTGATGAGAGTAGACTCCCTTTTCGATAATTGGCTGCATGCGGGATCAGGAAAGGGGTTTGTTCCAAAAAAAATCCTTGCAACCAACCAAATTGGAACAAGGTATCGTTGTATGAAGGAGAATTAAAGCAGTTTGGCGGCAAGAAATAATGCACCATCAGACTCTCAAGACCTGTGAACAGATACAAAAATGGACTCAGACTACACATTGTCTACTACAAGCAAAATAGTGTCGGAGACAACGAAATTGGTTCTGGTGGATGGTGGCGATAGATGAAAGAGTCTTGAACATGGCAAGAATCTCAACAACTTCGCTATCTTACCAACAAATCTGGAAAAGATTCAATTATGGGGAGAAAAATCAGGCCACTTACCATATCAGTCTAAGGAAATCTTATAGGATCTCACAAATCAGGAGCAATTCGATATTTATCCTAACAAACCATGTGGGAGTGAATCGGGATTGAATTTAGGTGGACCACATCAACACGTCTCTATCGAGGCTTTCATATGCCCAAGTCAGCAAGTGGGAGATGAGGCAACCAGCAAGCAAAAAACTAAGAAGACAGGAACCTACAAGAAAATCCCAAGACAATAACATGAGGCTAGTACCCATAAATCAAAAAGCAACACCTAGAGGACACATACGGCCTAAAGAAGAGGATAAAGAAATAGAGCCCTGACGGGGAAGAAAATCAGAGGAAAGAAGACTGGGAATTACTTAAATATGGCAAAGACTGGGGTATTACCCCAACTTCGTATAGATTAATGTCGCTTATCGCTTGGAATGGATGGGGGGTTGGGAACCCTTGTCCCATTTCGTCATCTCCGAACTATGATCCGGGAAAAAGGACCCGGCCTACTATTCATCTCAGAGATGCGTCTAACATCTTCGACGATGGAAAACCTAGGCACAGAACTTGGATTTTTGGAGGTTATTACAATAGATTGCGAAGTATGAACCAACGGGTAAGAATGAAGGGGGCTTGCACTCCTCTCCAAGGAACCATTCGAAGTCCAACTGCTATTGAAATCCAAAAACCATATCGACATGCGAGTTAGATTGAAGCCGTCGGCGGAGGAATGGTTTTACATGGGTGTGTATGGCAACCCCAAAATCCACAACAGACAAGAGACACGGGACACTCTAAAACATCCATGAGAGGGCACTCCTGGACCATGGATGCTTTTTGGCGACTTCAACAAGGTACTTAGCTAGGAAGAAACCTTTAATATGCCGAATAGACCAATAAGACAAATCAAGGCATTCAGAGATATACTAGAGCAGTGCGGGCTATATGAAGTCCAATTTATGGGTAGCAAATTCACATGGCGCAACAAATGTTGGGATGATGAGAGAAAGGAAGCACAACTTGACAGGGTGTTGGTAAATGTTAGCTGGCTGAATTTATTCCCTCAAGCAAATCTCCAGCACCACCCGATAATTGTGTCGGATCATATAGCTCTATGGGTTCAAACACACTCACAATGATTACGAATGGGAAAATCTTTTCGATTTGAACAGTTTTGGACAAAGAGGGCAGATGTCAGCCATATTCTCAAAGGGGCGTGGAGTGAACCAAACCTGTAAGTATCGAGTTCTTGGGCAGATTTGAAGGAAAGAATAAGGCGTTGCACTAAAGAGCTTGGGTCGTGGAATAAGCATACAGTTGGAAATACCTCTCGGAAAATCAAGGTAGCACAAGGTGAGCGTGAGAGGTTGGTGTTAGAAGCTCCGTCGGATAGACAAGACGCATGTATTAAGGATGTCGAACGGAAAATTCTATCACTCCGAGATGATGAAGCTCAGATGTGGCACCGGAGAGCAAGGCTGCATTGGCTAACGTATGGTGACTGAAATACCACTTTTTGCCACTATTTGACATTGAGTCAACAGTGGCAAAACCCGATTATGAGGTTAACAGATTCAAGGAAGAATTCAATCGCAACAAAGCAGGCAGATATGGGATAGCATGCAGCTAACTATTGTAATGAGTTGTTCACATCCTCTTAACCACCTTGGCCTGTTGGATTGGGGACGATAATCACTAAGCAATTGCCAACCGATGAAGGGGAGCACTTAATCAGACCAGTTGAGCAAGTGGAGGTTGAAATGGTACTGAAAAACATGCACCTGTCGAAGTCTCTAGGGTCAGACGGCCTCCCGGCGGGCTTCTGCGAAACGTATTGGAATATCGTTGGCCACGATGTCATGGAGAATTGCATATCATTCTTTAACACTCAAGTTGGGGCAGGTTATGGGAATTCTTTGGGAGACATTAACAAAACTACCTTGGTGCTCATTCTAAAGGGCAATGGAATGTGCAACAAATTATAGGCCTCGTCAAAGTGGAAGGCTGGGAGATAATAAAAAATATCCCTATATTTCCTGACAGACAGGCCTAACAATTATGGGCCTCGTCAGAGTGGAAGGCTGGGAGAAGTGTCTGGCCTATTCTCAGTTCGATCGACATACTGGTGCATACATGAATGGCGAAATAGAGTAGCTACTGTTGCAAATGGCAATATGTCCGAGGTATTTAAATATATTTGGAAATCAAAAATTTAGTTGAGGGTGGGGAGACTTATGAGAAACAAGATACCAACTTGGACAAACCTCAAACAACATGGTATTATTGAGAATGACTTGTGCGAGCTGTGTGGTAGGGAAGAGGAGCCAATTGACCACTTGTTCTGCCGGTGCGACCAACTGCTACAGCATTCAGAATAAGGGAATTAAGAACCCAAATTGTACCAGACATGTTCATTGGATTAAAAGATGAAGGGGACTGAATGAATTTTGATCGAACTATGTTAAACTGCTGGCGGATTTGGTAACTGCGAAACCAATATTATATTGAAGGAAAAATTCCATATTTTATCACAGTCCAGGGATGGGTAGCTAATTGCTCATACAAATTCTGGGAGTGTTGGAGAGAGCTTGCCCCTACATTTAAAGTGAAGGAGCCACCAAGCAACTGGAAGGAGCCATCAAGCAACTGGAAGGCGCCACCATCGGGATGTATGAAGTTAAATTTCAATGCGGGTTCTTGTATGGAGAAACAAAGCATCGGAGTAGGGGTGGTCCTAAGGGATGACCGGGGCAATCTTTGTTGTGCGTAACCTGAGGGAAGTTGAGTTTATTCGTGTTCGACCCATGGCGAATAAAGCAACACACGAGCTTGCAAAATTTTCCTCTTGTAACTTGATTGATTTTGACATTTGGGGACCTTGTGCCCCTAATTGTATTAAAGAGGCGTTGTATGGTGACAAGTTACAATGCGAGCAATAAAATTTCCCATGGTTAACTCTCTGATGAGGTTCTCATCAAAAATAATAATAATAATAATAATAATAATAATAATAATAATGTTGTACATAGTAGAATTTGGCCTATTCTTTTTGTCCATGCTAACAAAAATAGTATATTAATATCCCTTCGCTGCTTAAAGGTCCTATTTCTAGTTTTTCCTGGGAAATTAAGATCAAGCTTATTTTCCTTACATCCAGAGTTAAGTGAATATTCATCAAGTATGGTTCATTAAATTATTCACAGCATGGAATTACAATGCAAGAAAGTTCTTCTAGACTAACAAATTAATTTATTACAAATTTAGTGAAATACATTGCAACAGATCATTTTGTGATGGATTTCGTTCATTACAATTTCATTAGTGAATTTCTTATTGCTGACTGTTACTTTAATTTTATTTTAATAGATTTGCTTCACAATCCAATGTAAATGCCTTGTATCTATAATAGGATCTCTCGGTTACAATTTTTTTCAATAGTAAAGAAAGTATTGTTTTTCTGGTAGTGTCACAATTAGAAAAATTATATTTATATATATATACACACTTTTTTTATAAAGTTTCAGCATCCTCTAGTAACTATTGGTGTTTTTGCTCTAGTTTTTTTCCTTTTTCTTTTACTCTTTCCTCTCTCCCATTTTCCCTCATTTTTTTTCTCTCCTTTCAACGTGATATATTATTTTTCTTTATTTTCTTTTCTCCTTCTTCTCTGATATATTTATCTTTAATATTTAATTTGATTTATCTTTTATATATTTTTAAATAACAAAACTCAATTTAATTTTCAATTTTTTTTTGTTTTCATAATATATAAATTTAATTTTCAATTATTTTTTTATTTTTCATAAGATATAAAATTATAAATTTATTAAGCATGTAATCAAATTATATTTCATTCTTATTTTGTACACACATAGAGTGTGCCACATCTACTAGTGTATATATATACACACACATATCTATATATTATGATTTAGACTGCAACGTTACTTGTTTTTATGATCCTATATATGTCGACAAATTATACAAAGAAAAAGAATAAATATCTAATTCGATCATATAATTTTTTTCAAAATTACAGTATGATTTAATTTTTCTTTTTAAATCGGGTTTGGGAACCTGATTTTTTTGGTAATATGGAGAAGAAGTGATCCCACTTCAATTAAAGAATAAATGGTATTCTAGATTTCTATATTTAAATATTTGAGGTATCCCGACTTTTTACAATAAAATGTTTTCATAATTGGTCATATCCATTCGTTGATTCTGTCATGTTCCATTCGGAAGGGAACAGCAACGAGGTCTTTTTTGCTCTTTTTACCCGTCCTCTTTTTCTCCTCCTCTCTGTAATAATTTTGGACTGACATTAATGTGTTGTGGACTGGATTTCGCAATCTTGTTCTTGCCTTTTCTTTATTATATGTCTGCTTTTGTTGGTAAAACGACAAGTGATCCAGGGAGAACCATTTTTTAAAAGTTGTTGTTTAGATCTGTATAAAAATATGTTATTATTTTTTAAGTATATTCATTAATACATTACGTGCGTATTTTTAAGTACCTTGATCTTGCTGTGTAGACATTTTATTTATATTCTTTTTGGAATCAAGCTGTTTAACGTTTGAGTGTTTTAAAATCAAGATTCTCTTTAATTTTTGGATCGATTTAAAAGTACTTTAGAAAAATATTTTTCTTAAAAAGCTTCTTTAGATGTAGATTTTTTATGGAAAAAATATTAAAAAGTTATTAAAATAAACTTTAATTTTTAAAAAATTCATGAAAATAATTTTCAATCTTCAAAACCCATTACACTAATTTTTCATGCCAAAAGGCCCAACAATTTATTTTTTTTATTAAATTGCCCTTCATTTTTACATTAAAAACATAATAAGCTTGCTTTTCATATGCTGCTGTTCTTTAATTTCTTTAATTGGTTTATTTAAATTATGGATTCAAAAACTAATTTTCTAAAATAGAATTTGCAAATTCTCAAAATCAAATAGACTAGAAATAAAAATTTAATTACCCTATAAACAACATTAATTAGATTCATGTAATTAAACTGGAATTTAAAAAGTTTCACAAAATAAATGAAAATTCTATTTTATAATCTCTAATTAAATTCTTGATACAAATAAAAAATATTGGTTTTCATCTTTCCACTGTACAAAGTCAAGATTGATGGTGAAAAAAATAAGTAAACTTTCATAATAATATGCTATTTGGTTGTAGAAACTAGTGTGAAGAAAAAAAAATATATAAAAATCAAATAGTATAAATGGCAAGAAAAAATATTACAACTAACAAATATTCATGGGCCTTTAAAGTAGTGAAAAGATAATTCAATATAATATGCATATGCATATATATATATATATATATATATATTCATATCTTTATTTAGTATAAGATTCGTACATATGTAGTAATACGAGTATGAAAAAAAAACTTCACATCGGTGATTGTCTATGAATTCTATTAATAATGATTTGTAAACTTTCTATTTTAAGTAAAAGAAATTTGTAATTTTTGTAAAATAAAATATAATGAAAAAAAAATGATTGGATGCAACAATTATCTGTTCTAACTAGTTTTAGAAATTTTGTATTTTTTGTCTTTTTATTACTTGTATACTTGGTAAAATATGCGAAAAATGATTTTATGTATCATAAAATATAAGAACGTTGTTGATAGAGTGTTCAAAATACCATCTATTGAGATGTTTAATTTATTTTAATTTAATTAACAAATATGCCAAGTGGTGATTGAATGTATTAAAAAAGTGTCATATCTAACATGATATTCGTTAAGTATCTAACACGATAGGGGATCTCCTTGTCGGATACCCCGTCCCGGAGACAACAAACCAAAACGGGATCCATTCAAAAGAAAAGAAAAAGACACTGTTGACACACAAGACATAATCAGGCTAGATATTCGGGGAGGGAATCCCAATTTGTACAACACTTTTTCCAAAAAAGACCACTCCACTTTATCGTATGCTTTGCTAATATCCAATTTGAGAGCCAGAAAACCATGCTTTCCTTTTGTTTTATTCTTAAGAAAATGGTTGATTTCATAGGCCACTAAGACATTGTCGGAAATTAACCGGCCTGGAACAAAGGCTGATTGTGTGGGGGAAATAATTCTAGAGAGGATAGGTTTAATACGATTTGCAATGGTCTTAGAGATAATTTTGTACGTGACATTACAAAGACTGATGGGGCGAAAATGTGAAACTGTTTCGGGGTTATGTATTTTAGGAATGAGCACGAGATGGGTATGATTTATCCTAGATAAATCAGTACTATGATTTAACACATTCAGAGTGCATGCAATAATTTCAGGGCCAACAATATGCCAATATTTTTGATAAAACAGAGGGGGGAAGCCATCAGGGCCTGGGGATTTTAAAGGGTACATTTGGTTTAGAGAGTCAGTTACCTCTTTTGGAGTGAAAGGCGCATCCAACTCACGTCTCATGTCCGCATCCAATCTTGGTTCGAGCTCCTGCAGGACCTCGTCCATATCATGGTTCAGTGGATTATTTGATGAGAAGACCCCCTCAAAATATTCTGTCACCATATTCCGGATCCTATTTGGTTCCTCCGTCCACTCCCCCGTCTCCTCTCGCAATCCCGAAATCCAGTTTGTTCTAAGGCGCATTGAAGCTTTGGCATGGAAATAAGCCGTATTCAGATCGCCATCTTTCATCCAATGAGCCTTCCCCCGCTGTTTCCAGAAAATTTCATTACACTGGAATGCTTCTTCAAGCTGTCGTTTAAGTTGTTGTTCCGCAAGCTTACTTTCGGCACTCACCACCCCTTGCCTCAATCCTAGAATTTGTTCCTCAATCCGTTTTATCTCAGCTTTTGGGTTCTTGAAAGCCCCTTTACTCCATCGAAGGAGGCCACGTTGGCATGCCTTTATGTTGGTATCAACAGTCTCGAGGTTACCCCCATCCCCCCAATCTCTCCAGTTTTCTCGGATGATCTGTTCGCATTCTCCGTTGTGCAGCCATATAGCCTCAAAACGGAAAGGTCGATTGCCAACGTTTAGAACCACCCGCGGCATTGTCAACTGCAGGAGTAGGGCACTGTGATCAAAGTAACATGTCTGTATATGTTTCACCTTGGTATGAGGAAATCGGTCATGCCAAAGCCCCCTCCCGAATGCAAAATCGAGACGCTCTCGAATGGTAAAGGGATGCTCTCGATTATTTGACCAAGTGAAGCGCTCCCCCTCAAATTGGATCTCATGCAGTCCTGTATCTTGTATGACTTCTCGAAAAGCACGTGTAAGCCCCGGCTGCCGTGCTCGTCCCCCTTCCTTGTCGCAGTCGGAAAGTACCTCATTGAAGTCGCCACAGCACACCCACGGCCCATGTTGCTCTTGTGACAACCGTCTCAATAAGTTCCAGCATGATATCCTCTTTTGGGCATCAGGCGCCCCATAAAACCCAGTGAACCGCCAATCACTTCCTTCTTGTTCATGTATAACCCCCACATCAATATGGTTTATCGAGAAACTTCTCAGAGTAACAACAATATCCTTCTTCCAAAGTAAAGCTAGCCCACCACTTAATCCATTTGCTTCCACACCTACACCAAACATATTTAACCTAGTCTTTAGCACCTCCAGTCGCCTATAGTCACACATTGTTTCGGACAAAAAGACTAGGGAGGGATCATGGGTCCGGAGAAGACCCTCCAATCCTCGAACTGTCCAAGATCCCCTCAAACCTTGGCAGTTCCAGCTTAGGATTTTCATAGCGATCGGCGGGACTGCAAAGCAGTCTCCGCCGCTGAGTCAATATCATCATGGATGTCCCCTGCAGATAGACAATTCTTTTTTGAAGAGGAGGTATCTGAGGGCTGAGATTGTTTTGATGCCTTCCTTTTTCCAGTCACCTGGATTTTTTTCCGTAGCTGTTTGGATTGATTGGTTGGGGGTGGGCAAAGGCCTGGGCTGAAAACAATTTGGGGGTGGTCAAACATGGGTTGGATTGGTGTAGGAGCCAGGTTTGGATAATTGGGTGCGACGTTTTCCTTGTCTAAGCTAAGTGGTGTCAGTGGGCTAGGTGGAGCACCATGTACGTGAGGGAGCTGAGTAGGTGGAGAAAGGGCCTGGTGGGTATTAGGAATTGGGCTAGAGGTGGGCGGGGTCTGACTTGTGAAGTTATGGGTCATGAGTGGTAAGTTGGGAGTAATTAATGGGCTAGCTTTTATATGTGTGACGTTTTTGTTGGGTGCAACCAGGAGGGCTAGAAAGCCAGGTGGGCCTTGGTGTTGGGCTCGGACCGGGTGTGTGGTAGGTAAGTGTGGGTTACTGTATACTGAATTTGGGCTATTTTGGGATATGCTGCTGATTTGATTTTGATTGGTGTCCCGTATGGTAACCCCCCGATCTCCATGCTGTTTGTCTCCGTTAGTTCCGCCCTCTGTTGCTCCGGCGAGGCCGGCTAGGTCCTTGATCGTGCGCCGAAAGTATCTCCGGTCGGCGTTGGTTTCCCCCGACTGTAATCTCTCGCAGCCAAGGGCCAAAGGGGGCATTGTCTCCTGGCTCCACAAAATCCTCTTCCAATTGAAGTTCACAATCCTTTGCAATGTGATCCAGATGCCCACAGTAGTAGCAAAAGTTGGGTAGTTTTTCGTAAGTGATATTCAACAGGAGTTCTTCGTCCTTATGTCCTCGAATCCTAAGCACTCGCATCAGGGGCAGACGAACGTCAAGAGAAATCCTGAGCCGCATCGTATCCCCCCATCCTCTTCCTGGGTTTCCAAGATCTGACTCAATGAACCGGCCAATATGATTACCAAGGTACTCGGACATAGTTTCAGTCATCATACGGAGTGGGAGGTTGTGGATATGGACATGAAACGGACCCCATTCCAGATCAACAGCCATGGGATCATCATTTTCCTCCATCGCTGATACTATAATTAGACGTTTGTCAAAAGCCCACGGGGCTCTATCCAAGAATCTTCTCCGATCAAACTTATGATAGAACACTATCATGAATCGCCCTTGGGGTAATTTGCGCATATCCATACCTCGCAGGGGACTAATAGCAGTACTCATAGTTCTTTTGAAGTATTCAAAGGCCACCGATTTGGTTGTAAGAATCCGCCCCACCACGAAGTATTGAGGTACCACTGTCGTTTGCCCCCCTGGATGGACTGGGGCCGGATCTACCGTAGTCTCCCTATCGCTCAGTGTGAGAGCCCGATTAACCCACTCCAGATCGCCTTCCATGTCCACTGAACCAGCGAGGTCCTAGCAGGGTCTCAGATCCAGATCTGATGAGAAAACGAGCCGTGGGGTACCTCGCAACAGAGGAAAACTGCACACAAAACAAGAGGATGAAGTGAAGGCCAAAATAATTCAAACAAGTGCACAAAGAAATGGGTCCACCGACTGAGAAGAAAAGTTCAGATTAGGACAAGATTTACATGAACAGTAATGCAATATAAAATGGAGTAAGTGCAGAGAACAAGGAAAAGAACAAGGAAAAGGAAAACACGCAATCAGCTCTTCATTGGATAATAGCTACGCTAAACCTAGGGAAGCACTAACCACAAACTCTATAAAGAAACTCTCAACAGCGGGCAAGGAAATTTTAATTAAATCTGTACTCCAAGCAATCCCAACTTATGCGATGGCATGCTTCCGGTTGGCGGATGGATTTGTGACTGAAATCGAGAGTCTTATCCGTCGGTTTTGGTGGAACAGTACTGAAAAACGAAAAATACATTGGATTGCTTGGTCCGACTTATGTCGAAGCAAAAAAGAAGAGGGGCTTGGGTTTAGACACTTACGTGCTTTTAATATGGCACTACTGGCGAAACAGGAGTGGAGATTGGTGAACGAACCGGATTGTTTAATGAGTAGGGTACTTAAGGGCAAATACTTCCCCCAATCGGACTTTTTCCAAGCCAAACTTGGTTTTCACCCTTCATATACGTGGAGGAGTATTTTTGGAACAAAAGAGTTGGTAAAATTGGGGTCCCGGTGGCGAATTGGCAATGGTAGTAACGTGAAGATATGGGAAGATAGATGGCTGGCCCGTGCATCCACATTTCGACCGGTCACTCCTCCGAACAGACGGAATGACATCACCGTGGTACACCAACTCATCGATCCACAGTTAAGAGTTTGGAATGAACCTCTGATAAGGGAGTTATTTTGGGAGGAAGATGTGCGGGAGATACTAAGCATTCCTTTGAGCCGCTTTGACCACCCGGATAGGTACATTTAGACCACTTCAAAGTGTGGTCGTTTCCAGGTTCGAGGTGCCTACTATCTGGCATTGCACCACTACTTTCACAGTAATGGATCCTCATCGATGGCAAACAATGACCAGATTTGGCAAGTAATCAGGACAGCAGCAGTCCCACCGAAGATAAAACAGTTCGGGTGGCGACTGTCACGTGAGATCCTACCCACGGCAGCGAACTTGCGGACAAGGGGAAGCGGGGGGCTGGTTTCATGCCCGCTGTGCAAGGAAAATGAAGAGACAAGTAAGCATGCTTTACTTGAGTGTCACTTTGCTAGACAAGTGTGGGGCTGCTCCAACTTTCCATCAAAACTGGTGTGGGAGTGGAAAACAGATGCTAGACAGTGGTTGCTTCATATAAGGAGGCACACGGATGATACTCAATTTGGTTTATTCTTAACTATAGTGTGGTCCATCTGGTGGTGTCGGAATAAACGAATTTTTGAGGGGGAATCTCTAGACGCAATGGGAACGGCGAATTTTGCGCAAGACTATTTGCTTTCCTTCAGGAATATGAATGCTAAAACCCCGACCATTTGTCAAAATATGCTGGATACTACTTGGAGGCCGCCTCCGGAGGGCACAATAAAGATTAATTTTGATGGGGCATTATTCAAGAACGATCAAGAAGCAGGATTGGGAGTTATTGCGCGAGACCATAGAGGCACATGTGTGGCGTGGCTATCCAAGCGGCCTCGGGGAGTACGGGAAGCTGAACATGCCGAAACTCTAGCAGCCTTTGAAGCTGTCACGCTTGCTCGCGAGAGAGAATGGCAGTCCATCGTGCTCGAGGGCGACTGCCTTAATTTGATACAGAAGCTCCACAGGCAAGAAACAGATTGCTCTTCTCTTGGTATTCTGAATCTGGATATTCATCAACTTTGCAATACTTTTAGTCAGATTAGCTACTCGTTTGTACGTCGAACGGGCAATAAAGTTGCTCATAGCTTAGCCAAAAATGCATCGCCTTCCTGTGAAGGACTCATGCACGTTCCGGCTCATATTATCCCACTTTTGTACTCTGATTTAAGTGTCGATCAATAAAGACATTTATTGTCAAAAAAAAAAAAGTATCTAACACGATTTTAATTCTAAAAGTGTCTGTGTTGTAGCAATTAAGTAGTTACCTTACTGGTAGCCATGTGCAATCTTGTAATGCACAATGTAGGGTGATTTGTGATTTGGTGGGGGCCCAAGTTGGAAAAATAAAAGAGAAGGACTAGGAAGTGGTAAATTCTAGCATCAAGAGAAATGAATAGGCTGAGAATTTAATGGCTGCAGGAAAAGATGAAACCCTCATTCAGTGTGTTCAATTATGATATTTCGTCTTATTTTTCCCAAAAAAAAACAAATATGATAAATAAGTAATTGTTAAAATAAAACAAGTCCCTCAGTCTTCTTTTTCCAATAACTTTTATTTTAACAAATATTTTGAAAATATAATTTAATTTAACACATATAATATAATATTTATTTCGAAAAGGTATTTCAATTATACATTAATTGTAACCTTTTATATTAAATATCTCCATAAGCCATAAGACTTTTATTTATAACTAGTCAACCGGCCACATTCGATGTATGTGCAAACTAAATAAATATATAACTTAATTACATATTAGATTTCAACTATAAAATTAAAATATTTATTGATTAATTATTTATAATTTAATTTATTAAATTTATTATAGAAACATAGTTTAGAATAAAAAAAGAAGTTTTTTTTATCAAAATAATATAATCTTATGTAATTTTTATCATCATCCTTTAGAATGGAAAACTGTGTTCATTCTAGCATAACTCGTACACATTGTGTACGAGTTACTATGCATATATATATTTTTTTAATTGATGAATAGTGACTCACACACACCATATACGATTCACTGTTCATATATTAGATTTTTTATACATCAATTTTTGTTTAGTTACCTTAATTATTTAGTTGATTTTGTTGACTTTTTTATGTAATTTAGCTGTTTTTAAGTATTTAATTTAATAATACATTTGTTTCTAGTTAGTTTATAGTTTGTAAGATTTTAACTTAATGTTAGTTTAGTTTGATTAATTTTTTAGTTAGTTTGTGTACGTATTAATATATTTATGTTTTAGTTACCTCAATTATTTAGTTAGTTTTGTTAACTTTTTATGTAGTTTAGTTTTTTTAGTAGTTAATTTAATAACATATTTGTTTTTAATTAATTTATTGTTTGTAAAATTTTAACTTAATTTTAGTTTAGTTTGATTAATTTTTTAGTTAGTTTATGTACGTATTAATTGGTTAGTTTATATACAAAGGTATGCATATATATATATATATAGAGAGAGAGATAGCTAGTTAGTGGTATACATATGTTCATATATAATTAACGCTCACATTTTATATTGTTAATTTAAATGGTCAATTAAGTTTGTAGCATTATTTCTTTAATTATTTGGATAGTTTAATTTCGACATAATTTTTTCCTGTATTTTGTATGAATAGTAACTCGTATGCATACTGTTCATGCATTAAAAAATAATATATGAATAGTGACTCGCACACACCATGTACGAGTTACTGTTCCTAAATTACAAAAAGAGTTAATTTCGTTTTAGTCCCTGATCTTTGGTCCTTCACGTTTAGACGTTTCCAATTTTGGTCCCTAATCTTACAATCCCGTTACTCAATTTCGTTCTTCCGTTAGTTTTTCTGTTAAAAACCCTAATTTTATTTACAATTTGCCACCTTAAAAGTAAAAAAATACTAAAAAGCCCCCCAAATAAAAAAAAAGAGCTAACCCCCCCCCCCCCCTCTTTCAAATATTACTCACAACAAAATAAATTTTTAAGTAATGGGAATCAAACTCGAGTTGATGAGAAGAAAAATTTATCTGTATATTGAAAAATAATTAATTACCGTTTCACATTCTTATAAATAAATTAATTTTTTTAATATATACTTTCAAAAATTAATTTTGTCTCTTTATATTAAAAAATAATTTATTTTATTATTTTATCAATATATTAAAAAATTAAATTTAAACAATGTCAAAGAGTATACTATTATGTATAGCACACCTTGGAACATAAATTGAGTGTGGTTGAATGGTTGAGAAAGCAAGCTTAAGTTCTTCTCTTCTCATCAACTTGGTTTTATTCCCATCACTTACAAAATTTATTTTGTTGTGAATAATCTTGCAAAAGGGGGTTTTTAGCTCTTTTTTTTATTTGGGGGCTGTTTAGTATTTTTTATATTTTTAAGGGGGCAAATTGTAAATAAAATTAGGGTTTTTAACAGAAAAACTAACATAAAGACGAAATTGAGTAACGAATTGTAACGTTAAAGAGCAAAATTAGAAACATCTAAATGTGAAGGACCAAAATTGGTGAAGGATTTAAGGTCAGGGACTAAAAATGAAATTAATTCTTAAAATATATATATATATATATATATATATATATATATATATATATATATGAACAGTGACTCATGGATGGTGTGTACAAGTCACTGTTCATCAATTAAAAAAATAATATATGCATAGTAACTCATACATATTATGTACGAGTTATGCTAAAATAATTAACTTTTTCCATTCTAGAGTAGAATGATAAAAATTACATAAAACTATATTATTTTGATAAAAAAATTCTTAAAATAAAATTATAAGATTAACAAATAAATAAGAAAGTAAAAATTTTAAAATGATAAAAGGGACCTGAAAAAATATATATTGGTATAGGTGGGAGAGGGAGAAAACAAAGAAATTTAAAACACATTAAAAGCAGATGGGAAAACAAAATAAATTAGAGATGCAAGAGATCAAAGAGATCAAAAGACACTAAGGTGGTTATTAGACCTCTAGATACTTTATTAATAGTATAATATACATTTTTCCTTCTTTTGGTAAGATTATAATGTATTTTTTTTAGAATATTATGAAATGTTAAAATAGATTATTGTAATACTCAAATATATAGCACCTTAAGTATTGCAAATATACCTCTGATTCCAAAAAAAAAAAACTAGTTAAAGTGCGGTGTATTTGAGTGTATCAATAACATCCTATTAATTTTGACATTTTATAGTGTACAAAAGGTACTATATAATTAAAAAATTGATATAAATTATTAAGACAATTTTATGTAATATCACAATAGGTATATATTTGAGAGATTTTCAAAATTCTCACGTTACAAATCTCAAATTATCCCCTGTTTGGGTAGTGAAGTAACGTTTTGCATTTTTTGAATTTACTATATTTTATGGACAGGATTCTAATGTCAATATTTCTAAATTTTGTTGAGGTAAATGGCTAAAAGTACAAAATATAGGGACTGAGAAACAAATTTCCAAGAACTACTTTTGACTAACAAAGGACAAAAAGGACGCCGTTATTCCCTATAACCAATTAAAAATCATCCAATGAAGAAACCAAAAGAAGAGATGAAATGAATCTGCACATGAAATTTAACCTTACGGCTTAGCCTAATTAATCAACTTTTCCTAAGTCTTTTCCATGAATTATTTTTTTTTTCAACTTTTTGGCTACATATATTCCTGGATGGATTAATCACGGAGGGGCCAACTGGTCCTCCAAAAATGGTCATTTATTTAAATTTTGAAAATCTAACAAAAAGTGTAATTATCGAATTGAGAAAGTCTTTTTATGAATCGAGTGTACACAGCCAACAAGTCAGGTTAACTCATATCTGATGCATTATCTTCTCTATGAAATACACGTAAAGTGCGGTTGAGTTTGAACTATTGATTGTATAGATGAAACCCAAACACTCTATTCGTAGAAAAAATTTACACGGAATTGAATCTTCGAAATTCTGTAGTGTAGCAAAAGTACTTAATTCACAAAACTAATGTTGTTTGTTAAGATACTATTTATGAAACCTCACAGTTAATAATATGAAATTACTCCCCCTGTTCTCTTTTATTTGTCGTTTTAGCGAAAAAAAAGGTTTCAAAATATTTGTAATTTCCATATTTTCAGACTGCATTTATTATTTTTTTTCTTCAAATATACCCTGTCACTTTATAAAGTATCGTTTGAAATTTCTAAAATATCTCTCAATAGCTCATTAATTGGAGTAATTAACTGCAAGGGCATTTTAGTCTTATTAATCTGAAATTATGAATACTAATTGTCCTCTTTAATCCTTGTACAAAAATGTTAAACGATAAATAAAAGGGAACGGAGGAAGTGACAAACTTTGTAATTGTTTCACACATATAGTAATACATATACATATATATATGTATATATAAATATATATATATATATATATCTTTTGGGTAGTCTAAAGCTCTATTAATTGGAAAAATGATAAATTGAAAATTTTATATATCATTATCAAATTTGGACAAACAAATAATTACTCGGTCCCCCAAAAAATCTTCATTTTTGGATTCGTCATTGCACACAATGTCTTTAATATACCAGCACCGCTAGATACATTTCTCTAAAATTTGGGACACCAAAGTCAACATAAATACTGCCAAATGACAACAATTATATATGTGGTAAAATTTCACTTTGTATTATTTTTAATTATTTTATTCTAAAACTTTGTATCAGTTTTAGTATGTGCATGCATTTAAGAGTTTCCTATTGATAAGAGGCTGCTTGATGGAAATAATATTTAAATTTAGAGTTAAGTCCATTTTTTGGTCCTATAGGATAAAGACCGTGTCACATTTAGTCCCATAAGATATTTAATTTCAAAATTAGTTCTATATGATTCGATTTTGGGACAATTTTAGTCCCAATGATGAGAAATTTGATTTTTCCAGCTTAAAACGATGATGTGGCAGGTGAAATTGAGGTCAAATGCTTATTTGGCTACCTTGCTGGGTTTTTTTTTGATGACTCAATACAGATTTTGATGACGTGTTAAATGAATAAAATGAATTGACATAAACAAAAAATATAATATATAAAAAAGTAATATACAAAATTTATATATATAAATATAAAAAGATAATATGTAAAAAATAGATAAAATACATATTAATGATATAAAATTTAAATTAAAAATTATTATATAATGAAATCAATATACAAAGAATGGAATAAAATGCAAATTATATTATTATATAAAAATTATTTTAAGTTATTTTATATTTTCATTCAAAATTACAAAATAACCCCCCCAACCCATTATCTTCTTCCCCAACCTAAAACCCTAGCAACCCCCACCCTTCCCCAACCCAAAACGCTAGCCCCCCAACCCCGCCCCCCAAACTGCCGCCGCCACCACATTGCACCACCATTCTACACGCCTCCTTCCTTCCTCCACTCGCCACCCCCCTTCCCTCCTCCCCTCTCTCTCTCTCTCTCTCTCTCTCTCTCTCCCTTCCTCCCTGCCTCCCTCTCCCCCTCTCACCACCACAAAGACATCGAGAGGGGGAGAGAGAGATCAAGGGCGAGAAGGAATGAGGGAAGGTGGGAGTGGGCATGCGGGGGCCGTTGTGGTTGTGGAGGAATGAGGGAGGTGCAAGGGGCTGCGTCGGCGGGGGTGGGTGGGGTGCTAGTTGTGGTTGTGGAGAACGTTGTTGGTTGTTGGTTGTTGGGAAGGGGGAGGAGAGGGTGTGGGTTAGGGTTTTAGGTTGGGGAAGAAGATGGGATTGGGGTTATTTTTAATTTTTATTTTATCTATTTTTTATATGTTAATGTTATTATATAATAATTTTTAATTTAAGTTTCATATTATTATTTTATGTGCCTAAGTGTCCAACTCCTTGCAAAATGTACAGTAAATTTATCTATTCATGCCATCTCACCATCAATTTACACCATATCATCAATTCCACCTGCCACATCAATCTTTTTTTTGCCTGAAAATTGAACTCAATTGTCGGTGGGACTAACATTGTTCCAAAATCGAATCCTATAGGACAAATTCTGGAATTAAATACCTTATGGGATTAAATGTGGCACGACCGCTATCCTATGAGACTAAGATTGGATTTAACTCTTTAAATTTATCTATTATATTGAACTGTATTGGATGAGAAGTAAATTGATATAAATCAATTGAAAGTTATGCAAAATATAAATTTCTAAAATTACACTATCTAAGTAATTGACAAATACCTTACCCAAAAAACAAAACAAAAAAAAAAAAAAGCAATTGACAAATCAATATATTCAAAAATTTAATTAAGGGAAAATTACAATTTTCATTCGCTATCTATTACGTTTTTAGTTTTTAGTCCTATAAGTATGTGTTGTTCAATTTTAATCCTATAATTTAAAAAAAATTTGTCAATTTTGGTCCGATTTGGCCAGACTCCAGCGAAATTTGCTGACGTGGACAATAAAATTGGGGCTTTCCAAAGAAATTCGCTGAAGTAGACAATAAAATTGGGACTTTCAGGCGAAATTCGCTGACGTGGACAAATTTGGACGACATGACATGACATGTATGTATTTATACATATTTTTAAATATCCACATATATAATTTTTACACAATTAAAAAATAAATTCTTTAAACCCCAAAATAAACGCTATCTTACCCCCCCCCCCCACCCACATCTCTCTCTTGTGCCCCCCCCCCCCCCACCAACCGACTACCCCATCCTCCTTCCCCCACCACCACCCGCGTCTCTCTCTCTCTCTCTCTGCCCCACCACCGCCGCCGGCTACCCCGCCTTACTCCACAACCACCACGCCGCTGCCCCCACCCCCACACCACCTACGTCTCTCTTCCTTCCCCCGCCGGTGCCCCCACCTTCCTCTACCACCACCACCACGCCGCCGCCCTACTCCCTCCTTTCTCTCTCTCTCGCCCACTCCCCACTGCGCACCCACACCCTCTTCTTCCTCCACCACCACAATGCCGCCATCATCGTCCTCTATCACTATTTCCCTCACCGTCGCAAGGTCTGGATCTATCTGCCCCACCATCGTCGTCGCCCACCAACCCTCACACAGAGGAAGAGAGATCCAGAGTGGAGAGAGAAAAGAGGGAGGGGCGGCGGCGGGGAGGGGGGTGGCAGCGATTGGTTGGGGGGAAGGATGGTTGGGGAGCGGGCAGGGGGGGGTTGGTGGTGGAGATAGGAACTTTTTTTTAGAAAAAATGTTGTAATTTTAATATTTAAGGAATTTTGTTTTTAATTGTGTAAAAAATATTTAAATGGATATTCAAAAAAAAAAATAGAAAATAGGTGTAAATATATACATGTTTACCACATCATCAAAATTGTCCACGTCAGCAAATTTACCTGAAAGCCCCAATTTTATTGTCCATATCAGCGAATTTCGCCGAAGTCCGGCTAAATCGGACCAAAATTGACAAATTTTCTTAAATTATAAGACTAAAATTAAACAACGCATACTTATAGGACTAAAAATAAAAAACGTAATAGGTAGCGAACAAAAATTATAATTTTCCCATTTAATTAATAACATAATATGTTCAATTTATGCAGATGTAAATGATAGATAGTTCTATAATACTTAAAAATTGAAGTAACAGACAAATATTGTAAATAGAAAACATAAAAAAAAAAAAAACAATAATCTTATCGTTGGATTCGAATTACAATATAACATGTTTTATCTTATAGTATTATGATTTTAAAAGTATATAATTATAATATTTTGAAAATAAATATATATATATATATATAAATATATCATGTAAAATACGTACATGCATTTTCTAGTATATATACACACACAAATAGAAAGAGACTGAGAAGTCGAATATCCTAAAACTATTAAAAGTCCCGCCAACAAATATTTTTTTAAAAAGGGATTCTTGGGTAATACTATTTATTACACAATCAATGAAGGCCATAAGGGGGTGAGCTGCACTTGACCAAAAAATTTTATGCGCGGGTCAAAGAAATTGATTGAAAATTACGATCATTAACTTTATGTCGAATCTAATTTCAATTTAATTAACAAATTAAAGAAAAGTAAAACTTGAAAAGTAAATGCCTTATCTAGGACGAATGACATAAAATCCTAGATAATTAGTTACATTTTACTTTACTGTCCACAGAATAGTGTAATTATCACTTTTTCTAGGATGAATGTCCTAAAATGAACCGTTATCTTTTATTTATTTTTAAAAAATCCTTATCTTTTAATGTAAAATTAATTTAATCCCTTATACTGTAACCAAAACGCTAGAGTCCCTAGTAAAATTCGTTTTATGTTGACCATTCAACTCAAGTTTTAATAGAATTGTGATAAAAAATAAAAAGAAAAAAGAAAAAAAATAGTTTGTGAATTAGGGCATGTGCTCCTTTTTTTTATTATTGAAATATTGCACATGCCCCTCAAATGCACCCATTTTTCGCTGAAAGTTCGACTGAAAAATTCATGGAATCACAGATATGAAATGCAATTTTAATTTTAAAAAACCTAAACTGATTTTAAATCGAATGATAATTAAGGGACAGTTATGTCATACATTCTATTTGTAGAATCACATCAAATTAATCCAATTTAATCAAAGACGGGTCCGAATTCTATATTCATTCTGTATTTCATTTTCTATTTACATTATATATATACTCACTACATGTACAAAAAAAATCCTTAAATATATACTTCACAATAGATCATTCACATTGAGATATATATATATATATATATATA
Organism: Petrea volubilis; assembly: GCA_026212405.1. Lineage (NCBI taxonomy): Eukaryota > Viridiplantae > Streptophyta > Magnoliopsida > Lamiales > Verbenaceae > Petrea > Petrea volubilis. The sequence goes on along the minus strand of CM047872.1, from coordinate 10,678,247 downwards.
ATAAAATAAAATAAATAGAGAATATATAGTATAGAGAGTTCAAATTCAACCACACACAAAAGACCTTAATAAGCATGGTAACTCCAACGTTCATGTATATCTCCAAAAAAGAAAAGTAGTAGAAGTAGTTGGGTTTTGCTGTTTTCTTGTTTTCCCTATTGAAGTGGGGCTGGCCAAAAGAAGAAACAAATTTTAAGCAAATAATTAATTAGATATTGCACACACCAACAAGAATCACCACACATAAAGTCATAAAATCTAGGCTGTCGCACTTCTTGCCATCAATAAAAAGAGAGTGGTTCTTGTGTACCATGAATCCACCCCAAAACTTGGATATTACGTCTATGCTTGACGTGCCCTTTTGACATAAAGAAATATAATATCACTCTCAAAGTAAAACCTAGCGAGAGTCTGCTAACGTTTGGTTCAATGGACATATATTTTATTTAAAAGGTATCAGAAATTATCATTAAAAGTTCGAATTTGAACAGTATACATGTGTGTGCTTAATGAGTGCGCACATCATTAAAAAAAAAAAAAAAAAACCTCAAAACCTAATGGGAGCAACTTTTCTTACTTTGAGGCAAGTAGGGTTTATAGCCTAATAGTAAGGGTTCGAACCTAACGCTATTGAAATTTTTGGTTCAAATCCTCTTTTTTTCTTCACTTTCCCTTGGTTGAGTATGTATCTGTGTGTGTGGCAATCGATTAATATTTATATGGTATTTCGAATGGATTGTATATATATATATATATATATATAACTTTTCTCACTTTGAGGGTATGTATGTCATTTCAAAATAATTATGCCAATCATGAGCCCTATCTTAACCTAAAATTGATCACATGAGTATAATGTCAAAAAAAAAATAATAATAATAATAATAATACAATAAAAATTTATATAACCTTTTTAGTTCTTTTTAAAGTTTTTCCAACTCTCAAAATAAAAATTAAATATTTCGTTGAAAATGCATTTTTTTTAAAAATATTATCAAAAACTTTTAGCCATTGGGCAATGAAAAATACACTTATTTATATCTTTATGTCGTTATTTTAATGTAAATATAATAACCCACAAATGAATAAAATCATCAATATCTCATAATTAATTAAAAATCGTGTGTCCGAATTCAACATAACTTTCATTGAAATGTACTGAACTATTCCTTAAAGGGGGCAAAAAAAAAAGAAGAATTAAAAACAAGGTACATATTTAGAAATTTCCTATCCTTCCACAAAAAGTCCAAAATGCCCTCGGGCATCTCTTGGTTTCCATATCAACAAACACACGTAACTCGCAACTCGCCTCCTCTATTTCATACCCCCACCCACCCCGACCAAGAATACCCTCCCGCAACCCACACATAGAACACACACTGACACACACACAGATACGCATGCGCGCACGCACGCACACACACACACACACACATATATGTATATGTATATGTATAAATCTCATGTATATGGAGTCGAGTAATGGACGATCATGGAGATATTCATGATTATGTACAAGATGAAGATAATAACACGAGGTGGCCATTAATGAAGAGCTTGATGTTGAGGTATTTCAGCTTTAGAGGGATAGTTTTCATGGCCGTGTTAACGGCATTGCTCTTGTTTCTGCCGCTGGTTCTGCCTCCGCTCCCGCCGCCGCCGCTGTTGCTCCTCCTCATCCCCGTCGCCATCATGGCGGTGCTCGTTTTCTTGGCCTTTGCGCCGCCGCCCCTCCCCACCGGAGGTGCTGTCAGTCCTCTAGCCTGAAGAAAGTACGGTTTTGAATATTGTGTGTGTGTGTATGTGTATACATATATAATACCTACAGTGTACATGCTTGGTTTTCTTGACATGGTTTGAATGCAATTTTTCTTGCTTGAATTTAATAACCTTTTTAGATAGAAAAAATTGAACTGCATAACAGCGCTGCAAGAAAAGGTGGATTTAATTAAGGGTAAAAAACACTTTGCCTCCAAATTATTGTGTGTGTGTATACATATATAATACCTAGAGTGTACATGCTTGGTTTTCTTGATATTGTTTGAATGCAATTTTTCTCGCTTGAATTTAATTAATTTTTTAGATAGAAAAAATTGAATTGCATAACAGCGCTGCAAGAAAAGGTGGATTTAATTAAGGGAAAAAGACACTTTGCCCCCAAATTAAGTTTGTTTTTATATTTTTTTAAAATATTTTTTTGTTATATTTTTTCATATGAACTATATATTAGATATTTATACAATACCCGTTAGAACTTATTTTCGGCCCAAAAATTCATCGAAAAATAGACACACGACTCTTTATTTGATGCTAATATTAATTTTGGGGTTGGATGGCGAGATTTTCATATTCAATATCGTCCACTTTGCAATAAATTTTTGGGCTAAAATTAGGTTTAATTAAGTGAATATTGTGTAAAAAATTTATTCATATGACAAAGTGTAATAAAAAATAAGAAAAAAAAAAGTATGAAAACGGGCATAGTTGGGGTACAGTGTTTTCTCCGTAATTATTGGATTCTATTATTTATTCTTGGATGATTCCCAGTTGATTATGTTTGTCACTTCACCATTTTGAGGGGATAATCTTATTTATTTTTTTATTTCCTTTTTGCAGGTGCATTGTATGTGACATTTATATTCTTTTCCTTATTCTACCAGTATAAATTATTTTTTTTCATTAGTTGCATTATTTAATGAAGATGGCATTTCATAACAGTCGAGACCTAATTCCATCTGACTGCATGTAGGTAGAAAAAGAAAAAAAATCCGTTTGTATTGATGATTAATTTGGCCCTGCAGATCAAATGAAAACTAGTATTAAAATCAATTAATTCTATTAATTATTACAATGTGATTAGTCACTATAAAAAATGAATAAATTAATGACAATATGAGTAAATTATATTATATTATTATTATATAAAAGAAGAGACATAAGTCATATGGTAATTACTTTTGATCTTTTGAATTTATTGTTTTGTACTTTTTCCCACCAATTTTTTTTTTCCTCTTCCTCTTCCTCCAGTTGAACTTTTTTTTCTTTTTTTTTTCTTTTAGTTTCTCTCCTGTCTCATCTCTCTCCTCTCTCATATCATACTATAAAATATTTTTAACTCTCGTATAATTTTTTAGATCATTAATTTAATGTATTTTAAATTATTTGACTTTTATATACCTTATATTTCATAAATACTTAAAATGTTTTACTCTTTAGAAAATTTCGTAAATATTAATAGTGTAATTAATCAAAATTTGAGTACATATTGAAATTATTTAATATATTTTAATTTTGCATAGATATCAATTGTGAACAATTATTAGTTATGATAAAGCCGCATGGGAGTTTAATAAACACTTTAGAGTCCTAGGGGCTTTTTTGAGTTGTGATATGACACTGGTACATCTGATCAGTGTAAGTGATATTGGGGAATGTGTGGTAGTTAAATATTGAGGTTTGATTTGTAGAATTGTGTTGTATATCTTAAACTAATGTAATTTGTTTAATTATTTTGCACATTAACAGAAAATAGGGATTTAACCACGGATTTGGCCATGAATTTTGACAAAAAACAGTAATCAAAAAAATTGGCTAAGGATCTAGTCACGGAAAAAAAACCGTAGCCAAATACGGTGTGACTAAAAGTGGCCACGGACTTTGGCCGTAGATTTTTTCCATTCTTAGCCACGGATTAATTATCCGTGGCCAACTTGTTCTGTTTTTTTAAAAAAATTTGAGTTTAGCCATGGATAAATCCGTGGCCAACTTGTTCTGTTTTTTTTTTTTCAAAATTTGAGTTTAGCCATGGATAAATCCGTGGCCAACCTTTTTTATTTTTTAAAAACTTTTTTAAATTAGCCACGGATAAATCCGTGGCCAAAAAATAAATATTTTTTGAAAAACATTAAATCTAGCCACGAAATTATCCATGGCCAAAAATAATAATTTAAAAAAATAAATAATCTAGTTTATCCGTGACTAAAAATAAATATTTTTGAAAAAAATTAAATCTAGCCACGGAATTATCCGTGGCCAAAAATAAATAATTTTTTTTAAAAAATTAAATCTAGTTTATCCGTGACTAAAAATAAATATTTTTAAAAAAAAAAATTAAATATAGCCATGGATTTATCCGTGGCCAAAAAAAAATATATGTTTTAAAAAATTAAATCTAGCCACGGTAAAATCCGTGGCAAAAATAAATATCTTTTTAAAAAACAACGTTAGCGACGGAATTTTTTTTTCTTTAGGTTTAGCCACGAATAAAACCATGGCTAAGATATACATTTTTTTAAAAAATAATTAAATTATTTTCTAGCCACGGTTTTTACCCATGGCCAAGATCAAAAAAAAAAATTCTTCGAGTTTAACCAAGGATAAAACCGTGGCTAAGCTATCCATTTTTTTTTTTTTTAAATTAAACTATGTTCTAGCCACGGTTCTATCCATGGCTAAAAGCATTAATATTAAAAAAAAATGGATTTTAATATTGCCACGGATTTTTCCATAGTGGAAAAATCCGTAGCTAGATCTTTTTGTATTCCAACAATCCACCAATCACGTGATGTGTATTGATCAGTATAGTTGACAATATTGCATAGTTGTAGCAAAAAATCCAAACTGCCAACTACCTACTCTTACCCTGTAAGATGGGCATCCAAATTAACTCATATTTCGCCAGGCTGCCATGAATTTATAAAAGGCTAATACACTTACGTGTTTTGTACATGGTAATGTAATACCATTGTCGAGTAACCTTGTATTCCCTTGTGATTTGGCATACTAGAAAGGGCCGAGCCTTTCTTAACTCCCAGCTTGGCCCATTGTAATACAATGTATTGCCGTCTTTGGAATTCTTACCGAAGGGGGTGAGATTGGTGGGACTTGGTTGTGTGTTAAAGTGCATGGGGTTAAGTTTTTACTATATTATCCCAGTACATAATATAAGGATAGAAAGTCAAATCCTCTTCCCGGGGGCATTTTAGTCCATCCTCTACAAGTGCCATTTCCAGCAAACCAAATCAAACATGTAGGAAAGACTATTAGCCATAGCATTATACTTCACAATATTACGTTTCATACAAGAATAATATATGCCCAACGTACCACAGTCTTTCCAACATTCCCAATATACAATACTCCAACATGATGTATCACAAAACGTTTTAAAATACATGGAACCATAGGAGAATAAAAAGTGGCTGAAATTTGATATAATAGCATATAACCTAAATTCAAATAGGCTTATAGTGTGTTTGGTGTCTTTGGTATTTATCCTACTTTTGTTTATCATCTCTTCTCTCTCATCCTCAAGGTTTTTTATACTTTCTCATAATTTCTTTCTCTCAAAAGGATTTAGCTACGTATGGATTTAGGTACAGATTTTGACTAAAAATCACACTACTAGAAAAAAGTTAATTTTCGCTGGATTTTTGCTGAAAATCGGTCGCAAAATGGTTTTGCGATCAAATTTACGATCGATTGGAGTCTGTGGCAAAAAACCTAGTCGCAAATTTTGCTACCACATTTGCGACCGATTATCTTTGTGACCGATTTTGCAACCAAAATCGGCGAGTTGCAAAAGATGATGATGTGGATCTTGGGTGACGACATTTGCAACGGACTATGCTGGTCGCAAAATTGGTACATTTTTTTTAGTATTTGCGACCACTACGTCTATTACAAATGTGGTCGCAAAAAAAAAAAAAAAGAAGAGGGTGGTCATTAATTTTATCAATTTTTGTAATTTATTAATTTTTCTAATTTATTACCCAATTATATGTTTAAAATAAAACATTTACCTTTGATGTTTATCAAAATTAATGCCTTAAAAACATTTATTTAAATAATTTCAATTACTAATTTTCTGTTTCTACTTAGTAAAACGAACAACATAACAACCCTCAATCAATTTAAATACATAAGTCAACTATTTGTTCTTCGAATACTAAATCAAATTAGTGATTTTTCGTTAAATATATAAATCAAATATTTGTAGTTTGACTAATTCAACTGGTCAATTAATACATATATAATCATATCACAATGAATATGTAGACACATTCCTTCTTCAGTCCTCCAATAACCTCAAGCCAAATCTATTTGCAAAATAAACTGTTAGCTATTGTTTTTAAAACGTATATATAAATGAGCACTCTATATATAATTAATTAAACTTACATCAACATTAGTAGGCATCTCAAAGTATGCAATTCTACAAAGTATGAATTTTATTAATAAACCCAACTACGTACTAGATTTACGAAGTTTGCTATTGAAAAACTATGTTATTCTCTGTCAATTCAACGTTGTTTTTTTCACATATTATCTCTCTCTCTCTCCCTCTCCCTCTCCCTCCGAGTTATACATATCAATAAACAAATTTTTCCAAAAAACAAAATTAAAATGGGATCTAAAATGATAGGTGGCCAAAAAAAAAATTAAAAATTAAAATAAAACCTTTGCAACAGACGAAATCGGTCGCAAATATGGTCAACAATTAAAAAAAAAGGAACTTTGCGACCAAAATATTCGGTTGCAAAATGATGATGAATTTGCAACCGATAATGCCGGTCACAAATCTTGTGTACCACTTTTGCGACGGATTTTAGTTATGTCACAAATTGCACCAAAACTTTTCTGCATGGTGCGAATTTGCGACGACTTAATCCATCGCAAAATTTTGGTCCAAATCTTGTCATTCCCCTTAAATGCGTAGCAAAGTTGGTCGCAAATTGCGATCGATTTTTTCAGTCGTAAATTTCCCTTTTCTAGTCATGTTAGTAGCTAAACAATTAGCCATGAATTTTAGCTACGGAATTTTTCTAGCTAAAAGTGCGTGATTAAATTTAGCTATGAATTAGTCACGGATTTTTTAT
>CM047872.1:10637365-10670869 GCA_026212405.1 Petrea volubilis | reverse complement strand
TTTTCTTAAATTCATGAAGTTAAATCAAGGAACACCCCCGCAAAAATTGTTATCAGAGACATAAATCGATAAAAATTTATAAAATACAAAATATGGAATATTTAGAATTATTAAAAATTTCAATCATAAATCTTTTAATAACTAAAGAGTTATTCGTTTATTTGAATGAATTAAATTATAAAGATTTCAGTGATGATTTAAATTTTGATCTATTATCTTGTGATTTCTCATGTGATGAAACTGATTGGTAGCTACCTTCACCATAATGAAGAGTAGATTGTTTACACATACAAAAGATTTCCAAGAGTTGATAGACAATACAAGTATTTGATAAAGATAGATAACATGTTCAAGGAGCATGAAAATGGTAGATTAAGAGAACGATACCATAGAGGGTTAAATATTTTAAAAGAATTAGAACTGTAATGATTCGACTTAGCAATGCCTAGTTATACACAACATAGGCTTCGAGTGGAATTGTATAAATATCAAAGAGAATTGGATTTCCTTTATTAAGAAATTCAGCTTATCATAGAGGAGATGCTTTTAGAATTTATTTTTTGATGACCAAAATAAAACAAATAAATGAGGGTCTTGATGTTTTAAGCCAAGCATGAAGACAAATAAACATCTTAAACGATGGATACAAAACATAAAACTAATTCTAAGTTTAAAGATAATTTTTGAAGAATATAATCGAGAATATGAACACATTAAATAGAAGAAAATAAAGCAAAAATACAAAGTTGCAAACAAAAAATAAAAGATACCCAAAAATATGCTCAAATACATTGGGATAGATATAAAAAAAATACAAATGGATAAAATAAATAAAAATATTGAAGAATTAAATGCAGGAATGAATAAAATACTTGAATAACTATATGTTCTAAGTCAAGAACTTAAAGAATTAAAAATAGAGGTTCAAATCTTAAAAATATGTAATTCAAACATTGAAGACTTAATAAAAGATACCTGTCTAAAGAAAAATAAATTCTACAAGAAAATAAAAGAAAAAGAAATTATAATTAAGCCCATAAAACCTGTTAAAGAAACCATACATCCAAATTCCTCTATTCATATATGTTGAATGTTGAATCACCTAAAATAATAGCTGAAGAAGAAGCCCTTAAAAAGGAAGAAAAAGGTAAAAATATTGCTACATCATCTAATCCGTCTAAAGAACAAAATTCTGAACCTGAAACAGATAAAATGAATGAAATAATGAATTAACAGATCAATTTGAAAAAATAGAGCTTTCTGAAATAGAGAATATGAAATATTAGTTAACACAAATAATACAACTGGAGGCCCAAATAGTACAATAAAACCAGAAAATATGGATTTAGATGAATCAGATATAATGCCTATTTCTAAATATAAAAGGCAATATTATTATAATATAAAGAAAGATAAATATCACAAACAATTAGATAATTCACTCCAAATAATAATTATAGTGAACCTATAAATCATGGAGGTTCTCAAGTAAATATAGATTGCAAAAAGACGCTAAAAAAAGCCATAATTTCATAGCCAAATACTATGAAAGTTTTCTTTTTATATAACGCTGATGACACATGGACATCAAATAGACAAATAGATTATTTAATCGCTACATTTGATGGAATTATTTTCAATTGGTGGCAAGGATTAACTGAAAACACTAAAGTACTAATAAAAAGAAATGTACAGACTAAATTAATAGATAATATAGAAAAAGGAATTGAAATTTTGGTTGCCTATCTATCTAGTGAATTTGTAGGAGAAAATTGACACGAACCTGATTAAAGAAAGTTCTAAAGAAAAAAAAGAAGCAAGAACTAATTAATAAACCTTAGAATTGTAGTATGAAGATTTAAAATAATATACATGTGAATCAAAGAATATTATTATACACAATACTATAGTCAATGACGATTAGGGTATATCTTCAAATTGTACTTTTTAAACCTTCCCACATCCTTGGAGTAAATAATATAATGAATAAATATGAGATTCAAAACTCAAACTATAGGAAGAAGGATTAGTTTCCCTCTTTTCAGAACTAAATAAATTATGTAAATCCCAAGATTTATATAGAAGAACTAACAAATTTTCACCTTTATATATAATGAATTGAGGTTCCCAGTCAATGGGGGATTTGCAATAACGAAACATTTAATAAAAGAAAAGAAGGTTTCATAAAAAGAAGTATAAAAAATATACTTAATTTCCCAAAACAAAATACACAACCAAAAAGAAGTATTTAAAAGAAAGCTTAACTATAAAAGAAATAAAACCTTTCACAATGCCAATGTTGGAATTGTGGAGAAATTGGAACATAAATCACCAGAGTGTAAAAAACCTAAAAAGATTCGGAGTATTGAAGCCGAATTCACAAAACTACAAGATGAATTATTGAAGTGTCAGATATAGAGAATTATGTAGATAAAGAAATATACCTTGAAAAAGAAGAATACTCCAGTAATTCTGAGAATGATAAAGACATAATAGAAACCTGAAGATTCAGATAAGAAAGTAGAAGGATTAGAAGGTTATGCTCCACGGATAACCTTTGATCAAGAAAATTTAGCAAAAATAAAAGGTAAGACTTTGATGCAACTAATCCTACCAAAAGTAGTTTTACAACTTTTGGTAATCTAATAAAAAGAGAAAAGATAAATATTTACGACTATCATGCAGTTGAAAGGTCCATAATATAGAACATACTAAAGGGCAAATTAGATTACATTTGCTTACTAAATCCTCAATAAATCAAGCTTTAAACAAAACAAAAAAATAAAGACGTTAGGAAGAAGATAAAATGTGTTTATCATGGCAGGATTCAAATCCTAATTAAAGCTTTATTTAGAGATGGAATAAATAGTCCTATGGTTATTTCACTACATGATCAAAGGTTAAAGATGCTAAAAATAGTCATCTAGGAACAATTGAAGGAAATTTGTTTTTCTCACAATTTCGTTTTGATTGTTATCCCAAATATAGTATTGATATAAATAATCAGAACATAAATAATACTTTAAGTTTACACTTTCAACTTTGAAAGATTTAAACTCAAAGATAAAAGTCAAGCTTTTACCTTTTACTATAGAGCATTTATGCCTTTACTAATAGTAATTATGGTAAAGTTTATCAAAATAAACCATATATAGAAATTGATGATGAATGTCGTGACATAACTACAATAAGATTACCTATGATAGAAGAAATTAAAGAAATAAAAGATTATGAAGTTAAAATAAATAGAAACCTATTCTAGAATATAGATCTAGTAGTGGTTCAGTACCACAAATAGATTTTGGAGAAAATTCTATATCTAGAAGAAGCGTTAGTAAGTTACATTTTACTAATGTAGAATTCACGAGACAAGATATAACCAATACAATGGTCATAAATGGTAAATATTTTAATGGTTAAGAATATATTGAAGGACCAAATATATTAATTGATACAGGAGCTAGTGACAATGATCTTGCAAAATATAAAAATAAAGGATTAATTGTAAAGGTTGCTTCTACAATATTTCCAATATAAAACTTTGAGGGCCAATTCATAACTTGTGATAAAGAGGTACAAGTTTCAATAATCTTTGAAGATTTAAAAATAATTGTACCTTGTTACATGGATAGTGATATGGGTGGAGACTATTACGACATAATTTGGTTAATAATTTCTTAAACCAATGTGATTATTATAAAATAGAGAAACATGGTGTCACACTACAAATAGGAAATATAAAAATCTTTTGTTAAAAACATGAAGGGAATTAATTTTTCTTTAAGTGTCTTTGTACAGATAACAGTACAAAATACTAATATAACAACTTGTGCCTTAACAAATAATGGTTAGAAATAACTTTGTTTAAATCCTTTTTCTATAATAAATGGCAAGAGAATGGAAATATAAAGATAAAGGTTGTTACGGGTCAAGCCGAACACATTAATAAAAAAGCAGATAAAGTAAATGTAACATTAGAAAGTAAATGTTATAATAAATACTATTTATGAATATAACTCTCTCAAACTGATATATTGTTAGGAAATAATTTCCTACAACAATTTCAGTTTTATTCACAGCATTTGTATTCTGCAATACTTAAAACTAAATGTAATCTTTATTTAAAATTACTAAGAATAAATGAGCCATTCAGAGTACGACCAGCAAAGCTTGGTGGACCATATGATAAAATTCCTATAAAAATACATAATATAACAATAAAAAGGATAACACTTGAAGATGTAATACAACGTATAAAAGAAAATTATAATGATCATCCTCTGGCTTTTTATAAGAAGTCAGATTTAAAGGCAAAAATAGAGTTAACTGAAAATATAGTTATTAAAGAAAGACCTATGTTATTTATGGAAAAAGATAGAAAAGAATTTGATAAACAAATAACTGATTTATTACATAAAAATCCACCTTTAATTAGAAGAAGTAATAGTCCTTTTAGTAGCCCAGCCTTCATGGTTGAAATGAAGCTGAGAAATAGCATGAAAAACCTAGAATGGTAATAAATTATAAAAGACTAAATCATTTTACTAGGTCAAACAGTTATTATCTCCTTAAAAAGAAGTTTTACTAAATTTAGTTAAAAGAAAGGAATATTATTCTAAATTTGATTGTACTTCAGAATTTTGGCAAATAAAATGAAAACTGAAAGTATACAATATACAACATTTAGTTCTCCGCAAAGACAGTTCGAATGGTTAGTTATGCCATTTGAATAAAGAATGCACCCTTCTATATATCAAAGAAGAACGGATAAAATCTCAATGACTTTCTTATCATTTATGTTGACGACGTTTTAATTGCTTCTAATACTTTAGAAGAATATAAAACTCACCTAATTCAATTTGCTAAAGCTTGTAAAGATAATGATATAGTCTTATCCGAAAGGAAATCTATAATTTGTAAAGAAGAAATTGATTTTTTTAGGGTTAAAGATAAATAAAGAAGGAATAAGACTTCAATCCCATATATCTAAGAAAATCTGTGAATTTCCTGATAAATTGGAAAATAGAAATCAAATTGAAAAATTCCTTGGTTGTTTAAATTATGTTGAGGGATTCATAATAAATCTTGCTAAAAAAAAGCATGAGATTCAAAAATTGCTTCGAAAAAATAATACTAAAGGATGGAGCAATCAACATATAGAGGTTGTTAAAAATCTAAAAGAAGAATGTAAAACATTACCTGAATTAAAACTTCCTGATGAAAAGGATAAATTGATAATACAAACGGATGCTTCAGATTTTTATTGGGTAGAACTACTTAAATCCGATCTTAATGAGATATGCAGGTATACTTTCGGTCAAGCTGAGGTCAACTATACAACCCATGAGAAAGAACTTCTAGTTATATAAAAGAGATTCAGCAATTCTCTCTCTTTCTATATCAAAGACCTTTCAAAATCCAAATCGATAATACCCAGATACAATCTGTAGTTTTTAATAAATTACCAAATATACCCCAATACAGAAGACTACATAGATGGCAAGTTTTCCTGTCCTTTTATAGTTTTAAAATAGCGTATATACAAGGTTCAGAAAATTTCCTAGTCGATTTCATTTCCAGAAATATAGAATTTGGAAAAGAATGAGTTCTCCAACTCTAAAATGGATGAGATGGGTGTGCATGTCCCTTTAAATGCAACTAGAGTGATTGTATGTAATATACGTACAACTAGTCCACTGTCTAACGGTTGGTGGTAAAGACTTCTCAAATCCGTTGATGGGTGACAATTTCCCGAAAATTGTATTGATGATACATATCATCTTATAAATTTTTGTTTTTTCTACAGGAATAAATTCATAAAGAAAGATGGATCTTGATAAAGAGACAAATGAGCTAAAAAATGAGATTGCTGATATTGTCTTAGTTTGTCAAGGTATTGTTGATAGCAATAAAGCTCTTAAAGACTTGATTGAATTAAATTTTAAAACAATGCTAGAAATTTTTCAAGAAGGACTTAGAAGAGCCCTTTATAGTCAAGAAAGTTTAAATTTGTTCTTTGATTCCAAAACTAAAAAAAAGGAAAAAAAATGAGTGATGATAAAAAAGAAAGCAATAAAGAAAAAGATAAAGCAGAGACTTCTGGAGTTCAAGCTAAACCCTTATCTAATAAAGATTTCATTGACTCCACAAAAAATAAAGGCAAGGCTTCAAAATCTCATGATGGTTCAGATGTTATTGAAGTTAAAATTTTTAAAGTAGGAAGTTTCAATAGCAGAAGTTCCAATGATGAGGAGTTTGTTCCCACAAATAAATGGGAAAATGAGTATAAAGAAGTTGCAGAAGAAGCCTATAAATGGGTGAATTCTAGGACACTATTCTACTCTAAAGGATATAGTGTTCATCCAAGAACCACAACCTTGTTTGGAGCTAATCTGCATGAAGTTTTTCAGCTTGCAAATTATATATTTCTAGATCTACTCTATGTTGATAAAGAACTTCATGAAATTTCAGTATTTGATGATTGCTTTAAATTACAGGTTAGTCAAGTTGCTAGAAATAGAGCAGTTGTACTCAAGCTTTATTCTATAGCCCAAGAACCTGAGATGCGAATCTGGCATGAAGGCCAGCATATGATTAACATAGATGTTTTGACTACAAACTTAAAGATTGAAACCGGCACAAAGAATTTTTGATCTTTTAAGTTACCAACTCATGAATCACAGAATGAAGAGCCATGGGTATTAAAAATATTCAATCCATTACTGAGTCTCTTTGGGAGCATCAATATGAGACACTCATGCAAGCTAACAATTGGATTTTATTAAGGAAAGGAGGACAAATTAAATCTCCACTTCTAAAGGAATTCCTTTATAAATTCATCATACATGAGTTTTTCTGCACAGAGGCTACAAGAAAAAAAGCTTGCAGAATGATTGGGTGTTGCAAATCATGATATAAGTGCTTACGATAGCACAAGGAGTGACGGATGCCATGATGTCATTACCCACTAAAAAAATTGTGGCAAACAGCTGTAGGATATAGCTTTTGACTAGTAAAGATAAAAAGATAAAGCTGACAACACATGAAGATAAAGCAACGTGTTTCCAGCACAGAGAGATTGGGACAACGGACGCCAAATAAAACTTTCAAGTCCAAATAGTTCATTTTGTTTTCTATAAATTGTGTTAGGATTTTGATTTCTATGGCATCAAAAGTTGAAATCGAAAAAATTAAGAGTTAGAAGTGAAAAAATCCAAGCAAGAAAAATAGAAAACCAGATTTAGATAAATCTTTGTAAACCTTTTTCTAGATTACGTTTGTATAAATCTCCTTTGAAGGAAATAAAGTCATTTTATTTTTATAAACTTCAAGTGTTTGAGATTTTAATATAAGAATCTTTTATTCTTATATTTCTCCTTATTTTCCAAAATTCTCCAATCTTAAGAAGGTTGTAGTGATTGCACCGTTTGAGATAGTAACCGTTTGGAATTGTAAGTCCCGTGAAGCCAGGAGGGCATTTGGGCAAACACCAGTCAGGCTTGTCAAGATGAAAGAAGACGAGTCCCTAGGAGGATTAAAGAATTGAATATATAAAGGAGGTAATACATTTTTAAAAGATTTAGATATTAAGATTTCTCTACTTGATTTATGAAAATTTATGGTTTTAGAATACTTCATTATTAATCATGATTTTGAGAACATATTTTACTTATTTGTGCATATAAAATGGGTAAGGATTTTGATATCATAAAGAATCAAGTTAAAAGAAGAAATAATTATAAACATAGAATAGCCATTTTAAAGGTACTAGAAAATTTACCTGAAGACCTAAGAATGCTTATTGCAACATATAATAATAAAGAAGACTATGTTTTTGATTATATCAATAAAGAATTAATAAAGATTTTCTTGATAACTATGTTAAAGAACTAAACCACATAGAAATGATATTCAAGCACTTTGGGAAATGGAAATGACAATAGAAAATTATATTCTAATAACTGTTAAAAATCGAGAAAGAGTAAATTTAATAAAATTCATATATCATGAAACATGGGATCTACCTTCTTTTTTCTAAATAAAAGGTATCCAATCTTAAACAAACCTATAGTTTTAGGGTCAATAAAGTAAATAAATAAACTTTAAATAGTAAAATTACTATTTAAATAATAAAATTATTATTCAAAAGGGGTAAAAAGAAAAGGATTTTATAAAGTAGGGTATTTTGAATATAGTTTTATGAAAATAGATTAAATTAAAAAAAAAATTCATTAGGTCTCGACACTTATGAAAATGCCATCTTCATTAAATAATGCAACTAATGAAAAAAAAATAATTTATACTGGTAGAATAAGGAAAAGAATATAAATGTCACACACAATGCACCTACAAAAAGAAAATAAATAAATAAATAAGATTATCCCCTCAAAATGGTGAAGTGACAAACATAATCAACTGGGAATCATCCAAGAATAAATAATAGAATCCAATAATTAAGGAGAAAGACACTGCCCCCCAACTATGCCCGTTTTAATACTTTTTTTTTTTTTTTAGGGATAATTATTTTTTTTGTCCTCTAAATTTAAGGTGTTTTTGATTTTGCCCTCTCCTTTTCAATTTTATCAATTTTGCCCTCTCCGTTTATAATTTTTTTCAATTTTGTCCTCTCCGATGATCAATGTTTCGATTGTCGTTCAATTTTGAACATAACTTCTCGTGGGTGATGACGTGGCGATAGATTTTCTGGCCATTTATGGTGGTGACCGAAAAATTCACAATTTGTGGCCAGAAAATCGCCACATCATCGCCGGCGAAAAGTTATGTCCAAAATCAGACGATAATTGAAACATTGATAATTGGAAAGGACAAAATTGAAAAATTTGCAACGAAGAGTGCAAAATCAAAAATAGGTTAAACCTAGAGGACATAAATTGCAATTATCCCTTTTTTTATTATTTTTATTACACTTTGTCATGTGAATAAATTTTTACACAATATTCACTTAATTAAACCTAATTTTAGCCCAAAAATTTATTGCAAAGTGGACGATATTGAATATGAAAATCTCACCATTCAACCCCAAAATTAATATTAGCATCATATAAAGAGTTGTGTGTCTATTTTTTGAAGAATTTTTGGGCCGAAAATAAGTTCTAATGGGTATTGTATAAAAATCTAATATATAGTTCATATGAAAAAGTATTTCAAAAAAATATAAAAACAAACATAATTTGGGGGCAAACTGTTTTTTTCCCTTAGTTAAATCCACCTTTTCTTGCAGCGCTGTTATGCAATTCAATTTTTTCTATCTAAAAAATTAATTAAATTCAAGCAAGAAAAATTGCATTCAAACCATATCAAGAAAACCAAGCATGTACACTCTAGTTATTATATATGTATACACACACACACACTAATTTGGGGGCAAAGTGTTTTTTTCCCTTAATTAAATCCACCTTTTCTTGCAGCGCTGTTATGCAATTCAATTTTTTCTATCTAAAAAATTAATTAAATTCAATCAAGAAAAATTGCATTCAAACCATGTCAAGAAAACCAAGCATGTACACTCTAGGTATTATATATGTATACACACACACACACCCACACAATATTCAAAACCGTAATTTCTTCAAGCTAGAGGACTGACAGCACCTCCAGCGGGGAGGGGCGGCGGCGCAAAGGCCAAGAAAACGAGCACCGCCATGATGGCGACAGGGATGAGGAGGAGCAACAGTGGCGGCGGCGGGAGCGGCGGCAGAACTGGCGGCAGAAACAAGAGCGATGCCGTTAACACGGCCATGACAACTATCCCTCTAAAGCTGAAACACCTCAACATCAAGCTCTTCATTAATGGCCACCTCGTGTTATTATCTTCATCTTGTACATAATCATGAATATCTCCCTGATCGTCCATTACTCGACTCCATATACATGGGATTTATACATATATATGTGTGTGTGCGTGTGTGCGCGCGTGCGTATCTGTGTGTGTGTTCTGTGTGTGGGTTGTGGGAGGGTATTCTTCGTCGGGGTGGGTGGGGGTGAGGGTATGAAATAGAGGAGGCGACTTGCGAGGGCGTGTGTTTGTTGATATGGTAACCAAGAGATGCCCGAGGGCATTTTGGACTTTTTGTGCAAGGATAGGAAATTTCTAACTATGTACCTTGTTTTTAATTCTCTTGTTTTTTTTGCCCCCTTTTAGGAATAGTTCAGTACATTTCAATGAATGTTATGTTGAATTCGGACACATGATTTTTAATTAATTATGAGATATTGATGATTTTATTCATTCGTGGGTTAATATATTTATATTAAAATAACGACATAAAGATATAAATAAGTGTATTTTTCATTGCCTAATGGCTAAAATTTTTTGATAATATTTTTTAAAAAAATGCATTTTCAATGAAATATTTAATTTTTATTTTGAGAGTTGGAAAAACTTTAAAAATAATTAAAAAGCTTATATAATTTTTTATTGTATTAATTTCTTTTTTGTGACATTATACTCATGTGATCAATTTTAGGTTAAGATGGGCTCATGATTGACATAATTATTTTGAAATGACATACATACCCTCAAAGTGAGAAAAGTTATATATATATATATATATGTGTACAATCCACTCGAAACACCCTATAAATATTAATCGAATGCCACACACATACATACATACTCACCCAAGGGAAATGGAAGAAAAAAAGAGGATTCGAACCCAAAATTTCAATAGCGTTAGGTTCGAACCCTTACCATTAGGCTATAAACCCCACATGCCTCAAAGTAAGAAAAGTTGCTCCCATTAGGTTTTGAGGTTTTTTTTTTTTTTTTTAAATGATGTGTCCACTCATTAAGCACACACATATATACTCTTGAAGTTCGAACTTTTAATGATAATTTCTGATACCTTTTAAATAAAATATATATCCATTGAACCAAATGCTAGCAGACTCTCGCTAGGTCTTACGTTGAGAGTGATATTATATTTCTTTATGTCAAAAGGGCACGTCAAGCATAGACGTAATATCCAAGTTTTGGGGTGGATTCATGGTACCCATGAACCACTCTTTTTAATGATGTCAAGAAGTGCGACAGCCTAGATTTTATGACTTTATGTGTGGTGATTCTTGTTGGTGTGTGCAATATCTAATTAATTATTTGCTTAAAATTTGTTTCTTCTTTTGGCCAGCCCCACTTCAATAGGGAAAACAAGAAAACAGCAAAACCCAACTACTTCTACTACTTTTCATTTTTGGAGATATACATGAACGTTGGAGTTGCCATGCTTATTAAGGTCTTGTGTGTCTGGTTGAATTTGAACTCTCTATACTATATATTCTCTATTTATTTTATTTTTATTATATATATATATATATATATCTCAATGTGAATGATCTATTGTCAAGTATATATTTAAGATTTTTTTTTGCACATGTAGTGAGTATATATATAATGTAAATAGAAAATGAAATACAGAATCAACAAAGAATTCGGACCCGTGTTTGATTAAATTGGATTAATTTGATATGATTCTACAAATAGAATGTATGACATAAATGGTCCCTTAATTATCTTTCGATTTAAAATCACTTTAGGCTTTTTAAAATTAAAATTGCATTTCGTATCAGTGATTCCATGAATTTTTCAGTGGAACTTTCAGTGAAAAATGGGTGCATTTGAGGGGCATGTGCAATATTTCAATAATAATAAAAAAAAGGTAGCACATGCCCTAATTCACAAACTATTTTTTTTTTATTTATCAAAATTCTATTGAAACTTGAGTTGAATGGTCAACATAAAACGAATTTTAACAGGGACTCTAGCGTTGTGGTTGCTGTATAAGGGTATTAAAGTAATTTTACATTAAAAGATAAGGATTTTTTAAAAATAAATAAAAGATAACGGTTCATTTTAGGACATTCGTCCTAGAAAAAGTGATAATTACACTATTATGGGGACAGTAAAGTAAAATGTAACTAATTATCTAGGATTTTATGACATTCGTCCTAGATAAGGCATTTACTTTCCAAGTTTTACTTTGCTTTAATTTGTTAATTAAATTAAAATTAGATTCGACATAAAGTTAATGATCATAATTTTCAATCAATTTCTTTGACCCCCACATAAAATTTTTTGGTCAAGTGCAGCTCACCCCCTTATGGCCTTCATTGATTGTGAAATAAATAATATTACCCAAGAATCCTTTTTTAAAAAAAATATTTATTGGCGGGACTTTTAATAGTTTTACTTAAGTGTTTGCTTCCCTGGATTAGGCAAAATAAGTGGCTTTTATTGTGGGTAATTTCATGTTTTGTTTCCAAGATTAAATGGTGCCAACCCGAGATGGAATCGTGGCTAGTGGTGCCGACCCGAGATGTAGGCGCTCCAATCTCACGACGTAGATCGCAGGGGGGGACCTGTGATTGGGAATTCCACTCAAGATTGGAATTAACTAGTTGATCCTTTTACTATTATGTCCCTGTAAAATCCTTTTTGGTACTTTACAAGATGAGGAAACCCAATCGCTTTTTGGCTGTGAAGATGTTGTGGTTGCCGTGGAGACAGAAGACGGCACGGTGTTGGCGGGGCTGTGGCAGAGGACATCGGTGGTCCAATCCTGGAAGCGGTGGCGGTTGCGGAGGAAATCCGAGAAGGAGCCGACAAGTGGGTATTTGGTTGACGCTATGCCTGACAATTCTCTTCGATTATGGGCGGAGAAAGAAGATGAAGAAGATGGTGAAATGCAGAGAAATGACGAAGATTTTGGGCTCCTTAAGATCATTTGAGACCTCCATATTCATTCATTTATTGACAATCCCAAAAAAAGTAAATAAATAAATAAACAATGAACATTAATCCAATTTCCTTTTTTTTCTGGAATTTTCTTTTCTTTTGAGAGGTCAATTTATGGCGGATATTCATGAAAGTATAGAGAAACAAAGGGTGTATCTATAGGTGGAAATGATATATACGCATACATAAAATTGGGTTGGTTTG
Organism: Petrea volubilis; assembly: GCA_026212405.1. Classification (NCBI taxonomy): domain Eukaryota; kingdom Viridiplantae; phylum Streptophyta; class Magnoliopsida; order Lamiales; family Verbenaceae; genus Petrea; species Petrea volubilis. The sequence goes on along the minus strand of CM047872.1, from coordinate 10,657,914 downwards.
TGATCTATGGATGATATGCTTAGTTATTGTGATGAAAAAGATGAACAAGTTGGTTTGTAATCTATGGATGATATGCTTAGCTATTTTTGATAGCGTGTGGAGAGATTCATGGGTTTAGCATTGAACTGCCTTCTGATGTTGAGCTGCCCAGGAATGATGATATGCTGGTTCAAAATTGTTGTCTTTGCTTAGACTTTGATGCTTTTGTAATTTACGGAGATAGGATCCAGAATTAGGAATGTTGCATATTAGTGGGATAATTTTATGTTGTATAATATGAAGTTCGTGATTTATGCTAAGTTGTTGTGTTGGTGAGATAAAAGATGATATAATTAGTTTGCCTTTATTTGCAAGATCAGGTGATGAATTTCATGTATAAAAGAGGGGAGAGATGTAACTTAAGAACAATTTAGGGGGCAGATGTAGGGGATGTAAGGGGAAATTTTCTAGAAAGGGAGGCTGGTGTAATTTGAAGTGATCTTATGAAGGGGGCAAGTGTAATTTAATAGCAACATAGGGAGGCATTCGTAAGCTAGAATTTTTTGACAAGGGAAGTTTATATAATTTGCACTACTGATGGTCAAAATTTTAATCTGCCAAAAAAATGTGCGATTTACTTTTCTTTTTTTTTTTTCAACATACACCACAGGGAAACCAGTTGGGTTATTCATGTAAATTCCTATTTTATTGATAGACAAAGTCGAATAATCTATGAAACCAAACATATAAACACAATTACAACTAATCTCATCCCAATGCATCATCATACATACCAAACAAATGAATACATCAAAGATAATTGTGTATAATCCTTAATCTCATGATAACATGCAATTAATAAATTAGGAAAACCAAACGCTTCCTTAGGATATTCGACTTCTCAGTCTCTTTCTATTTGTGTGTATATATATACTAGAAAATGCATGTACGTATTTTACGTGATATATATATAATTATTTTCAAAATATTATAATTATATCCTTTTAAAATCATAATACTATATGATAAAACATGTTACTCCCTCCATCCCATATTACTTGTCGTTTTAGGAATTTATTTTTGTCCCATAATATATGTCGTTCTCACATATCAAGAAGAAATTTATTAATTTTTTCCTAATATACCCTTAGACTTTAATTAATATCTTATGCAAATTTCTAAAAAAAAATTCAATAATTTATTAATTATGGGTGACTCAATTCCTAAAAAACCTTCCAACAACACTAATTCTCTTTCAATTTTCCAACCTGGATTAATATTCAAATTAGGATGTACTTGTTCCACCATCCTAACATCATCTTTGCCCATTTCCTAAGTGTTTATATCATCTACGTTTGGCTGCTGATTCAGGTCCAACGAAAATCGATTTTCATTATTGGCCCTAGGAGTATCTTCTTCCATTCTTGGCATCTGGTTCAAATCCAACAATTGAGGCATCTTTCTTGAAGCCATATCTTTGACAGCAATTAGGAAAATCCATCATTTTATTAGACAAGTTTAGGAGGGAATGTAAAAATTTGAGACTTTTATCAATTTTCAAGTTTCACTATTTTTTGTAGTGAAAATTTTTTGGAATTCTTAGAGGGAGTATTTTTAGCTTTGTTTAAAATTTTCAACAAAATTTGAAATTATTCCATCTGTAAAATGTTCATTTCTTTTTCTTTTTTTATGTGATAGGCAAAAATATGCAAACTTGAAATTGAATAATAATAGTGAAAATTGAAAAGACATTGCATGTAAAAGAGAGGATATCTTAGAAGAGATAAATGGTTGATGAAAAAGAGATTAATGGTGTAATTTAGTAAAAGGGTATTTTGGTCAATATAATTTATAATTAATGTTCTTAATCCATTTCCTTAATTCTTGTGCATAACTCCAAAACGACAAATAATATGGGACGGAGGGAGTATATTGTAATTTGAATCCAACGATAAGATTATTGTTTTTTTTTTTTATGTTTTCTATTTACATTATTTGTCTGTTACTTCAATTTTTAAGTATTAGAACTATCTATCATTTACATCTGCATAATTGAACATATTATGTTATTAATTAAATGGAAAAATTATAATTTTTGTCCGCTATCTATTACGGTTTTGGTTTTTAGTCCTATAAGTGTACGCTGTTTAATTTTAGTTTTATAATTGAAGGAAATTTGTCAATTTTAGTCTGATTTAGCCGGACTCTGGCAAAATTCGCTGACGTGGACAATAAAATTGGGGCTTTCCGGCGAATTCGCTAACGTAGACAATTTTGATGATGTGGCTAATATGTATATATTCACAGATATTTTCTTTTTTTTAATATCCATTTAAACATTTTTTACACAATTAAAAATAAAATTCCTTAAATATTAAAATTACAACATTTTCTCTAAAAAAAAAATCCTATCTCCACCACCAACCCCCCCCACCCCACCCCACCCCACCTTGGCACCTGCCTCTCCCTCTCTATCTCTCTCCCCAACCGTCCTCCCCCCCCACCCCCCCCACAACCTCCGCCACCCCCGTCCCCACTGTCCTTCCCCCACTGCCGCCCATCCCTCTTTTCTCTCTCTACTCTGGATCTCTCTTCCTTTGTGTGAGGGTTGGTGGATGGCGACGGTGGTGGGGTGGATAGATCCAAATTTGGTGAGGCTAGGGAGGTGGTGGTAGAGGACGGCGATGGCCGGCATCTGGTGGTGGAGGAAAAAGAGGGTGTGGGTACGTGGTGGGGAGTGGGCGAGAGAGAGAGAAAGGAGGGAGTAGGGCGGCGTAGTGGTGGTGGTGGAGCAAGGTGGGGGAGCGGTGGTGGGGGGGTAGAGAGAGAGAGACGTAGGTGGTGGTTGGGGTGGCGGTGATTGGTGGTGGGAGGAGGAGGGTGGGGTAGCCAGCTTTTTGGGGGGTGGGGGGGGTTAGATAGAGTGTATTTTGGGGTTTAAAGAATTTATTTTTTAATTGTGTAAAAATTATATATATATGGATACTTTAAAATATGTATAAATACATACATATCAGGTCATGTCATCCAAATTTGTCCACATCAGCGAATTTTGCCTAAAAGCCCTAATTTTATTGTCTACGTTAGCGAATTTCGCCGGAAAATCCTAATTTTATTGTCCATTTCAGCAAATTTCGCCGGAGTCCGGCCAAATCGGACCAAAATTGACAATTTTTTTTAAATTATAGAACTAAAATTAAACAACACATACTTATAGGTCTAAAAACAAAAAACGTAATTGATAGCGAACGAAAATTGTAATTTTCCCTTGATTAAATTTTTGAATATACTGATTTGTCAATTACTTTTTTTTAGGTAAGGTATTTGTCAATTACTTTTGTTTTAGGTAAGGTATTTGTCAATTACTTTCGATAGTATAATTTTAGAAATTTATATTTTGTAAAACTTCCAGTTGATTTATATCAATTTACTTCTCCAATAGAGTTCAATATAATAGATAAATTTAAAGAGTTAAATCCAATTTTAGTCTCATAGGACAATGGTCGTGCCACATTTAATCCCATAAGATATTTAATTCCAAAATTAGTTCTATAGGATTCGATTTTGGGACAATGTTAGTCCCACCAACAATTGACTTCAATTTTCACTCAAAAAAGGTTGATGTGGCAGGTGGAATTGATGATATGACCATTTCATTGATGATATGGTGTAAATTGATGGTGGGATGACATGAGTAGATAAATTTATTGTACATTTTGTAAGGAGTTGGACACTTAGGCACATAAAATAATAAATACAAAACTTAAATTAAAAATTATTATATAATAACATTAACATATAAAAAATAGAAAAAACAAAAATTATTTTATTTTTTCATTTAAAAAATTAAAAATAACCCCAATCACATCTTCTTCCCAAATCCAAAACCCTAGCCCACACCCTCTCCTCCCCCCTCCCAACAACTAACGACTAGCACCCCACCCCACCCTCGCTGCCGCAGCCCCTTGCACCTCACTCATTCCTCCACAACCGCTACTAGAAAATAGCGAAATAACCACGAATTTTTAGCCATGGACAAAATTTGTTGCAAATAGCTACGGACCTAGCCACGGATTTTTCTGTAGCTAAATGTGGAAAAATCCGTGGCTATATATATATATATATATATATATATTTAATATTAATTACTCTAGCCTCGGATAAAACCGTGGCTAGAAAACATTTAATTTTTTTTATTTTAAATGTATATGTTAGCCATGGTTTTACCCATTGCTAAATTGGAAAAAAAATTCCATCTTGGCCACGGATAAAACCTTGGCCAAAAAAATATTTAATTTTTTTTAAAAGATCTATATATTAGCCATGGTTTTATCCGTGGCTAAATTTGAAAAAAATAATTTTTTTTCCAACTTGGCCGTGGATAAATCCGTGGCTAGTAAATATTTATTTTTAAATATATATATATATATATATATATATATATATTAGCTATGGTTTTATCTGTGGCTAAATTTGAAAAAAAAAAACTTTTTTTAAATTCGCCACGGATAAATCCGTGGCTAGTAAATACTTATTTTTTTTTTTATGAAAAATATATATTAGCCACGGTTTTAACCGTGGCTAAATTGAAAAAATAATTTCTATCTTGGCCACGGATAAATCCGTAGCTAGAAAATACATATTTTTTAAAAAATATATATATATTGGGCACGGAATTTTCCGTGGCTAACTCATAATTTTTTTTTTAAATTTTAAATGGCTCACTTATGTCGTTCGATCCGACATTTCGGGGCTTAAAAAGGTTCGAGCCATTTCAAAGTCATATAATTTTCATCATGATTATTATATTTTTCGATTTTATTAGTTAAATATTACAGTTTGTTTAATAAAAATATGTTTGTCCTTTTCAATGATATATATGAATGACTTCGTAATTATGTAACAATGTATGCGAACGTCAATTAACTTGTCACAAATTATCAATAAATGCACTTTATTTGGTATTTCAAGCAAATTAATTAGTTTTCAAGATATATTACTCCAATTGTATGGTCCCATCTAATCGAATTAAGGAAAAAAGCACGACTCGAAAAAGTCAACGTCCGATTTGGAATCTTGACGACAGAAAAATCGGTGGCTAGGCAATAATATATATATATTTTTGAAAAAAAGTCCTTAGCCACAGCTTTATCCTTGGCTAAGAGCCAATTTTTTTTTTAAATCTGGTGTATTAGTTACGAATTTTTCCGTGGCTAAGTCAAAAAAATAATTAAAAATGCCTTGATTAGCCATCGAAAAAATCCGTGGCTAATGCCGAAAAATCCGTGGCTAAGTGCTTATATATAAACAACACTTAGCCATTTTTAGATCGGTTTGTTGGCTCCTCCCCGAAGGTACCTTAATCCTCCCAAACCCAACCCCCGACGCTGTCGCCCCCGCCCCTCCTCCCCTCCCCCCTCCCCCCCCTTCCCGGCCCCGTGTTGCGCCTCCTCCCCTTCCCCCCGACTGCATTGCCCTTCCCCCTCCCCCCGCCTCCCACCGTTGCTCTCCGCCTCTCCTCCCTCCTCACCCCGCTAGCGCGCGATGGGCCTCCTCTTCCCCCATCCCAGCAACCCCACCCCCTACCCCCAGCAACCCCCCACCCCCACCCCAACCCCTCCTAACAGCCCCCTACCCCTCCCAAAGACACGCCAAACACACACGTTATTGTTATTTTTATCTTTTTATTTTTATTTTCTTCGTTGATATGTAATTTTAATTTTGTTTCTTGTTTTGGTGTATTTGGCAATATTTGTAGGTTGATATCGTATACATAATTTGTGGAGGTGAAGTTTGAACAAGGTATGAATAGTTATGATTTTTGCTGAGGTGAAATTTATTTCGAACAAGTTTAGATTTCGAATTGTTATATATAAACTAGTTTGTTTGGATAAGCCATTGTTATGAACATGTTTGGATTATGTATTGTTATGAACACATTTATTTGGATTATGAATTGTTATGCCCAAGTTTGTTTGGGTTATGGATTGTTATGAATAAGTTTGGATTATGGATTGTGTTTGAACACGTTTGATTGGATTATGGATTGTTATGAACAAGTTTGTTTGGATTATGGATTATTATGGACAATTTATGTTGGGGTGAATTTTTTTGTTGTTGTGCGGATAAAATTGGGTGAAATATGTTTGATAGGAAGAATGTTGAACAATGTTTGAAATAATTTGCTTTGTTTTAAGTGTTTATATATTGTGTCATTAATGAAGCATGTTAAACAAATATTAATGACAAACTTAATCTATCTGGATATGAAGTCTAGCAGTGATGTTAACTTACCTTTCGTTTTATGTTTACAGAATATGGATATATGGAAAATTCAATGTTGGATGTATAATAGGTTAACTGTTGATCGGAAAAATTTCACCAATCAATTTATGAATGGTTTTAATTAGTTTATTCAATTCGCAACTACACAACTGCAGTATATAGCTGATAAATGCCTTATTAGGTGTCCATTTCAAAGTGTACTAATAGAAAATATAAGGATACTAGTAATGTGCGTTGCGATTTGATGAAATTCGGGTTTCAACCTGAGCATTGGTATTGGACTTCACATGGCGAGTTAGCTCCAGAAACTCAAAATGTGGAGCTCGGTGGTGCTAGTTCTTCGAATCAGGCTAATTTTTCGTATGGACTCAATAATTACGAGAATTTGGTATATGATGCTATAGGTGAATGCATCACACCATGGTATGCATTATAGTCCTGATTTGAATGTCGAAGTGAGTCATGATACCAAGATTGAGCGAAAACAATGATTAATATCCTAATATACAAGCTCAACAGTTTTATGACATATTAGAGGCTGCGCATCGACCATTGTGGTCAGGTTGTGACAATTAGACGGAGTTATCAATGACTCTTCAAATGATGTCATTAAAATCCAACTACAATTTATCTCAGGATTGTTTTGATCGAATAGCAGAACTTGTGAGTTGTCAAATCCGTCGGATAATTATGTTCCTAACAACTATTATGAAGAAAAAAAATAGTTAAGAAGATAGGTTTAACATCAGTGAAGATTGATTGCTACATCGAGGGGTGTATGCTGTATTATAGTGAAGATTCATGTTTAGAAGAATGTAAATTTTGTAGGCATCCAAGATTTAAACCATCTAAAAGAGGTAGTAGGAATCGTGTTCCTTACAGAAGGATGCACTACATGCCTCTTATTCCAAGATTAAAAAGGTTGTTTGCTTCTTCGAAATCAGCTAATCAAATGAGGTAGCATCATAAGCACAGAGGAGAGCCTGGTGTTATTTGTCATCCATCTAATGGTCTGGCATGGAAACTTTTCAATGAAAAACATTCTAAATTTGCTGCTAAGCCACGAAACATTAGGCTTAGATTATGTTCCGATGGATTTAATCCATTTAATCATACTTTGTCAAAGCAATACTCATGTTGGCCCGTGATTGTTACTCCATACAACTTGTCACCAGAATTGTGTAGGACTACACCGTATATGTTTTTGATATGCTTGAGTCTGGGACCACGTAACCCAAGAGAAAAGGTTGATGTGTAGTTGCAGCCTCTAATTGACGAGCTGAAAATTCTGTGGTTAGAAGTAGTTGAACGTATGACATTTCCAAAAGGCAGAATTTTCATTTACGGGCCGTCTTGATGTGGACTATCAATGACTTTCCCGCGTATGGGATGTTGCGTGATGGATGACATAGGGTCAATTGGCTTGTCCTATATTTATGCGGCAAACAAAGGCATTTAGACTGAAAAATGGTGAGAAGATTTCTTAGTTCGATTGTCATCGTCAGTTTTTACCTGAGAATAACCCATTTAGACAAAACAAAGATGCATTTTTCAAAGGGCGCCGTGAATGATCAATCGAGACTCAAGTTGTACGGTATGAAGAGTCATGATTGTCATGTGTTCATGCATTGTTTACTCCCAATAGCATTTAGCGCACTCCCACAAAATGTTTGGAAACCTCTAACTGAAATAAGTCAGTTCTTCATAGATTTGCGTTGCACAGAGCTTCGCGAGGAAAGTTTGTCGCAATTGGATAGGAATAACCCTTTGATTTTGTGAAAATTGGAATGCATTTTTTCTCTAGCATTTTTTGATTCCCTGGAACACTTGGCTTTTGAAGCGGTGATGTGTGGACCTGTTTAATATAGATGTATGTATCCATTCGAGAGGTAAATATTTTTTCAAAGATTTGCCAACCTCTATTTTTCTTTTTTGAGATCCCAAACGAATTGGTAACTTTGTCATACAAAATATGATTATAAGTTCCTACATGACTTGAAAGGTATGGTGAAGAATCGAGCAAGGGTAGAGGGCTCAATATGTGAGGCGTACTTAAATCAAGAATCATTATATTTTACATCTTATCATTTTGAAAGCCACACTCAGTCGAAGAGTACAAGAGTTTGGCGTGATGAGAATGATGGGACTGCTGAAGAGATACCCTACACATTATCTGTCTGCAATCAAGCTGGTAAACTCGGTGGTAAATGCAAGGAGCGATTTTTGAGTGATGACGAGTTGAGAAAGTCCACATTACACGTTTTTATTAATTGCGACGAGGTCGTACCTATCATCGAGTAAGTATTTAAAGACTAATATTAACTTGTTAATAATTTTATTAAATTCTAACTCCTAAAATATCTGTTTCAATATATAGAATGTATAGGTTGTCAATTCGGTACCATTGGCCAAATTTAACCGACTACGAAGTTGAGGAGTCGGTCGAGACGAATTTGTAGAATAGCTTTAACAATATGTAAGTACTATATTAAATAAAATAAAAAAATGTATATATAAGCATTTGTTATAAATATTATGACAGTGTAATTATTTGTATAGGATCATGATCCCAAAAATAATATCGCTAATCAAAATTTACGTGATTTGGCGTGGGGACCAAATCGTAAGGTTAAAACATGACAAAGGTACATTGTGAACGGATATGCCTTTCATATAGACGAGAACACACAACGTATGAACACTTACAATGTTGGTGTTTGTGTTCGGGGCGACGGGGCTATAGATTTCTATGGCATAGTTAAAGAAGTGATTCAGTTATAATATCCCGGTGTACCTGAAAAGAAGGTTGTCTTATTCAAATGTCATTGGTTTGACTCCGTTTCTAAGAGGGGTATGGAGACGCACCCGCAATATGGCATTTTAGAGATCAAATTTAATGAGAGATACCCAAAAGATGATCCGTTCATTATTGCACAACATGCATCTCAGGTATATTATATACCGTATCCGGGCACAAGGAAGGATAAATTAAATTGGCATTTTGTAATTAAAACTAGACCATGAAGTAGAGTTCCCAATCAACAAATTGGTGCTAATGATTTGTTGCAAGAATCTTCACCCGTTGCGAATTCTGTCATCGACAATGAACCTACGGGGCTTTTAGACGATGCTGATGGTCGACTAAAAGAGGCGATATGCATTTCATAATGAACTTGAAGATGATGAGATACGAGATGAAGCGAACGAGGGTGACGACAACGAGGAGGATGAATTTCATGATGAACTTGATGACGACAACGACGAAGGAGATGATGCGAATGAATATGACGATGATGATGAAGATGAAGTTGATGAGAATGAAGTTGATGAATAATATTCATATTTTAATTGTTGATGTAGTTGTTGTTTTCGATTTATTGTCATGAATTCTTGTGAATTGTTATTATGTAGTTGATGCTTGTGACTTGTTATTTTGTATTTATTCATAATTGATGTGTGATCAATTGTTGTGCAGTTTGTTAACATTTTATTAAGTTTCTCGATTATTTGTTGAGAATTCTGAAACAGATGTCGGGGAGATCGAAAAATGGCAAGGACAAAGTATCGGACTCAGGGTCTAATCGGTAAATGCCTCCATCGACCAATCTGAACATCAATTTAGGTAGTTCGAAATCAGATTCTTCATCCCCTGCCTTAGGGTCCGCCCCATCGACGCCGATGAATGAAGGCCGATCCACCCATATGTCTCAATACAGTGATACCGGTGGACATCAAATTCTAATAATGCCATGAGGAAAAGAGCAAGTGAATTGATTTATATAGCTTTCCTATCTTATCAATAAATAGATATCTATTCTATGTATTTTATGTGCATTGTAATGTAAAATTTTGTTTTTCCACTTGTACAATAGGTTTGACTTCGAGAAGAAATGTATCAAAGAGATTGGTTAGATAATTGAGAATGGTTTCAAGCAACGATAGCCTACTTGGAAAAAGGTCCTGCTAGAAACTCGTGAGATGTGGTTAGCAAAGTTTAAGGTATGTGTATTTACTTAGTTTAATTGAAATTTGACTATTACTATAATTTGTTCGTATATGATTTTTTTTTCTTGATTGTTTTTAAAAAAAATTCTTTTGGCGGCCTGATCATTCTAGCCGAATTTGGAAGAACTTTGAGCATAAAGGTTCGGAGATCTTGAAAAATAGATTGGCTAAAGCTCGTAGGGACAACCGTAGGCCTAATTGGATAGGTGAGGAATCTTAAGATGCTTTACGGGTCATATGGGGCACCTCAGAGTTCCAAAGGATAAGCCATTAGAATAGGGCAAACCGAGCATCGACATGTGACGGAAAGGGATTCCCTGGCCATAAGGGAAGATCCAGATCTCATCTAAGGTGGCAAGATCATTTGGTAAGTAATTACTTTTTCCTTGTATTTTATCTAATTAATTGAAGTAGTTTTGATTTTTACTATTTTATCTCATTAGTGTCCTTGTATTTTATTTCATTTTTATTGCAGGCAGAAAAATATGGACATCGGCCTTCTGTTTACAAAACATTTGAGGCTCTGCACTATTCAAGAGACGAGGATGGAACCTAGCATTATGTCGATGAGCGAGCAAAGACTACTTTGGTAGTTTTCTATTTTTATTTATCTTCACATATTATTACCAAAAATACTTTTATAACAATTATGTATGTTTTTTCTTTTTGCAGGAGAACTTCAGAGCTAATTATGATGAAGCTTATTCTCGAGCCGCCGAGAATACACAGGGAGGACCTATTCAGCAGCTCGACAAGTTGGAGGTAACATTCAAAATAGTATTTGTTAGATATATATACTTATTAAAAATTATATATATACTTTATTAAAAATATGCACAAGAGAAAACTCTAAATTTTTTCTTTTTTACGTTTTAGATTGGAAGCAGACAGTCAGCAGTCCAAAAAAGAGTTGGTGGTATGGGGTTGCCGATCGACCCTCTACCGTGATAGTTGAGTCTTCCGGCTCATGGACTGATTTGAATACTTGGGTTGACCCCAAGACAGAGGAGCTCACACAAAAAATGAGCGATTTAGAGGAGAAGCACAGTCAGAAGATAGCCAAAATGGAAGAAAAGAATAGTCGAGAGTTCTCCGACCTTCAGAAGATCGTGTCCCTATTGGCGGCAAACCTCAAAAAACTTACGCGTCGATTAGCTCCGCGGCGTAAGAAGGGCTCTACTTCGTCTGTTCCTGTTGCTCGAGATGAAAATGAAGGCAACGATGGCGACGATGACGACGATGAAGATGATAATGATGAGGAGGATGATGGAGATGATGATGTTCCTACATTTGACTTTTAAAAATATTTGTTATATTTGTATTGTTGTATGAATTGTTGAATTAAACAACTAGAATAATATTAATTATTAATTATATATATAATAGAATATGCCATATGGATTATTAGTATTACATTGATATGTAGTTTGTTGGTATTTTGATTTTTGAGAAAAAAAATTGCAGGTTTGGGGTGTATTAAAATAAAATTAATTATGAAAAAAAAATGTTACATTAGTGACGGATTTTTTCGTCGCTAATTTCATTTTTTTTTAAAAAAAAAATACTTTTGGCCACGGATAAACTTGTGCCTATATTAATCCATTTTTTAAAAATTATTTATTGGTGGCCACGAATTTATCCGTAGCTAGATTTATAAATGTTTTTTTAAAAAATTATTTTAGGCCACGGATTAATCCATGGCTAGGTTTTTTTTTTTAAAATATTTATTTAATCCGTGGCTCGGTTTTTTTTTTAAATATTTATTTTTGGCCACAGATTAATTCATGGCTAGGTTATTATTATTTTTTAATATTTATTTTTGGTCACGGATTAATCCATGGCTTGGTTATTTTTTTTTAAATATTTATTTTTGTCCACGGATTAATCCGTGGCTAGGTTATTTTTGGCCACGGATAAAAATCTGTGGCTAACTTAAAAATTTTTGAATAAATAAAAAAGTTTGGCCATGGTTAAATCCGTTGCCAAAATGGAAATACTCCGTGGCCAAAATCCGAGACCAAGTTTAGCAACGCCAAAATTGACCACGGAATTTTTCCGTGGCCAGATCCGTGGCCATTTCTTTTGGCTATGGATTTTTGCTAAAATCCGTGGCCAAATCCTTATTTTCTAGTGGTGAACCACAACGGCCCCCACGGCCCAACTCCTACCTTCCCTTATTCCTTTTCCCACTCAATCTCTCTCTCCCCCTCTCGATTTCTTTGTGGTGGTGAGAGGGGGAGAGGGGAGGGAGGGCGAGAGAAATCAATCTCTTTGTGGCTGTGAGAGAGGGGGAGAGGAATAGAGAGAGATTGCGGGGGTGAGGAAGGAGGGAGGCGCGGGGAGTGGCGGTGGCAGCGATTGGGAGGGCGGGGGTGGGTGGCTAGTGCCTGGGGTTCTTGGTTGTGGTTGGGGGGGGGGTTGAGAAAGAGAGAGAGAGAGTGAGTGAGGGAGGAGGGAAAAGGGGTGACGGGTGGAGGAAGGAATGAAACGTGTAGAGTGGTGGTGCAATATGGTGGCAGCAGCGATTTAAGGGGGCGAGGCTAGGGGGCTAGCGTTTTGGGTTGGGGAAAGGGGGGGGGTGCTAGGGTTTTGGGTTGGGGAAGAAGATAATGGGTTAGGGGGTTATTTTGTAATTTTGAATGAAAATATAAAATAACTTAAAATAATTTTTATATAATAATATAATTTGCATTTTATTCCATTCTTTGTATATTAATTTCATTATATAATAATTTTTAATTTAAATTTTATATCATTAATATGTATTTTATCTATTTTTTACATATTATCTTTTTATATTTATATATAAAAATTTTGTATATTACTTTTTTATATATATATATATATTTTTTTGTTTAGGTCAATTCATTTTATTCATTTAACACGTCATCAAAATATGTATTGAGTCATTAGAAAAAAGTCAACAAGATAGCCAAATAAGCATTTGACCTCAATCTCACCTGCCACATCATCAATTTAAGCCGGAAAAATCAAATTTCTCATCGTTGGGACTAAAATTGTCCCAAAATCGAATCATATAAGACTAATTTTGGAATTAAATATCTTATGGGACTAAATGTGGCACGGTCTTTATCCTATATGACCAAAAATGGACTTAACTCTAAATTTAAATATTATTTCCACCAAACAGCCTCTTATCAATAGGGAACTCTTAAATGCATGCACATACTAAAATTGATACAAAGTTTTAGAATAAAATAATTAAAAATAATACAAAGTGAAATTTTACGACGTATATAATTATTGTCACTTGGCAGTATTTATGTTGACTTTGGTGTCCCAAATTTTAGAGAAATGTATCTAGCGGTGTTGGTATATTAAAGACATTGTGAGCAATGACGAATCCAAAAATGAAGATTTTATGGGGGACCAAGTAATTATTTGTTTGTCCAAATTTGATAATGATATATAAAATTTTCAATTTATCATTTTTCCAATTAATAGAGCTTTAGACTACCCAAAAGACATATATCTATATATATATATATATGTATGTATTACTATATGTGTGAAACATTTATAAAGTTTTTCACTTCCTCCGTTCCCTTTTATTTATCGTTTAACATTTTTGTGCAAGGATTAAAGAGGACAATTAATATCATAATTTCAGATTAATAAGACTAAAATGCCCTTGCAGTTAATTACTCTAATTAATGAGTTATTGAGAGTTATTTTAGAAATTTCAAACGTTACTTTATTAAAGTGAAAGGATATATTTGAAGAAAAAAAATAATAAATGCAATCTTAAAATATGGAAATTACAAATATTTTGAAACATTTTTTTTGGCTAAAACAACAAATAAAAGAGAACAGGAGGAGTAATTTCATATTATTAACTGTGATGCTTCATAAATAGTATCTTAACAAGCAACATTAGTTGTGAATTAGAGTACTTTTGCTACACTACAGAATTTCTAAGATTCAATTCCATGTAAATTTTTTCTACGAATAGAGTGTTTGGGTCTCATCTATACATTCAAAGTTCAAACTCAACCGCACTTTACGTGTATTTTATAGAGAAGATAATGCATCAGATATGATTTAACCTGACTTGTCGGTTGTGTACATTCGAATTCATAAAAAGACTTTCCCAATTCGATAATTACACTTTTGGTTAGATTTTCAAAATTTAAATAAATGACCATTTTTGGAGGACCAGTTGGCCCCCTCCATGATTAATCCATCCATGAATCTATGTAGCCAAAAAGTTGGGAAAAAAAAAATTATGGAAAAGACTTAGGAAAAGTTGATTAATTAGGCTAAGCCGTAAGGTTAAATTTCATGTGCAGATTCATTTAATCTCTTCTTTTGGTTTCTGGATGATTTTTAATTGGTTATAGGGAATACCAGAATAACGACGTCCTTTTTGTCCTTTGCTAGTCAAAAGTTGTTCTTGGAAATTTGTTTCTCAGTCCCTATATTTTGCACTTTTGGCCATTAGCTTCACAAAATTTAGAAATATTGACATTAGTATCCTGTCCATAAAATATAGTAAATTCATAAATGCAAAACGTTACTTCACTACCCAAAACAGGAGATAATTTGAGATTTGTAACGTGACAATTTTGAAAATCTCTCAAATATATACCTATTGTGATATTACATAAAACTGTCTTAATAATTTATATCAATTTTTTAATTATATCGTACCTTTTGTGCACCTATAAAATAGTCAAAATTAATAGGATGTTATTAATACACTCAAATACGCGGCACTTTAACTAGTTTTTTTTTTGGAATCAGAGGTATATTTGCAATAGTTAAGGTGCTATATATTTGAGTATCACAATAATCTACTTTAACATTTCATAATATTATAAAAAAAGTACATTATAATCTTACCAAGAGAAGGAAAAATGTATATTATACTATTAATAAAGTATCTAGAGGTCTAATAACCACCTTAATGTCTTTTGATCTCTTTGATCTCTTGCATCTCTAATTTATTTTGTTTTTTCCCATCTACTATTAACGTGTTTTTAATTTCTTTGTTTTCTTCCTCTCCCACCTATATCAATATATATTTTTTCAGGTCCCTTTTATCATTTTAAAAATATGTCCTTTCTTATTTATTTGTTAATCTAATAATTTTATTTTTAGAAATTTTTATCAAAATAATATAGTTTTATGTAATTTTTATCATTCTACTCTAAAATAGGAAAAAAGTAATTATTTTAGCATAATTCGTACATACTATGTACGAGTTACTATGCCTATATTATTTTTTCAATTGATGAACAGTAACTTGTACACACCATGCACGAGTCACTGTTCATATATATATATATATATATATATATATATATATATATATTAAGGGTTAATTTCATTTTTAGTCCCTGACTTTTGATCCTTCACCAATTTTGGTCCTTTACATTTAGATGTTTTCAATTTTGGTCCCTAACCGTTACAATCTGTTACTCAATTTCATCCTTTTGTTAGTTTTTCGATTAAAAATAATTTTATTTACAATTTGCCCCCTTAAAAATAAAAAATACTAAAAAGCCCCCAAATAAAAAAAGAGCTGAAAAAAAACCCCCTTTTGCAATATTACTCACAACAAAATAATTTTGTAAGAAATGGGAATCAAACTAGGTTGATGAGAAGAGAGGAACTTAAGCTTGCTTTCTGAACCATTCAACCACACTCAATTTATGTTCCAAGGTGTACTATACATAATACTATACTCTTTGACAATGTTTAAGTTCATTTTTTAATATATTAATAAATAATAGAATAAATTATTTTTTAATATAAAGGGACCAAAATTAATTTTGTAAGTATATATTAAAAAAATAATTTATTTATAAGAATGTGAAACGGTAATTAATTTTTTTTCAATATACGGATAAACCTTTCTTCTCATCAACCCGAGTCTGATTCCCATCACATAAAATTTTATTTTGTTGTGAGTAATATTTCAAAAGGGGGGGGGGTTAGCTCTTTTTTTTTTATTTGGGGGGCTTTTTAGTATTTTTCTATTTTTAAGGTGGCAAATTGTAAATAAAATTAGGATTTTTAACGGAAAAACTAATGGAAGAACGAAATTGAGTAATGGATGGCAACATTAGGGACCAAAATTGAAAATATCTAACGTGAAGGACCAAAGATCAGAGACTAAAAACGGAATTAACCCTTTTTGTAATTTAGGAACAGTAACTCGTACATGGTGTGTAATAGTCATTGTTCATATATTATTTTTTAATACATGAACAATATGTGTACGAGTTACTATTCATACAAAATACAAGAAAAAATTATGTTGAAATTAAACTATCCAAATAATTAAAGAAATAATGCGACAAAATTAATTGACCATTTAAATTAACAATATAAAATGTGCGTATTAATTATATATGAATATCTGTATACAACTACTAGCTCTCTCTCTGTCTCCTCTCTCTCTCTATCTATATATATATATATATGCATGCCTTTGTATATAACTAACTAAACCATAAATAGATTAATAGGTACATAAACTAACTAAAAATTAATCAAACTACACTAAAATTAAGTTAAAATTTTTACAAACAATAAATTAACCTAAAAAATATATATATTATTAAAGTAACTACTAAAAAAACTAAACTACATAAAAAGTTAACAAAACTAACTAAATAATTGGGGTAACTATAACATAAATGTATTACTACGTACATAAACTAACTAAAAAATTAATCAATTAAACTAACATTAAGTTAAAATTTTACAAACTATAAACTAACTAGAAACAAATGATATTATTAAATTAAATACTTAAAAAACAACTAAATTACATAAAAAGTCAACAAAATCAACTAAATAATTAAGGTAACTAAACAAAAATTATGTATTAAAAATCTAATATATGAACAGTGACTCGTATATGGTGTGTGCGAGGTCACTGTCATCGATTAAAAAAAATAATATATGCATAGTAACTTGTACACATAAGAATGGTCACATTTTTCCATTCTAGAGGAGGAGGATAAAAATTACATAAAATTATATTATTTTGATAAAAAAAAACTTCTTTTTTTATTCTAAACTATGTTCTATAATAAATTTAATAAAATAAATTATAAATAATTAATCAATAAATATTTTAATTTTATAGTTAAAATCTAATATGTAATTAAGTTACATATATATATATATATATTAGTTTGCACATGCATCGATATTGAATGTGACCAGCTGACTAGTTATAAATAAAAGTCATATAGCTTATGGAGATATTTAATATAGAAGGTTACAATTAATGTATAATTGAAATACCTTTTTTGAAATTAATATTATATTATATGTGTTAAATTAAATTATATTTTCAAAGTATTTGTCAAAATAAAATTATTGGAAAAAGAAGACTGAGGACTTGTTTTATTTTAACAATTATTTATTTATCATATTTGTTTTTTTTTTTTTGGGAAAAATAAGACAAAATATCATAATTGAACACACTGAATGAGGGTTTCATCTTTTCCTGCAGCCATTAAATTCTCAGCCTATTCATTTCTCTTGATGCTAGAATTTACCACTTCTAACTAGTCCTTCTCTTTTATTTTTTCCAACTGGGGCCCCCACCAAATCACAAATCACCCTACATTGTTCATTACAAGATTGAACAGGCAGCGACCACTAAGGTAACTACTTAATTGCTATAACACATACACTTTTAGAATTAAAATCGTGTTAGATACATTAATGAATATCGTATCAGATATAACTACTTTTTTAATACATTCAATGCACCACTTGGCATATTCGTTAATTAAATTAAAATAAGTTAGACATCTCGATAGATAGCATTTTGAACACTCTATCACATGGGTTCTTATACTTTATGATACATAAAGTCATTTTTCACATATTTTCCTACTATACAAGGAATAAAAAAATGACAAAAAATACAAAATGTCTAAATCTAATTAGAACAGATAATTGTTGCATCCAATCATTTATTTATTTTCATTATATTTTATTTTACAAAATTTCAAATTTCTTTTACTTAAAATAGAAAGTTTACAAATCATTACTATAGCATATTATATAGTATTATCTTTTCACTACCTTAAAGGCCCATGAATATTTGTTAGTTGTAATTTTTTTTTCTTGCCATTTACACTATTTCTACAACCAATAACATATTATATGAAATTTTAGTTATTTTTTTCACCATCAATCTTGACTTTGTACAGTGGTCAGATGAAAACCAATATTTTTATTTGTATCAAGAATTTAATTAAGAGATTATAAATAGAATTTTCATTTATTTTGTGAAACTTTTTAAATTCCAATTTAATTACATGAATCTAATAAACATTGTTTATAGGATAATTAAATTTTATTTCTAATCTATTTGATTTTGGAGAATTTGCAAAATTCTATTTTAGACAATTATTTTTTGAATTCATAATTTAAATAAAGCAATTAAAGAAATTAAAGAACAACAGCATATGAAAGCAAGCTTATTATGTTTTTAATGTAAAATGAAGGGCAATTTATCAAAAAATAAATTGTTTGGGCCTTTTGGCATGAAAAATTAGTGTAATGGGGTTTTGAAGATTGAAAATTATTTTCATGAATTGTTTAGAAGTGAAAGTTTATTTTAATACTTTTTAATATTTTTTCCATAAAAAATCTACATCTAAAGAAGCTTTTTAAGAAAAATATTTTAAAACACTCAAACGTTAAACAACTTGATTCCAAAAATAATATAAATAAAATATCTACACAGCAAGATCAAGGTACTTAAAAATACAAAACGTAAGTATTAAAGAATATACTTAAAAAATAATAAGATATTTATATAAAAATCTAAACAACAACTTTTAAAAAATGGTTCTCCCTGGATCTCTTGTCGTTTTACCAGCAAAAGCAGACATATAATAAAGAAGAGGCAAGACAAGATTGCGAAATCCAGTCCACAACACATTAATGTCAGTCCAAATTAGTACAGAGAGGAGGGGAAAAAGAGGACGGGTAAAAGAGCAAAAAAGACCTCGTGGCTTTTATGAAACATTTTATTGGAAAAGTCAGGAAAACCTCAAAATATTTAAATATAGAAATCTAGAATACCATTCATTCTTTAATTGAAGTGGGATCACTTCTTCTCCATATTACCAAAAAAAATCAGGTTCCCAACCCGGATTTAAAAAGAAAATTAATTAATAGTGTAATTTTGAGAAAATTTATATGATCGAATAAGATATTTTTTGTTTTTCTTTGTATAATTTGTCGACATATATGGATCATAGAAACAAGTATTGTTGCAGTCTACTTTATAATATATAGATATGTGTAGTGTGTGTATGTATATAGGGATAATTGCTTTTTTTGTCCTCTACATTAGGGTGTTTTCGATTTTGCCATCTCCGTTTCAATTTAATCAATTTTGCCCTCTGCGTTTATAAATTTTTTCAATTTTGTCCTGTCCGATTATCAATGTTTCGATTGTCGTCCGATTTTGGACATAACTTCTCGCCGGTGATGACGTAGCAATTTTCTGGCCATTTATGGTGATGACTAGAAAATCGCAATTTGTAGCCAAAAAAATCGCCACATCATCACCGACGAGAAGTTATGTCCAAAATCGGACGACAATCGAAACATTGATAATCGGAGATGAAAAAATTGAAAATTTAAAATGAAGAGGCCAAAATGAAAATAGGCTAAACTTAGAGGACATAAATTGCAATTATCCCATATATATATATATATCCTAGTGGATGTGGCACACTCTATGTGTGTACAAAATAAGATTGAAATATAACTTGATCACATGCTTAATAAATTTATAATTTTATATCTTATGAAAAAATAAAAAACCATAATTGAAAATCAAATTTATATATTATGAAACAAAAGATAATTGAAAATTAAATTTATAATATTGATAAAAAATGAAATTAAATTGAGTTTTGTTATTTAAAAATAAATAAAAGATAAAGCAAACTAAATATTAAAGATAGATATATGAGAGAAGAAGGAGACAAAAAAAATAAGAAAAATAACATATCACAGTGAGAAAGAGAGAAAAAAAGAGAGAAAATGGAGAGAGGAAGCGTAAAAAAAAAAAAGAAAGAAAAAACTAGAGCAAAAAACACCAACAGTTATTAAACGATGCTGATACTATAGAAAAAAGTGTGTATTATATATATATAATATAATTTTCCTAATTGTGACACTGCCAAAAAAACACACTTTCTTTACTAATAAAAGAAAATGTAACCGAGAGATCCTACCATAGATATAAGGCATTTAAGTTGGATTGTGAT